>CM076575.1:286375304-286585566 GCA_034641835.2 Pinus albicaulis
GAAAAAGTCAACTCGGGGTTTTTTCAGTTTTATGAGCGAGAAAAAGGTTCCTAAAAAGAAATCTCAGTGCTTCTTCATAGTTTTAACAAGTCTGAAGAAGAGAACTCTAGGTTTTTTGGATTAACGAGCAAGAAAAAGACCATAAAAAGAATACTCGATATCAACTTCGTATAAGTTTAATGAACAAGTCCAAAGAAGGGAACTCAAGGTTTTTCGGATTAACGAGCAAGAAAAATACCATAAAAAGAATTCTCGAGTAAACATGAGTATGTCTACATATGAATCTTGATCACTCATCAGAACATCAGTACCAAATCTCAATAGTTGCAACACATGCGCATCAAGAATTCATGACTTTTGCCAACTAGCTTAAGAGAGTCATGCCCCAAAATTGGCTATAAGAAGGTTGGAAGACCTTCATTTTCACTGTTTCGAGTGTTGTGAAGGAGCTCTGGGGTGAAAAGGGGTGAAAAATTCATCTGACGATTATGGTCAATCTGAGCAATGGTTTTCCTTCCCGCGAGATCTAGGTAAGAGATAGAACCTCCTGCTATCATTTAATTGTATTTTTGTTACTTTTTGCTGGTTCAAAATGAGAAAATTTTGAGGCCCTAAAAAAATTCTTATGCCTAATGCGGGCCAGTAGTGTTGCAGCCCCGTTAAACGCATAACACGTGAAGGGATACCGTGTTAGCGCGCTCTGTTTTACACTAGGGCCAGCGTTAGGCACACCGTGTTTTTTAGCAACTCGTTTTTTACTGTTTTGAAGTGGTCTAGGTAAGTTTTGATCGGTTGAAAACGTTGCATTTGCAGGTATTTAGCTACTAATCATGAGTATCTGGAAAGAGAGAGAACATGAACGGGAATAACGAGAGATGGTGACAGATGCTACAAGCTTGATGGCTCTCCACAGATGTGGATTGCTAAAATATGCCTGCTTAGAACTGATGAGGGGTCAAGAGGACCTCCTAAGGTGGCTAATCCAGCAATGGGATGAATGGCACCATGTCTTTCGGATTGGGGGCAATGAGCTCTCAATCGAAAAGGATGATGTGTACTTTTTGACCGGCCTATCATGTCATGGGATGAGGCCCAACTTCACGGGGTCCAGAACTAACCCACGTTCCACTGCTGATCTGATTCATGCTCATTGCATACGTGACACTCAGGCTGTGAGCAACCGGGTAATGATCGCACAGGTGGCTTTAAGACCATTTAGGTCTATCTTATGGATTATTGTTGACTTGGAAGGTGCCAAGAGTCAGCATGTGGCCACCAAGGCCCAGGTGCTCCTAGCCTTGGACTATATGCAAGCTCAGGTTTTTGACTGGTGTGATGGAGTTGTCCGTCAGGTCCGAGCAGAGCTTACCGCATGTAAGACCATACCCAGAGAGAGTTTGGGTACGGTACACTGATTGTCTCTTTCTTACTGGAGCGGGTACCAATGATGAGGCCTAGGATCGTTACATCACCTTTGGGCCCACGCGAGCCGAGGTAGGCTCGGTGGGCAGCCTTGCTTCCGCGGATTGGAGAGGGTCCCGTCTGCCACTGTTTTGATGATGGATTTTTTGATTTGCTAAACTCCTAGATTATTATGATTGAGGATTATCCCTATGCGGGGATGAAATTCACAGGCGATCCGGAGTTAGTACTGCCCCCTAGTACCCAGTAGGGACTCGATTGTAAGAAGGAAATGATCCATGCATTTCAAAGAAGTACTTTGTTTTTTGTCTTTTGAATGTTTATGCAATTTTTTTTTTTTTAAATAGGGTGAAAATTATGTTTTGACATGAAGCGTTTGTTTTCTTGACACAGATGTGGCACCTGTTCGGCCAGTTGGGGCCCCTCGTTATGCACAGTGAGGACTACAGCTACCCAGGGCTGGCGCACCATCAGAGGATGCGGAAGCCTCCGAGGATGATGATGCCCAGGTTTTACATGAACTCTCCAGAAACCTGAAGGGTTTGAGTATGGGCATACCACCCCTTCCTATGCGGGAGGTTCCAGTTCGTTTGCAGCGGCATACCGTAGGTGTGCTGGAGAGATACCTGGTGCCTCTAAGGAGGATAGCTAGAGCAATTGTATGCTACCATGATCATCAAGCCTAGCTGGTGGAGCGGATGTAGTAGTGTTAGAGCGTGGCTTAGTGTAGCCAAATTTTTGTAAAACACCCAAATTTTGGAAGATTTTTTGATGTAACTATTGTACTGGAAACGACATATATATATATATATATATATACATAATTTTTGGAGATTTTGTGTTTTTTAATTTTTTATGTATTTTCAATGGGATAAAAATATATATACTCATGAGTAAATATTTTATAGCAAATGTGACAAATGCCAATCTAACAAATAATTTGCCAAAGAATCGGCTAATGCATTAAATTCTCTAGGAACGTGCTCAAATGTAATTGTTTGAAATTGACGTTCTAAAAGTCGCACCCATAAAAAATAACGTAACAAGAATGGATGATGGACACGGTAATGATTGTTTAACTACATAATGACGAGTTGGGAATATAACCTGACCACTAAATTGGAGATGTCACGAGATGCCGCTTCCGTGAGGAGTTGGATCACTGACATGTACTCGGCAACATTATTGGTGGTGCTACCCAGGAAGATTCCCCCGGAACCAAGAAGGTCCAACTCAGGAGTGTAGAGAATCTAAGCAGCTGAAGCAATGAGTCTAGTGTGACGTCGACTAGCACCGTCCGCATATTCGACGTATGATAAGGAAGGTGACGACATCTATGTAAAGAAAAATATTACATGAGAACAAACACCTTGAAAACCAAAAAATATCCAGAGACATCAAAACAATAGGCAAAACTTATATACATAAAATTACAAAGCATATGTCTGGTGTGAAACTAGGAAAAATAATTCTTTAGATAGAGCCCGTTGCGGGGCTTCGCGAGTGAAATTCCATTATAGTCCTGAAGTTCGTAAGCCCCTTTTGAGAGGACTTTAGTGACGATGTAAGGACCAAGCCATAATGGTTGAAGAGTTCTTGCCCCCAAGAGGTCATGTTTCTGATCATAAAGTAGAACAAGATCGCCCTCTTCGAAAGAACGAGGCTTGACAGATTTGTCGTATTGAGCTTTGACTCAGCACTGGTGAGCTTCGAGTGCTAGTGTAGCATCTCGACGAGTTTCGTCCAAATGATCAAGTGAGAGCAAGTGCTCTTCTCTGGCAGTGCTGCTAGGCAGGAGTTCAATGGAGAGTTTGAGTGATGGAATTTCACACTCGATTGGAAGTACTACCTCCAGGCTGAATGCAAGTTGGAATGGCGTGAAACCTGTGGCAGTTTTGACTAACGTTCGGTATGCCCATGACGCAGAATACAACTTCCGATGCTATGTGGTTTTATGGTTTCCGACCAATCGATGAATCGTGGTTTTGAGGATGCCATTTACGGCTTCAACTTGACCATTAGCTTGAGGATAATAAGATGAAGATTGATCTTGAAGAAAACCTAGCATGGATGTTAATTCGGTGCTATAGGGTAAACTGCTTGGGTTGTTGGTTTTCGAATATCCCTCTCAGGGCTTTCCGGTGCCCAAGGCAGACAGTAAGATTAGTTGTGCTGTTCACAAAGATGGCATGAGCATGTTCATATTAACTTAAAATAACTTGATGGAATGCGATAGAGAATTACCTCTTTGACAATCTTGGAGTCCCTTGGAGAGCGCTAGGCAGCGAAACAAGAGTCCTTCTTCACTGGCTCCAAATCTTAGTCCTGCAATCAGTCAAAGCACCCGTGTAATTTCTAACATAACATATATCCTATCAATCAAGTCAATATATAATGAACTTCTAAATTATACACATCTGAGCCATTCATATCATACTATGTAAATGTTCGAACAATAATGACAATATTAAGCATTGAATGGACAAAACGAACACAATTATATTGATTTTGAAAGAAGAGGATTACAACCGTCGGTTGTACCAAGCCCTCCTTAGTCTCCCAATCTCTCTTATCTCTCAAGTGAAGAAGTCCAAGTCAACAAGCTCTCTAGGAACCTCTTTGACTCTTGGCCTTCACAATATAACACTATTCTCTATTCCACAAGTATGCAAAAACCTTTAGCAATCCTTCGACCTTCAATTAAGAGCCTTCAGCTCCTTCTTATAGGAGAGGGAGAAAGCCATTGTTGCCTTTCTCTTTCCACTAGTTTGGAATGGAAAAAAATTAGATGTTTCTTTAATCTCTATGCTTTTGCCTCCTTTGGAGTTCAATATTGTTATAGAAATGACCAATAATGAACTGGTGCTCTGCAGTTTCTTTTGTGAACTGACTCTCTTGTGAGGGAAAGCCAGAGATTCAAATCATTCTCCACGGGCTTTTCTTGATTCAAACTTAAAACATGGGTAACGCTGCCCTTTAGTGTAAGCAGAGCATTTCCCTAGCCACTAACGCGGCATATTCACTGATGTACTGCGTTATAACGCTCTTGTATTGTTCTAGATAGGCGTTACCCTGGCAGAAATAGGTTTAATTTAGGTCTTTGTACTCCTTCCATATTTGTCTTCCCCTCTGAGCTGATGAGGAGGTATTTTGACCTGTAACAGATGCCCCCTAAAGTGTGAGGTTAGAGACGAAGACGATGGCTGAAATACTTTATAATTTGTGTAGAGATAAAGAGATTGAAAGACTGAGGAAAACCTGAAACAACAACATATGTCAGAAAATGTAGTATCTGCCTTGTGTTGGGCATATCCCATGCTCAGTAGCTTAAACAACATGATTTCTCTAGAATAGAGATATGAAGAATCTGTCCATCGATAGGCATAATGTGGAAGTGTCTTTCATAACATGATCAAGCTGAAAAATCTATCTCCATAAACAATATCGCAACTTGGGGAAGGAAACACAACTTTAATGATGTAGCCTTTGCCCCAAGGTCTTGACCGCCGATTCACTTAAACTGCATAGTTCTCAACTTGTGAATGAAGGAGTTGTCGTTGAACATGTGAGAAATAATCTGATTACCAGTCGATAATGAAAACTGTTAACAGACGCGAAGGTGGCCACCGATAATGATGATGGTCCCTAAGATGCACAGTACAATCTAGCGAGTGTGAAAAATGAGTTGAAGTCGAACACTCGTAGAATTATTCGACCAGGAGCCAATGATGAAGACCCCTGATCAAACACAAGACTACCTGCCACTGATGTCTGCAAGTATCCGGGTACTGATGGGTTTCTGGATCAACTTCCTAGATAAGGTGTTGAAGTCGATAGGAAGTGATCTGTTGAAAGGTAGGCACTGAGGCGTCCTACATCAGTCAACATGAAACAGAAACCAACTGATTTTTTTTTATGATTGAGATAATGAAGAGTAAATGGGAACGTCGGACGACAAATAATTTTTGGCATAATGAGTGGTTTGGTTGATATCAGGAGCAGTAGATAGCGAGATCTGCTTGAACAATAGAAGGCACTCTAGCAGGGTACTAGGCAACTGAAGCTTTGATGAACACCAAAGAGTGTGTTAGGATTTTACCGGTGCAGGGACATTGGGAAATGAAGGCTGATACTCATAGATGGTAGGGTTCGGCTAATTGCGAAAGAGTTTTCTTGGAAGTGCCATGTTCAAGAATTTTGCTGCCAAATTGACCTTTTTTTTTTTTTTTAAATGAAACAAAGGTAGTATCCATTTTGTCCAAATTTTTCCCCGTCTGATTAAGTTTAGTGAGTCCAGCTGAGTAAAATTGGTGAATTTTTCATGTTCAGAGAGTCTGAAAAATGTCAGGAAAGACAACTCTGTGCCCCATCTGATTAAGTTAAACGAGTCCAGATGAGTAAACTCGGTGAATTTTTCATATTTTAGAGAGTCTGAAAAATGTCAGGAAAGACAACTCTACGTCCCGTCTGATTAGGTTTAACGAGTCCAGACGAGTAAACTCGGTGAATTTTTCATATTTAGAGAGTCTGAAAAATATCGTAAAAGACAAATCCATTGGGGTACCTTTGTCATGTCTTGATAACTGGGCATGACAAAGGGATAATAGTAAGCTCGAAACAGTTCATTTTCCATAAGTTAGTCCATCAAAACCGGAAAAGTGAGAAATATATGTTCGATAGACGTCTACCTCATTTTGTTATGAGTACGAGGAGACGGAGTGAACTCAATACTCTTTGTAAAATTTTAATGAGTCCGACAAAGAAAAAATCGGTGCCCTCCGTGAAATTTTAACGAGTCGCGCGAAGAAAACTCGATTACCTCCGTGAAATTTTAACGAATCACGCGGAGAAAACTCAGTTACTTTTTTCAGTTTAAAGAGCTTTGAAAAAGAGAAAAGAATGGCTCCATCCTTTCTGTCGTGGTAGTTTAACGAGCCCGACAAAGGCAACTCTGGGGTTTTTCAGTTTTATGAGCGAGAAAAAGATTCCTAAAAAGAAAGCTCAGTGCTTCTTCATAGTTTTAACGAGTCTGAAGAAGAAAACTCTAGGTTTTTCGTATTAACGAGCAAGAAAAAGACCATACAAAAAGAACGCTCGATATCAACTTCATATAAGTTTAACGAGTCCGAAGAAGGGAACTTGAGGTTTTTCAGATTAACGAGCAAGAAAAATACCGTAAAAAGAATGCTCGATATCACATGAGTATGTCTTCATATCAATCTTGATCGCTCATCAGAACATCAGTACCAAATCTCAAAAGTTGCGACACATGTGTAGCAAGAATTCACGACTTTTCTGACTATCTTGAGAGAGTGGCACCCCAAAAATGGCTATAAAAAGGTCAAAAGGCCTTCATTTTCATTGTGCGAAGTGCTGTGAAGAAGCTCTGGGGTGAAAGGGGTGAAAACTTCAGCTGACGATTACGGTCAATCTGGGCAACGGTTTTCCTTCCTGCGAGATCCAGGTAAGAGCTAGAACCTCCTGCTATCATTTAATTATCTTTTTGTTACCTTTTGCTGGTTCAAAAAGGTGGATTTCCGAGGCCCTAAAAAAATGCTTGCGCCTAACGCAGGCCATTAGTGTTATAGACGCGTTAAATGCATAACCTGTGAGGATTAACGCGTTAGCATGCTTTGTTTTGCACTAGGGCTAGCGTTAGGCGCATCGTGTTTTTTAGCAACTCGATTTCTACTGTTTTGAAATGGTCCAGGCAAGTTTTGATCGGTTGGGAATGTTGTTTGTGCAGGTATCCAACCGTTTAAACATGAGTATCTGGCGAGAGAGAGAACATGAACGGGAAGAACGAGAGATGGTGACGGATGCTGTAAGCTTGATGGCTCTTCGCAGGTGTGGATTGCTAAAATATGCCCGCTTAGAACTGATGAGGGGCCAAGAGGACCTCCTGAGGTGGCTAATCCAGCAGTGGGACGAATGCCACCATGTCTTTCGGATTGGGGGAAATGAGCTCTCAATCGAAAAGGATGATGTGTACTTTTTGACTGACCTATCATGTCGTGGGGCGAGGCCCAACTTGACGGGGTCCAGAGCTGACCCACGTTCCACTACTGATCTGATTCGTGCACATTACATATGTGACACTCAGGCTGTGAGCAACCGGATACCGATTGCCCAGGTGACCTTGAGACCATTGAGGTATATCTTATGGATGATTGTTTTCTTGGTAGGCGCCAAGAGTCAGCATGTGGCCACTAAGGCCCAGATGCTCCTAGCCCTGAACTGTATGCAACCTCAGGTTTTCGACTTGTGTGACGGGGTTGTCCATCGGGTCCGAGCAGAACTTACCGCATGTAAGACCTGTACCCAGAGAAAGTTTGGGTACGGTACACTGGTTGTTTCTTTCTTACTGGAGAAAATACCATTGATGAGGCCCAGGATCGTTACAGCGCCATTGGGCCCACGCGAGCCGAGGCAGGCTCGGTGGGTAGCTTTGCTTTCGCGGACTGGAGAGGGTCCCGTCCGTCACTGCTTTGATGATGGATTTTTTGATTGGATAGACTCCCAGATAATCATGATTGAGGATTATCCCTATGCAGGGATGAACTTCACAGGCGATCCGGAGTTAGTCCTGCCTCCTGGTACCCAGTGGGGACTTGATGGTAAGAAAGAGATGATCAGTGAATTTCCAAAGAAGTACTTTTTTTTAATCTTTTGAATGTTTATGCAATTTTTTTTGTTGAGATAGGGTGAAAATTATGTTTTGACATGAAAATTTTGTTTGCTTGACACAGATGTGGCACCTGTCCGGCCAGTTGGGGCCCCTCGCTATGCACGGCGAGGACTGTAGCTACCCAGGGCTGGCGCACCAGTAGAGGATGCAGAAGCTGACGACGACAATGATGCCCAAGTTTTACATGAACTCTCCAGAAACCTGGAGGGTCTGAGTATGTGTATACCACCCCTTCCTATGCGGGAGGTTCCAGTTCGTCTGTAGCGGCATACTGTAGGTGTGCCAAAGAGATACCTAGTGCCTCTGAGGAGGATAGCTACAACAGTTGTATGCTACCATGAGCATCAAGCCTAGCTGGCGGAGCAGATTTATTAGTGTCAGAGTGTGGCTTAGTATAGCCAAATTTTTGTAAAACACCCAAGTTTTGGAAGATTTTTTGATGTAACTATGTACTGGACATGACCTATATATATATATATATATATATTTTTTTTTTTTTGGTGATTTTGTGTTTTTAAATTTTTATGTGTTTTTAATGATCTATAAAAATATATGTACTCATGAGTGAATCTTTTATAGTAAATGTGACAAATGCCAATCTAACACATAATTTGCCAAAGAATCAGCTAATGCATTAAATTCTCTAGGAACGTGCTCAAAGGTAATTGTTTGAAAATGACGTTCTAGAAGTCTTACCCTTAAGAAATAACATAACACAGGATGGCGGACACGATAATGATTGTTCAACTGCATAATGATGAGTTGGGAATCTAATCTGACCACTAAATTGGAGATGTCACGAGATGCCGCTTCCGTGAGGAGTTGGATCACTGACATGTACTCAGCAACATTATTGGTGGCGTGACCCAGTAACATTCCCTCGGAACCAAGAAGGTCCGACTCAGGAGTGTAGAGAACCCAAGCAGCTGAAGCAATGCATCTAGTGTGACGACTAGCACCATCCGCATATCCGATGTATGCTAAGGGGAGCGATGACATCTGTGTGAAAGAAAAAGATTATACATGAGAAAACCACCTTGAAAACCAAGACACAATCCAGAAGACATAAAAATAATAAGAAAAACTTATATACATAAAATTACAAAGTATATGCCTAATGCGAAACTAGGCAAAATACTTCTTTAGATAGAGCCCGTTGCGGGGCTCCTCGAGTGGAATTCCGTTACAGTCCTGAAGCTCGTAAGCCCCTTTTGAGAGGGCTTTAGTAACGATGTAAGGACCAAGCCATAATGGTTGGAGCGTTCGTGCCCCCAAGAGGTCATGTTTCTGATCGTAAAGTAGAACAAGATCACCCTCTTGGAAAGAACGAGGCTTGACAGATTTGTCGTATTGAACTTTAACTCGGCGCTGGCGAGCTTCGAGTGATAGTGTATCATCTCGATGAGTTTCATCCAAATGATCAAGTGAGAGAAAGTGCTCTTCTGTGGCAGTGGTGCCAGGCAGGAGTTCAACAACAAGTTTGAGTGATGGAATTTCGTACTCGATTGGAAGTATGGCCTCCAGGCCGAATGCAAGTTGGAAAGGAGTGAAGCATGTGGCAGTTTTGACTGACGTTCGGTATGCCCATAACGCGGAATACAACCTCCAATGCCAAGTGGTTTTATGGTTTCCGACCAATCGACGAATCATGGTTTTGAGGACGCCATTTACGGCTTCGACTTGACCATTAGCTTGAGGATAATAAGACGAAGATTGATCTTGCCGAAAACCTAGCATGGATGTTAATTCGGTCATCATATGATTCTGAAAGTGAGATCCATGATCTGTGACAATCGATAGGGGTACACCGAACCGACAGATTACCTGATTAAACAGGAAGAGAGTGGTGGTTTCACCATCGGCTTTGAAAGTGGGAAGGGCTTCTGCCCATTTCGTAAAATAGCCGACCGCAACCACGATGTAGTTTTGTCCATTTTCCGAAGTGGGATTGTAGGTGATGAAGTCAATTCCCCATTTATCGAAAGGACCGATGAAGATAACTGGATGAAGGGGGGCAGGATGAGCGCGCATTTTCTTTGTAAAAATTTGACAGGGATGGCATTTCTAGACCGCTGCAATACAGTCTTTAGACAAAGTGGGCCAATAGTAACCTGCGCGCAAGATTTTTTTGGCAGTAGCTATGCCCGACCGATGACCACCGCATTCCCCTGTGTGGCGGTCATTCAAAACGCGTTCTGCCTCATCGAAAGTGAGACAACGTCAGAGAATAGTATCAACACCGTGACGATATAGTGTATCGTTTAGCACGAGGTAGTGTTTTTCTTGGTGTCGGATACGACGACAGTCGTCGGACGTGAGAGTCGGGAGAAAGCATTGGGTTTGTAGGTAGACTAAAATTTCTCCATACCATGGGTCTGAAGAATCGACCAAGTACAGAGATTCATCAGGAAATGGATCGTGAGCTACTTCTGCTGGGTCAATTCTGGGAAGATCCGATAATAATTCAGTGAAGACCAGGGATTTCTTTGCTTTGGCAGTCGTGAAGACCAAATCAAATTGCTGGAGGATTACGATCCATTTGGAATATTTTCCTCCAATAATTTTTCTAGACAAGATATGGCGCATGGGGTTCTCCAAAGCAATGACCGTAGTCTGTCACAGCAATATATAGTGTCGGAGTCGGGTGACAGCAAAAACTACCACCAGAGAAAGTTTCTCCACATGTGAATAACGTAATTCAGGTCCGATTAGACCTTTGGATAAATAGTAAATCACATGTTCGCTGTCGTCATCGTGTACTTGAACCAAAACCATTCCAAGTGAGGATGGTGATGCTGCCAGATAGAGGAGAAAGTCGCGTGAGTAATCGGGGGCACTAAGGAGTGGGGCTGAAACAAGTGCATGTTTTAAAGCATCAAATGACTGTTGAGCTTGGTCATCCCACAAGTATAGTGTTCCTTTCTTCAATAATCACATGAATCCTTTCATCATCTCGGCATAGTTAACGATGAAACGACACAAAAATTTTTCCTTCCCCTGCAAACTTTGGAGTTGAAGGATGGATTGTGGTGCCGACAATTCAACAATTGACTTAACCTTATCGGGATCAACCCTAATCCCATGCTTGGAGACAATGAAACCTAACAGATGTCTGGACTCGACCATAAATATGCATTTATGAGGATTCAAGAATATATTGTAGAATCTGCACCTAGCAAAAATTTCTCTTAAATGAGCAAGGTGATCCTATTGCTTCTTGGAATGGGCCGGAAGGTCATTCAAGTAAATCTGTACAATATGTCGAATTTCATGAAAAACATAGTCCATAGCCTGCTAAAAATTTGTTCCAACATTCTTCAGACCGAATGGGAGTTTTCGATACACAGAAATACCCCAAGGACAGATGAAAGCAGTTTTATGTTGGTCATCTTTTTTTATTGCAATCTGGTTATAGCCCAAGAATCCATCCATGAATGAGAAATATTCGCATCCGGCACAATTGTCGAGAATATGGTCAATGAACGGTGTAGGATAATTGTCTTTGGGACAAGCGGCGTTTAGATCATGATAGTCAACGCAAACTCTAATGGTGCCTTGTTTTTTATCAACGGGAACCGGATTGGAAACCCATTCTGTTAAGGGAACGGGATAGATGAAGCCAGCGTTCAAAAGTTTTTCTAATTCAATCTTGATGGTGATTTCTTTGCGCAGGTGGACAGGTCTGAGACGTTTCCAAACAGGTTTGGCATTATCATAAATCTTGATTTCGTGCTCGACAATAGAAGGGTCTATGCCGGGCATTTCATCATAAGACCAAGAAAACACATCGCGGAATTCCTTAAAAAGGGATGTGAAGCATGCAATTTCCTCTTGATTGCAATTGAATCCAATCTGAATATTTTCCACGATACCCATTTTGACCGAGATATCAATGAGCATTGTCTTAGAAATATTACCCATGTTCCCTTCTGACTCGATAGTTTGGACAGTCGTGTAAGCGGAGGGAACCATCTCAGGTGGGTCAAAAGATAGGATTTCAGTTTTTATCGCCTCCGAGTCAATCATCGAAGCGCGATGGTGAAACTCTCCCCAAGGTCATTCTTCTAGAGACATGATCTCTCGAATAGCTTCATCTGTAGGCAAGACTTCATTGAGGAGATCCTTAGAGAGAACAGTGATGGGAGTGAGGTTTTTACCTTCGGTCGAAACCATAGCAGTGGAGGGTTCAGATGCAGTTTGGATGGCTTGATAAGCCAACTCGGCTGGCGAAAGCGGCATCTGATCTCCATAGGAATCAATGTCTAAAGGTTCCGGGATGATCCATGGGTCGATAGAGCCATCCAAAGTGGTGGATATCATTGCAACCGTGTTTGGGATCAATGGTGGCGGGAGAGGAAAACAACCCAGTAGGGAAGATGCCTTCAGAAGACCGGTACCGATACTGACGTAAGAGTCAGGAAAGCCTCCTATTAGGGGTACAGTGCTACTTGGTAACGTGGCATAATCAGGGGTGCAGAAGGATAGCTGGTCCACTGTGACTATTTTCCCATCCAATGGAAATAGGATGAGTCGAAAGACCGAAGACACAATGGAAGTCATGGCATAATACCAACTGCGACCAAGCAATAGATTATAGTCTAGATGGCGCTCTACGACTTCAACGTCCACGTTTACCATTTTCCCACTCAGAGTGATGGGAAAGATAGCAAGGTATCCTTTTGGGAGGAACGTGTGGCCATCGAAAGCTTTGAGGGAATTCGATGGCGGGGTGAGGATAGGAGAACCTAAATTGAGCCAGCAAGCTTGTGACATAATGCAGGTAGAAGGACCTTCGTCTATGATAGTGCGATGGATTGGTCTCCCTTTCGACACAACCTGCACTTGGAATGTGAGTTGGTGTGAGAGGAGAGGTTTAGCATTTTCCATATCAAAGATAGCTAACATGGAATCTTGGGGGTCTATTCCACCAATGGCCGAAAGCAAGGCTTTCCTTTGTGCTGGACAGGTTTGTAATACTTCGAGAGCAGACATAGTTGACGGTGCCTAGCCGAATCTTCTACAATGTTGTAGTTTTGGGCTGCACGTGCAGAGGTGTTATGAGTCGTGCGTCAAAGTGTCCCTTTGGGGGGATGAATCACAGGGTCAGCAGTAGGCCTTTCGATATGCAAATCATTTAGCGGCGGTGGATTTGAACTAGTACCAGGTTCTTGAGCATCTATGGTAGGGTTTCCATAAAGCTTAGCTCGAGTTTGAAGGTCAACACTCTCAATGCCATAAATGGCAGATGGTCCTTCACCAGAAGGATATGAACCACCATTGCCCCGTTGATGGGGTTGTGGTGGATTTTCAACCATGTGTTGATGTTGCTGCTGTTGATTAGGGAAAGGATTATGAAGAACGACAGGTGTTCGCCCATAATCCTTATTGGCAATAAAATCGGTGCATTCCTGCAGCCGAGGACATTTGTATGTCAAGTGGTCCTTTGCATAGATTTTGCAAGGAAATTTCATGGGTTTATCCTTCCCTTTGTCATTTTTGGCAGCGTTTTTCTGATTAGTGTTATTCTGATTATCCGACAGCTCTTCCGAAGAAGATGACTTTTTCTTGTTCTTCTTATTTTTACCGCTACATTTTTGTGAGATTTGCACCGAATTTACCTCAGCGGTGGGAAGAGTAGTCGTTTGGTGAGGGGCGGTGGCAGCCGAAGATGGCTGGGAGGCTTGCCCCCGAGACTGCTTTGTGGCTACGCCAGAGATCGTGCCAACGAGACCATTGGCATGAGCCCCGGTTTTCTGTGTAGCCGGAGGATTTGGGTTGCCAGGGGCATGGGGGAGAAAATTATACAGCGTGCCAGATTGTGAATAGATTAAATCTAAATGCTGGGCACGGCGGATTCATTGATCTTCTGTAACTGCACCAGAAAGGCCAATGTATTTAGCTATGTGGGGTAAGAGAGACTTGCAAAACCAATTGTCTAAGAGATGATCCAGAATTGGCGCTTTGACTAGCCTCCTCCTACGTCTCCATTCATGAATGTGATCGGAGATGTGGGTGGCGGTGTCTTGGCGGAGCGAGGTTAATAGTTCCGTTCCGGTTTCAAATCTAATTGGTAGTTGGAAGTTCTTTAGAAACTCCGTTGCTAAAGCACCAAACGTATTGATGGTGGCGCTTGGTAATTCAATGTACCACTTGGCAGCATTTCCTGTAAGCGTGCGGGGAAACAGTCGAAGTCGGACACTATAATCTACCATGGAATTGGATATAGACCATAGGTGAAAGGTAGTGATGTGTGCGGCTGGGTCGTCCCCTTGTTTCCCGTCGAACTTCGGGATGTCGGAAGGAATCTTATGCGGTACTAGAGGCCAAAGCGGGTTGTGATTGATGGGATCGTTAGTCATTTTATGGATATCGGGGATGTCCAAAGCTGCCAAGAATGGCAATTGTGGATTTGCCCCCGAATCTAACCAAGGCAGTATGGGCTGACTATTTAGACCATAGGGTCCACCCATCAATGTGTTACCAGGAGGATAAGTAGGACTTTGGTAAAAACTTCCTATAGGTGGAGGAGTAGGGACATACGGTTGCTGTCCATAGGGCATGTTGTATTGCGGGGCGAACTATTGGTTGCCCCCAGTATAAAAGTGCCCTCCCATTCCAGATGGAGGTTGGGGTTGGTTAGTCCAAATGGATGCAATAGAGTTTCCCGGAGGCATGCTACTACTTGCATAGTTTGGCAATGGCATAGACCCTACACCTATATTTGAACCACTTAAGGGAAGAGTATTAACAATAGGTTGTCCTATTTGTCCTAAGGATTGCAGAGGAAGTGAAATGTTCCCTGCTACCTGCATGCTGGTGACACTGCCCCCTGGCATAGAGGCCAAGGGGTTTGAACTCAGCAGAGGGTTCCAACCGAAAGGGTTGCTAAAAGGTACCGAAGTAGTCATACTCGTGGGAGGAGCTACCGCGGGTCCCGACGTGGTCACGGTAGGAGTAGATGTCGAAGGATTCGGCAAGCTACTGACAGTTGTGATGACCGTAGGGTTGGGAGTAGGTATATGTTGACTACTGGGGTTACCCAGTGATGGCATAGAACTGACCACCGGCGGGGAGGATGGTGGCGAACCTAGGATGGTTTCCATTGGTATCGACCCTGTGGATACCGGGGGCGAAATGGATGTTTGTGTGGCCGAAGACATATCTTGGCGTGGTGGAATCTGAATTATTACAGGCCCCAATGGATCAGTGAGCGGAGGATTGTAATGAGGTAAAACCCCTTCAGTAAAAGGGTCCTCCGGAAATTCTGGATGATATGAGGCTATGTGACAATCAAGATTAGTCAGTGGATACTGCTCTTCTGTAGAAGGCACGGGTTCACCAAGGTTCATTTCTTCCTCAATAGTTAGAGGAGGTAGACCTTTCTATCGTCTAGAAAAATGGTGTGGGTCGGGGGAGGCCACGGTGACCTGCTTAATTTTAACAAATTTTAATAAATTTTGATGTATTATAAAGTCTCAGTGACAGTAACCACACACCTAAAAAAAAAGGACTCTCTAAAATCAATCAGCAAGCAGCCAGAATAGGGTGCCCTGTCTGAGTACTACCGTTCCCTGGTGATGAAATCTAGTATCACAATAGTATACAGAGTGGGTTGGTCGAAAGTACAGTTACGGTCACTCTAGAGCTTCACCTGAACCTCAGACGATAGGTGTAAGCACTCTCATGAAGACGAGTACCCTCCTAAAGATCGAAGACAGAGTGGGTTCGTCTGTTTTAGGTACCAGGACAACCCATCCCAGTCACCTTGTGTAAGTCCCTAAAAATTATGGCCACTAAAGATGCCTCAAATCACAGACATCATCAGGGGGGTCCACGGTCAAGGACAGTGTGCTATATGGGCAGAATACCTAGATCCCCGATCTAGTTTCGACATCCCCGAAGGGAACCCCAATATATAACACACCCACAGGATGCAGTCAAAGGCGGGCTACCTTCTTGTGCACCCAAGTGTTGTCTCGCGCTGAGCTCCGGTAAAGGAACGGTCCCGATAATATGAGTGCAGTAGGATTTCGCTCGTTAATGACTCTAGTTTCAAGTTTTGAGATCTTGGGTAGTTTTCTCACTGCTCCTAACCCAAGATCCTAGCCTGAACTACTGTTTGTGTGAGTTCAAAAAAGAGTTGATTGATTTTATTATCGCTTTATTCTTAGTGTACTTGATTATTAGTCTTGCGGAGGGGGAGTGGATGTATGAAATGTGATGAGACTCTGACTCAAGAAACCATGCAAAACATGCTCTAGATATTAAATTCGATGAAGAGTGTTTCTACAAGGAGAGGTTTCTTTTCAACATCCATGCACTAACATTCAAATAGCTCAGTTCAACTTTTAAAGATTCAGACTTCTATCTACCTCTTTTAAACAGTCTATGAACTGAAAATTTCAGAATAAACTTAGCTAGATGCAGAAAAATAAAAAAAATAAAAAAAAATTTCTCTTAAAAAAGTAAATTCTTTGGACACTGACTTTTCAAACAAGAGAAACAAATAGAAATTATAGCTTAGTAGACAAGCACAGGGATTCAGTCAGCGAAAGGTACTGATGGCCAAAAAACTCTGTAGCTAAAACACCATCACAGTAGTGAACAAAAAGGTTTTGGTTGAGTAATGCTCTGTCTGTGAGTAAAGACAACGACTAATGCACTGTATTTAGTCAGAGACAACATTATAATGCACTGGACAACCTACAGAGGTAGCGTTAGCTAGGGAAAAGTTCTTCAGTTGGTCAAACAGAAACAGGATTGAACTCTGCGAGCGTTTGATATGTCTACTAGGCATCAAAAATGGTCGGAAGGGACTGTGAACAGAGGAAAGAAGAGAGGAGGGAAGGAACAGTCCGAAAACTATGGGGAAACTCCCTAGTGGAGTCACCAATTCTGCTATAGGGTAAACTGCTTGGGTTGTTGGTTTTCGAATATCCCTCTCAGGGCTTTCCGGTGCCCGAGGCAGACAGTAAGATTAGTTGTGTTGTTCACAAAGATGGCATGAGCATGTTCATATTAACTTAATAACTTGATGGAATGAGATAGAGAATTACCTCTTTGACAATCTTGGAGTCCCTTGGAGAGCGCTAGGTGGCGAAACAAGAGTCCTTCTTCACCAACTCCAAATCTTAGTCCTGCAATCAGTCAAAGCACCCGTGTAATTTCTAACATAACATATATCATATCAATCAAGTCAATATATAATGAACTTCTAAATTATACACATCTGAGCCATTCATATCATACTATGTAAATGTTCGAACAATAATGACAATATTAAGCATTGAATGGAAAAAATGAACACAATTCTATTGATTTTGAAAGAAGGAGGATTACAACCGTCAGTTGTACCAAGCCCTCCTCAGTCTCCCAATCTCTCTTATCTCTCAAGTGAAGAAGTCCAAGTCAACAAGCTCTCTAGGAACCTCTTTTACTCTTGGCCTTCACAATATAACACTATTCTCTATTCCACAAGTATGCAAAAACCTTTAGTAATCCTTCGACCTTCAATTAAGAGCCTTCAGCTCCTTCTTATAGGAGAGGAAGAAAGCCATTGTTGCCTTTCTCTTTCCACTAGTTTGGAATGGAAAAAAATTAGATGTTTCTTTAATCTCTATGATTTTACCTCCTTTGGAGTTCAGTATTGTTATAGCAATGACCAACAATGAACTGGTGCTCTGCAATTTCTTTTTTGAACTGACTCTCTTGTGAGGGAAAGCCGGAGATTCAAATCATTCTCCACGGGCTTTTCCTGATTCAAACTTAAAACACGGGTAACGCTACCCTTTAGTGTAAATAGAGTGTTTCCCTAGCCACTAACGCGGCATATTCACTGATGTACTGCATTATAACGATCTTGTATTGTTCTAGATATGCGTTACCTTGGCAGAAATAGGTTTAATTTAGGTCTTTTTACTCCTTCCATATTTATCTTCCCCTCTGAGCTGATGAGGAGGTATTTTGACCTGTAACATTCGGTCATCATATGATTCTGAAAGTGGGATCCATGATCTATGACAATCGATAGGGGTACGCTGAACCGACAGATTACCTGATTGAACAGGAAGAGAGCGGCAGTTTCGCCATCGGCCTTAAAAGTGGGAATGGCTTCTGCCCATTTCATAAAATAGTCAACCGCAACCACGATGTAGTTGTGTCCATTTTTCGAAGTGGGATTGCAGGTGAAAATTCAATTCCCCATTTAGCAAAAGGACCAATGGAGATAACCGGATGAAGGGGGGCAGGATGAGCGCGCATTTTCTTTGTTAAAATTTGACATGGATGGCACTTCTGGACTACTGCAATACAGTCTTTAAACAAAGTGCACCAATAGTAACTCGCGCACAAGATTTTTTGAGCAGTAGCTATGCCCGAAAGATGACCACCGCATGCCCCTGCGTGGCAGTCATTCAAAACGTGTTCTGCCTCATCGAAAGTGAGACAACGTCGGAGAATAGTATCAACCCCATGATGATATAGTGTATTGTTTAGCACGAGATAGTGCTTTTCCTGGTGGTGGATACGACGATGGTCGTCGGACATGAGAGTTCGGCAGAAGCGTTGGGTTTGTAGGTAGACCAAAATTTCTCCATACCATGGGTCCAAAGAGTCGACCAAGTATACAGATTCATCAGGAAATGGATCATGAGCTACTTCTCCTGGGTCGATTCTGGGAAGGTCCGATAATAGTTCGGTAAAGATGAGTGATTTATTTGCTTTGGTAGCTGTGAAGACCAAATCAAATTGCTGGAGGATTATAATACATTTGGAATATTTTCCTCCAATAATTTGTCTAGACAGGATATGTCGCATGGGGTTCTACAAAGCAATAACCATAGTCTGTCACAACAATATATAATGTCGGAGTCGGGTGATGGCGAAAACTACCACCAGAGAAAGTTTCTCCACATGTGAATAACGTAATTTTGGTCCGATTAGACCTTTGGACAAATAGTATATCACATGTTCACTGTCGTCACTGTGAACTTGAACCAGAACCATTCCAAGTGCGGATGGTGAGGCTGCCAGGTAGAGGAGAAATTCGCGTGAGTAGTCGGGGGCACTAAGGAGTGGGGCTGAGACAAGTGCATGTTTTAAAGCATCAAATGACCATTGAGCTTGGTCATCCCACAAGTATAGTGTTCCTTTATTCAATAATCGCATAAATTCTTTTGTCATCTCGGCATAGTTAATGATGAATCGACGTAAAAAGTTTTCCTTCCCTTGCAAACATTGGAGTTGAAGGGTGGATTGTGGTGCCGAAAATTCAATAATTTCCTTAACCTTATTGAGATCAACCCTAATCCCGTGCTTGGAGACAATGAAACCTAACAAACGTCCAGACTCGACCATAAATATGCACTTATGAGGATTCAAACGTATATTTTAGAATCTACACCTAGCAAAAATTTCTTTCAGATGAGCGAGGTGAGCAGGTCATTTCTTGGAATGGGCTGGAAGGTCATCCAAGTAAGCCTGTACAATGTGTTGAATGTCATGAAAATCATAGTCCATAGCCCGCTGAAAAGTTGCTCCAGCATTCTTTAGACCGAATGGGAGTTTACAATATGCAAATGTGCCCTAAGGACAGATGAAAGCAGTTTTATGCTGGTCATCTTTTTTAATTACAATCTGGTTATAGCCCGAGAATCCATCCATGAAGGAAAAATATTCGCATCCAGCACAATCATCGAGAATATGATCTATGAACGGTGTAGGATAATTGTCTTTGGGACAAGCGGCGTTAAGATCGCGATAATCAACACAAACTCGAATGGTGCCTTGTCTTTTATCGACAGGAACTAGATTGGAAACCCATTCCATCAAAGGAATGGGATAGATGAAACCAACGGTTAAAATTTTTTCTACCTCAAGTTTGATGGCGGCTGCTTTGCCCGAGTGGACAGGTCTAAGTTGTTGCCGAATTGGTTTGGAATTTTCATAAATCTTGATTTCGTGCTCGACGATAGATGGGTCTATGCTGGGCCTTTCGTCATAAGACCAAGAAAACACATCGCGGAAATCCTTGAAAAGGGATGTGAAGCATGCAATTTCCTCAGGATTGCAATCGGCTCCAATTTGAATATTTTCCACGATACCCGTTTTGACCGAGATATCAATGAGCATTGTCTTGGAAATATTACCCATGTTCCCTTTTGAATCAATAGTTTGAACAGTCATGTAAGCGAAGGGAACCATCTCAGGTGGGTCAAAGGATGGGATTTCAGTTTTTATCACATCCGAGTCAATCATCGAAGCGCGATGGTGAAACTATCCCCAAGGTCGTTCTTCTAAAGACATGATCTCTCGAATAGCTTCTTCTGTAGGCTAGACTTCATTGAGGAGATCCTTAGAGAGGACTATGATGGGAGGGAGGTTTGTACCTTTGGTCGAAACCATAGCAGTGGAGGGTTCATATGTGATTTGGATGGCTTGGTAAGCCAACTCGACTAGTGAGAGTGGCATCTGATCTCCGTAGGAATCAATGTATGAAGGTGATGGGATGATCCATGGGTCGATAGAGCCATCCAAAGTGGTGGATATCATTGCAACCGTATTTTGGATCTGTGGCGGCAGGAGAGGAAAACAAGCCAGTAGGGAAGATGCCTTCAGAAGACCGGTACCGATACTGACGTAAGATTCAGGAAAGCCTCCTATTAGGGGTACAATGCTACTTGGTAATGTGGCATAATCAGTGGTGCAAAAGGATAACTGATCCACTGTGACTATTTTCCCATCCAATGGAAATAGGATGAGTTGGAAGACCGAAGACACAATGGTGGTCATGGCATAATACCAACTGCGACCAAGCAATATATTATAGTCGAGATGGCGCTCTACGACTTCAACATCCACGTTTACCGTTTTCCCACTCAGAGTGATGGGAAAGCTAGCAAGGTATCCTTTTGGGAGGAACGTGTGGCCATCGAAAGCTTTGAGGGAATTTGATGGCAGTGTTAAGGTAGGTGAACCTAAATTGAGTCAGCAAGCTTGTGACATAACGTAGGTCGAAGCACCTTCATCTATCAAAATGCAATGGATTGGTCTCCCTTTCGACACACCCTGCACCTGGAATGTGAGTTGGTGTGAGAGGCGAGGTTTAGATTTTTCCATATCAAAGATAGCTAGCATAGAATCCTGGGGGTCTATGCCACCAATGGCTGAAAGTAAGGCTTTCCTTTGAGCTAGACAGGTTTGTAATACTTCGAGAGCAAACATAGCTGACGGTGCCTGTCCTAAATCTTTTACAATGTTGTAGTTTTTGGCTGCACGTGCAGAGGTGTTATGAGTCGTGCGTCGAAGTGTCCCTTTAGGGGGACGAATCACGGGGTCAGCAGTAGGCCGTTCGATATGCAAATCGTTGGGTGGCGGTGGATTTGAACTAGTACCAGGTTCTTGAGCATCTATGGTAGGATTTCCATAAAGCTTGGCTCGTGTTTGAAGTTCAACACTCTCAATGCCATAAATGGCGGATGGTCCTTCGCCGGAAGGATGTGAACCACCATTGCCCCGTTGATGGGGTTGTGGTGGATTGTCAACCATGTGTTGATGTTGCTGCTATTGATTAGGGAAAGGATTATGAATAATAATAGGTGTTCGCCCAGAATCCTTGTTGGCAATAAAATCAGTGCATTCCTGCAGCCGAGGACATTTGTATGTCAAGTGGTCCTCCGCACAGATCTTGCAAGGAAATTTCATGGGTTTATCCTTCCCTTTGTCATTTTTTGCAGTGTTTTTCTGATTAGGGTTATTCTGATTGTCCGACTGCTCTTCCGAAGAAGATGCCTTTTTCTTGTTCTTCTTATTTTTCCCACTAGGTTTTTGTGAATTTTGCACAGAATTTACCTCAGCGGTAGGAAGAGTAGTCATTTGGTGAGGGGCAGTGGCAGCCAAATATGGCTAGGAGGCTTGCCCCCAAGACTGTTTTGTGGCTACACCAGAGATCGTGCCAACGAGACCGTCGGCATGAGCTCCAGTTTTCTAAGTAGTCGGAGGATTTGGGTTACCAGGGGCATTGGGGAGAAAATCATATAGCATGCCAGATTGTGAATAGATTAAATCCAAATGCTGGGCATGAAGAATGCATTGATCTTCTCTAACCGTACTGGAAAGGACAATGTCTTTAGAGATGTGGGGTAAAAAATACTTACAAAACCAATTGGCTAAGAGATGATTCAGGATTGGCACTTTGACTAGCCTCCTCCGACATCTTCATTCATGAATGTGATCGGAGATGTGGGTGGTGGTATCTTAGCGCAGCAAGGTTAACAGTTATGTTCTAGTTTCAAATCTAATTGGTAATTGGAAGTTCTTTAGAAATTATGTCGCTAAAACGCCAAAAGTGTTGATGGCAGCATGTGGCAATTCAATATACCACTTGGCAGCATTGCCTATAAGGGTGTAGGGAAATAGTCGAAGCCGGACACTATCATCCACCATGGAATTGGATATAGACCATAGATGAAAGGTAATGATGTGTGCAGCTGGGTCGTCCCCTTGTTTCCCGTCGAACTTTGGGATGTCAGAAGGAATCTTGTGCGGTACTGGAGGCCAGAGCGGGTTGTGATTGATGGGATCATAGTTAGCTTATGGATATCGGGGATGTCCAAAGCTGCCAAAAATGGCAATTATGGATTTTCCCCCAAATCTAACCAAGGTAGTATGGGTGACTACTTAGACCATAGGGTCCACCCATCAATGTGTTACCAGGAGGATAAGTAGGACTTTGATAAAAATTTCCTATAGGTGGAGGGGTAGGGACATATGGTTGTTGTCCATAGGGCATATTGTATTGCGAGGTGAATGGTTGGTTGCCCCCAGTATAAAAGTGCCCTCCCATTCCAGATGGAGGTTGGGGTGGATTAGTCCATATGGATGCAATGGAGTTTCCTGAAGGCATGCTACTATTTGCATAGTTCGGTAATGGCATAGACCCTACACCTATATTTGAAACACTTAGGGGAATAGTATTGACAATAGGTTGTCCCGTTTGTCCTAAGGATTGCAGGGGAAGTGAAATTTTCCCTGCTACCTACGTGCTGGTGACACTTCCCCCTGGTATAATGGCCAAGGGGTTTGAACTCAACAAAGGGTTCCAACCAAAAGGGTTGCTAAAAGGAACTGAAGTAGTCACACTTGTGGGAGGAGAAACCATAGGTCCCAACATGGTCACGGTAGGAGTAGATCCCGAATGATTCGGCGAGCTACTGACAGTTGTGATGACTGTAGGGTTGGGATTAGGTATATGTTGACTACTGGGGTTACCAAGGGATGGCATAGAACTGACAACCAGCCGGGAGGATGGTGGCAAACCTGGGATGGTTGCCATTGGCATCGACCCTGTGGATGCTGGTGGTGAAATGGATGTTTGTACGACCGAAGAAATATCTTGGCGTGGTGGAATCTAAACTATCACAGGCCCCAATGGATCAGTGAGTGGAGGATTGTAATGAGGTATGATCCCTTCCATGAAAGGGTCCTCCGGAAATTCCATATGATATGAGGTTATGTGAAAATCAGTATTTGTCAAAGGAGACTGCTCTTCCGCAGAAGGCACGAGTTCACCACGGTTTAGTTCTTTCTCAATAGTTAGAGGAGGTAGAACTTGCTGTCATTGAGACAGACGGCGTGGGTCGAGTGACACCACGGTGAACTATTTAGTTTTAACAAATTTTAATAAATTGTGATATATTATAAAGTCTCAATGACAGTAACCACACACCTAAAAAAGAAAAAAGGACTCTCTAAAATCAATCAACAAGCAACTAGAATAGGGTGCCATGTCTGAGTACTACCGTTTGCTGGTGATGAAATCCAAGATCACAATAGTATACAGAGAGGTTTGGTCGAAAGTACAGTTACGGTCACTCTAGAGCTTCACCCAAACCTCAGATGATAGGTGTAAGCACTCTCGTGAAGATGAGTACCCTCCTAAAGACCGAAGACAGAGTGGGTCCGTCTATTTCAGGTACCAGGATAGCCCGTCCCAGTCACCTTGTGTAAGTCCCTAAAAATTATGGCCACTAAAGATACCTCAAATCACAAACATCGTCAGGGGGGTCCACGGTCAAAGACAGCATGCTATATGGGCAGAATACCTAGATCCCCGATCTAGTTTCGACATCCCCGAAGGAAACCCCAATATATAACACACCCACCGGATGCAGTCGAAGGCAGTCTACCTTCTTGTGCACCCAAGTGTTGTCTTGCACTGAGCTCCGGTAAAGGAACGGTCCCGATAATATGAGTGCAGTAGGTTTTCGCTCGTTAATGACTCTAGTTTCAAGTTTTGATATCTTGGGTGATTTTCTCACTTTCCTAACCCAAGATCCTAGCCCGAACTACTATTTGTGTGAGCTCAAAAAAGAGTAATGTGATTGATTTTATTATCGCTTGATTCTTAGTTTACTTTATTATTAGTCTTGCGGAGGGGGAGTGGACGTATGAAATGTAATGAGACTCTAACTCAAGAAACCATGCAAAATATGCTCTAAATATTCAATTCGATGAAGAGTATTTCTACAAGGAGAGGTTTCTTTTCAACATCCATGCACTAACATTCAAATAGCACAATTCAAATTTTAAATATTCAGACTTCTATCTACCTCTTCTTAATAGTCTATGAACTGAAATTTTCAGAATAAACTCAGCTAGATGCAGAAAAATTTAAAAAAAAAAATTCTTCTCTAAAAAGTAAATTCTTTTGACACTAAATTTTCAAACAAGAGAAAACAAATAGAAATGCCAGCGTAGTAAACAAGCACAAGGATTCAGTCAAGGAGAGATACTGATGGCCAAAAAACTCTACAACCAAAACACAATCACAACAGTGAACAACAAGTTTTGGCTGAGTAACGCACTGTCTTTGAGTAAAGACAGTGTTAATCCAGAGACTAACACATTTTATTTAAGCAGAGGAAGCATTATAACGTATTGGAAAACCCACAGAGGTAGCGTTAGCTAGGGTAAAGTTCTTGAGATGGTCAAAAAGAAACAGGATTAAACTCTGCGAGCTTTTGAAATGTCTATTGGGCATAAATACTGGTCGGAAGGGTCTGTGAACAGAGGAAAGAAGAAAGGAGGAAAGAAATAATCCGGAAACTATGGGGAAACTCCCCAGCGAAGTCGCCAATTCTACTGTAGGGTAAAATGCTTGGGTTGTTGGTTATTGTATATCCCTCTCAGGGCTTTCCGGTGTCCGAGATAGACAGTAAGATTAGCTGTATAGTTCACAAAGATTGCATATACATGTTCATATTAACTTAAAATCACTTGATAGAATAAGATAAAATATTACCTCTTTAATGATCTTGGAGTCCCTTGGATAGCACTAGGCAGCGAAGTAGAGGTTCTCCTTCACCAGCTCCAAATCTTGGTCCTGCAATCAATTAAAGCACCCGTGTAATTTCTAACATAACATACATTTCCTATCAATTAAGCCAATATATAATAAACATTTAAACTATGCACATCTAAGCCATTCATCTCATACTATATAAGTGATTAAATAATAATGATAATATCAACGCATAGAATGGAAAAAACAGATACAGTTCTATTGATTTGTAAAAAGGAGGATTACAACCGTCAGTTGTACCAAGCCCTCCTCAGCCTTCCAATCTCTCTATCTCTCAAAGTGGTGATGTCTTGATCAAAAAGTTCTCAATGAACCTCTTTGACCTTTAACCTTCACACTACAACAACAATCTCTACTTCACAAGTATTC
The DNA here is from genome assembly GCA_034641835.2 of Pinus albicaulis. Classification (NCBI taxonomy): domain Eukaryota; kingdom Viridiplantae; phylum Streptophyta; class Pinopsida; order Pinales; family Pinaceae; genus Pinus; species Pinus albicaulis. The sequence goes on from CM076575.1 coordinate 286,401,143, forward strand.
AAAAACTTTGACAATCCTTCGACCCTGAACCAAGAGCCTTCAACTCCATTTTATAGGATATAGAGAGAGCAATCATTGCCCTTCTCTTTCCAACATTTCTGAATAGAAAAAACCAAGATGTTTCTCCAATCTCTATGCTTTTGCCTTCTTTGAGATTTCAGTTGTTTATGGCAAGGCCCAATAAGAGATCAGTGCTTTGCAGTTTCCTTTTTGTACTGACTCTCTTGTGAGAAAAAGCTGGAGATTCAAATCATTCTCCGTGGGTTTTTCCCATTTCAAACTTAAAACACGAGTAATGCTACCCTCTAGTGTAAACAGAGCGTTGCTCGAGCCACTAACGCAGCCCATTCACTGATCAGCTGCGTTATAACGCTCTTGTGTTGTTATAGAGAGGCATTGCCTTGGCAGAAATAGGTTTAATTTAGGTCTTTGTATTCCTTCCATATTTGTCTTCTCCTCTGAGCTGATGAGGAGGTATTTTGACCTGTAACAATGTGAACTTGTTTTCTTTTAGGGTTTTTATTTTAGGATAGTTGTTAAGTGTGGGGTTTGTTTGTTTGTTTTGGTTTGGTAAGATGATCAAGTAGAATAGATAGAGTGAGGAAATATTCAAGTCATTGGGCTATGGAGTCAATAAAAGTCATATAAAGTTTCAATACTAAATCAGGGTGGATCACAGGGAAAATCTAGCATTGGTCAAATGGATTTTCAAGGTTTTTGTGAAATTAAATTAACATCAAGTTTGTGAAAAAATTAGGACAAAGGGAAATTAAGAATCCTTTATCATGTACTTAAAAAAAAAGGAAATACTTCAACACTATTTAGCATGAAGAAGAAATAATTAGATAGGGCATACCAGTAACTCTTTGATTCAACTTAAGCATATAAGAATTTCAGACATACAATCCAATGAAATATATAAGGCGAGAAACTCATTTAACTTCTAGTGATTTCACCTTCAAGGTTAGAAAACATTCAAGATACACATATAAATTTAATCAAAGAAGAGGGAACGCCTAAACATCATTGATCATATCTATGAATATTTCCAAAACAATTATTCAAGCATGGAAAAAGGGTATAATCGAAACATAGCTTCTTTGGCAGACCTAATTAATGGTACTTTGGAGAGAGACCTCAAGAATAGTATTTAGTGACATCAAACAAGCAGGGCTAACCATAAATCATCTTTGATACCTACTATATTAAACCATTCATGAAATAAACAAGCTAAGGGGGTCTAGAGAGAAATTAAGAATTCTCTAAAATGTCCTAGCAGAGGAAAACATAGAGGCAGTGAAGAACAAACAGAGCTAAGGTGCCTTTGAAAACATTTCTTAGTCTAAAGAATTTGTCCTATTGCAATTTATAAGAATGGAGCATAATGATAAAAAATAAAAGAATAATTGAATAGAATCACATCACCATTAACCAAGCTCGGGGATCTTGCAAGCAACCTTCTCCATCATCAATCAAGACAAGCCATTCAGAAACTCCACAACAACAATTTCTTCTCCAATATCCAAAAAAAAATATGTATTGCTCCAAAGAGTCATCAAATGCCAAATTTTTACAATGTGGCCCGCATGCTCTATTTATATAGCAAAGGAGAGAAAAAAACCTAACTAGGGTTTGAAAATGTCAAAACTAGTCATAAATGTCATATGCCTAAGATACCATGCAAGGACCAAGGCACAAAATATCTCATGAAATAAATGCAAAAATAACTCCTAGCACCTAATTTTGCATTGATTTGCCTCAAAAAACATTAAAATATCATTTTTCAATTAATGAGTGTCTTTTGTTGACTTTTGGCCAAAAATGCACAATGAGGTCTGAACTCACAACACCTTCTCGGGCAGAAAATAGGTCCACTTACAGCCAAGTTTTGGTGGCCTTCCCAATGTCGGAATTTGCTCCGTGATGGCCCATTGGAAATATTGCTGAGTCTACTTTCCAAATATACCCTTATTTTTCTGAATGAGCTTCATTAAACTATCCAAAAGACAATTTTCCCAACACTACTCTAGGTGTAGCACCAAGTCTGAAAATGAGGCAGAAAGGTGAAAAATGAGGTGTTTTTTGGCCTTTTGAGGGGTCAAAAATGCTCCAAATGCTCTGAAATTTGGTGAGCATACTGTAATAGTCATGAGGATTCCAAAAATTCAAAGTTATCCCTCTTAAAGTGCCTGAGATGAAAGTGTAGCGCCAGCGGTGCTGCGCTTAGAGGCCTCCAAATTCACAAAAAACCAAAGTTTGTCAAAATTTTCTCAAAATTGGTGGATGTCTCCCTCATGGGATTTGAGATACTTGTAGAGAAGCCTGTGCCAAGATTCAAAGGTTAGCTTGGCCTTTTTCCTCTTTTAGTGTTTTGATCTTGGTTTGGGCCTTCTTGAGTTTAGCCCTTGCAACTTGGTTTCTCCGAGCATAATGCTTGGTCATCTTCCTTTGGAGATCAAGGTCCTTATTAGCTTTCTCCAATTTATCCTCCAAGTGTATGTTGGCTCTTTCCAACCAAGGCTCTCGATCATGTGCTATCTCCATGGCCAACAACTCATCTAGAGGGAGCTGTTTTTCTAAGGCTAGTTCTTGTTCCCTTTGGTTTTCCAATGCCTTCTTCAACCCCATGGTTCTAGGTCTCCTCCTAGTCTGCCCTTCTTCATCTTCGCTCTCCTCATAGGTGCCCATGAAATATTTTAGCTTTACCTTCCCTTTGAGATTCTTTCCAGGCCTTGATGGCTCTAGCCTCATAAATTTCAATTTATTCTCCTAGCTGCATGTTCTCTATCTCAAGAGAATCATTCACACTCTTGGCCCTATCCAAATTTGCTTGGAGGTCTTCAATTAAGGCATTTTTGTGTTGGATGAGAAAGTTTGAGATCCTTGCTTCATTCTCATCATATTTTTCCACCTGAATTATTTCAAACTCCCTCTCAACCTCATGATATTCTTCTTCTTCCTTTACATTTTGTTTACCTTTGTTTAGTGGCTGAGCTGAGGTGGATGGCATGGTCCCTTGCTTTTTAGAGGCAACAAACACAAGCATTGGCCCTCTTTGATATGTCAATGGAAGAGGTGTAATTGTGGTTTTGTTGGTGTCTTGCTCATGGTTGTGATCCTTGCTTCTGTCATCAAACCCTTCATTTTCATCATTAGTATCATCAGTCATCATATTGTCTGCTTCATCATTGTTCTCTTTGTTCTCAACATCGTCACCACTCTCAAATTCTTCACTGATTTCTGCATTATCGTTTTCTTCGTTAAAGCTTCTTACCTCTTCATCGCTATGATCTTCAATTTGACTATCAACCCCTTCATCTCCTTCATTATTTTCATGACTATCATTAGCATCTTCTTCATTTTCTACATAATCATCATATTCATTTTGTTTATCATTGAAGCTGCTTGCCTCTTCACTACTGTGGTATTTATTTTCATTATCACCCTCTCCACTGTTTTCACCGTCTTCATGAATGTCATGACTGTCACAACTGTTTTCCTCTTTGATGTCTTGTCCATCACTGAGGCTTGCTTCATGGGTGTCACTGCTGCCTCTAGCCTCTTCATTTTCCTCACTATTTTCATCTTCATCTTGGCTGCCTTATTCATCACTGCTCAATTCATTTTTACTATCATCCCTTTCATTTTATTCACTATCATCCTCTTCCTCTGCCTCCTGTTGGCTCAACTCATCATCACCCTCATCTTCATTTTGGACTTATTCACTGTCACCTTCACCCTCATTGTCACTGTCTTGCTCACTGCCACTTCCTTCTTGTTCTGATGCATCAGGAGAAGGTGAGGAATGGAGGTTTTATTGAGGAGAGGATGCTTGTGTAGATGATGAGGCATGATCTATAGGAGGTGATGGAGTAGTGGAGGGAGGAGGATGAGATGATGAGGATAAACTAGGCTGATGATGAGGCTATGGGCTTGCGAATATTTCATGAGCTATGAAAACCTACCAAGATATGTCTTTTTTCTCCAACTGATGTAGTACCACCATCTTGATCAAGGAGTGGTGGAACAAACTATGCATTTTCTGGGTATAAATCCTCCTTCAGACAATAGAAGACATCTTGTCTATACCCCTCTACAAGTAATAGAGAAAATAAAGCATCTTGACCCTAGCGAAATGCATGAGTAATCTGACATGGTAGGAATAGAGTCTGGAGTACCTCCCCTCACACATAAAGTATTGCATGATGACCTTCATTAGGGGTGCGTACCTCTCTAGTAAGTGTGAGAAAGGGAAAATAGTTTTGCATCCCTCTTTATACCTAGGCTTGAGGAAAGGCTCATAGTAACTCATGTCCAACTTTGACCTCTTGAACCACTTTTCACCAACATCAGGAAGTCCAATAGCCTGAGAAATGGTATTTGATGAGAGTTCAAGGTCACCCCTGCCAAGCTTGATTATTTTTTATGCAGGTTAAGAATGAATAACCTTGTAAGCTCTGGGTGATTTTGTACCTGTTTGACCCTTTCACAAAACTAAAAACATCCTACATTCTGAAAGCATGTGAGAATAATGGGGGAGGAAGTAATCTCCACTGTTTATTGGGGCTCAAATCTGTTAACCTTCCCACCCTTGTGCTTTGGACTCATAGGCACATGACCTCCTTCACTGCTCATACTTCCTTCCTCTCCTAACATGGTGACTAGGGCTGCCTTTAGAAAAACTCAGGTCTGCTTGTGAAACTGAGGTAGGAGGAGTGTGTTAGCCCCCTATGAATTTTTTTACAAGCAAACAGGGGGCTAAAATGTTTCTGAGCCTTCAAGGAATGCATTTCCTCTGAAAACACATCATCCTTGCAGTCTCCTGTGCCTTTGCCTTTGATATACCCCCACTGTTGTTCCTAGTTTAAAGGCCTCACTGATTGTAAAAAATTTGTGCTCCAAAGGGCCTACATTTTCCCCTTGTACCCCTGCAGAATGCCCCATTTTAACCTTTTCCCCCTCGGAAAAATTCCCCTCTTGCCCTCTAAATCCTCCCAAAATCCCTTGTAAATCCTACACATACCCCTTGTTTGGCCTATTTACCCCTTTTTTCCTCTATAGTTGCCCATTCCCACCCTCAAATCGCATTAAAATGGGCCAGATAACCATATTTTTCATGTATATGGGTTTAGCACCTTTCGGCCCTAGCCCCAGAGCCATTTCCCCCCACGTGACCTCGACGCTAGAACCAGGCGCCAAGGCGGAAGGCGCTTATCAAAAGAATATTGTGAGCGTTTTGAGCCGTCGATCTGTACAGATCGGACGGTCGTCACAAGCTCCATAGCACCCGTCACTTTCCCCTTTCATCGCTCCGATCGCACATCCACCGTTCATTTATCTGCAATCAATGGCCCGGAGTTTATTCGCCCCGTTGGTCCCCGCGACATTTCACTGTTCAAAAATCGCACCGCCGTTGGAGGGTGGGCGGTATTTTTCCATTTTGCAGTGATTCCACTCACCGCCTGAAGCGTGTCAAAAGTACTATTTGAAAACCACTCCCCCATCACGCGTTAACGTTCGGTTGAAGACCCGGCGCGATATGCACGTGTGCCGTCCAATCCAGAGCTGCCCATCCAACGGTGATCGCGCCATGAAGTTGCACGGGGGATAATCCAAGGCAAATCGTACCCCTGGCCCACCATCAGTCGCCCTCCGATGCATTTTCAATCGTCGATCTCTCGCTAAGATTGGATGATCTAGATTTAACTGCATGCCCCGCCGTTGACCGGTCCCGCCACGTCACCATTCCACATGTGTTCATATATTTTTTCATCGCATTTGCATCATCCCCTTATATATTTTGTGCAAAAGTAAAATTCCAATGTTTGCATTTAAACTTTTGCCACAGTTCACCAACTTTCACCAGACCATCCTCCATGGTTTCACTGCGCTTTTCACCATCACCCTGCATTGTTCCACCATTTCACCAGTCTGCATGTCCATTCTCATCGACCCCGCTACGTTCACCATCCCCAATGCATGGTTTTATTAATTTGTTTTCGTGTTTTGCAGGGTTACAGGCAGGCGGAAAACCGCCATGATTCATATACACTATTGTAGTGGCACATTGCACAGAAGAAGCTGAATTTAGGGCCTGATATTACAGGAAAATGTCTGGAAAGGTGTCTGCAATGTAAATTTCATCAAAGGATAGAGTTCAAACTCTACAAAACCCTCCCAGCGCCATCAAAGCTCAGTTTTTCACTGACAGAGACAATTCGAAGCGGAAAAGAGTATCAGTGAGGGAATTAAAGGTTTAAGGCACATTGTTGAAGATCTTAAGCCTTAATCCAATGTTTAAAAGGCAAGGTACCAGAATCGAAGACCCCGTGGATCACTAAGAAGTTCCAATGCGTAGAAAACCATAATAGCAGGGTTTTCACATCAGCAAAATGTTCTTTTCATAAAGGACGAAATTCCCATACTATCTCCATTCTATACCGTGTTCCTGAGGAAATTCTAGCCCTGACAACGGTCCTATGGTATCAGAGAATTTGATTCATAGTATGGCAGACCCTAGCATCATTATTCTACCTTTTGTTTAATTCACTAGAAGTACTATAGAGTGCTGCAGCAAAGTACATAAGAGACATACCTAGAGTAAATTTCAGCCTGACGAAAATCACTCTTTCATCCAAAGAGTACCAGAGATAAATGCCCAGGATTTAAAATAGAATGGGCTTCGGCCCTCTTTCTTTTCTGAGTTTTAATGCCACATTTAGTTTTCCACCTACCTCCTTTGCTCCTCTTTCAGCTATAAAACTCATGAAGAAACTCATTGTAAAGGTTGTTGATCGGCTATCTGCGAATTGCAAGTTGTTTCTTCGAGACATGTTCTCTGTGTAAAGTTGAAAGATAGGCTAAGGAAGATGTTTTCAAATTGAATATCAAGCTATTGGTAGTGTTGTACTTGACTAGTGTTGCTCTTTAATATGACAAGCACATTTCTTTGGATCCTGATTTAAAGCAGCGGTGATGTTTTTCTATCTTTGTCTTTGATTTATCTTATAGTTCATTTCTACTTGCTCGCATCAGAAATTTGGCATAGGATTTACCCTTGATAGGTACCCTATGTTTCTGCTCTCCTTGCCTTCAATTTTTTCTGCTATATGTGTATCTGAGGATTGATTTCAATTGATTTAACCAGTGTAGTGGTCAGATATATTGCTAGCTGATGTATGAATTAATGAAATCTGACTTTAGTTGTTCTTGTTAGGATTTAATTGAATGAATTGGGAACACTGGGAGGTCTAGAACTTTGTCTCTATCTCACTAGGATCCTTTTCAATTAATTAAACTTTGATAAGTTCCCTTAAGTTGGAGGCTGAAGCATTGAGAGTTCAAAGTCTCTCTCTGATCTCAAGTTTTCAACTTTGTGTCCTAAATCTTGAATGTTCCTTGTCCGAAGAGTTAGCCTTTAGGTGTTGGATCACAGGTTGTCCAATGGCATGTCATGTCCCTGGATCTGATTTCTGAAGGTCACCTTGGAGGTTTCCTTTCTTTCATTTTCTCTCTTACCTTTTTCATTCCACACTATCATCTTTAAGATCCAATGCTTTAGATGACTAGCCCAACTGAAAGCTTGCATATTGATTAGCAAGTAAACCCTTTCCTGACTCCATTGCCCAATGGTCTTGAATGTTCTCTGAAATATCTCTCCTTTTCCTAAAATCCTCTTTGCTCATCCTTGTCTTATATTGAACCCTTCTTTCCTGATTCCCAACAACCAAACAAAAATCAAACAAACAAACCTCGTGCCCATAACTAGCCTAATATCTTAACCTTTGAACTTCAAAGACAAAACCTTTGCTCATATAGAGATATCCCTCTCTGGACCCGGGAGGGATAGATCCTGAGGTCTGAAAGTGGTTCTGATGTTGTCTCATCTTTTGGTCTTGCCAATCTGGCCAAAACATGGGAACCCCAACAGAGTGAAATGAAAAGATGGTGAGGGAGTGAGATGGAGGTGGGTTTATGACTTATTTGTTTTGAGCTTGGAGGAGGGCTTAACTTTGAACTGATTACAGTTACCCTAATACACACTCCCTTTAACTGATAATTTCTTGTTTGGAGGTCAAAATAGAGGGGTTACCATGATAACTTAGGGTTTGTAAGGCACTAGGTTTTAATCATTTTCCCTTAACCATGAATGCATGAATTTCACTTGAGGAGTGGGAAAAATGTCCACTTACCAATTTTTTGACTCTTTTGAAGGTTCTTCGAAGTAGCTTGGAGGGGTATTTTGGCCTTTTGAGGGAAATTTTGTAGGTGGAAGAGGCTTTTTTTCCTAAGCGCAGCGCCGGGCAGAAATCTTGGAGAGTCGGGTGCTCTTGGGCACAGCGTTGCCCGCGTGGAGGCCTGTCGGGCTCCTACCTGCAGTGCTGCATGAGTTTCTAGGTGGGTCAGGTCCTCCTAGGTGCATAGCTTCCCGCGTGTAGGTCTGTCGGGCCTTTCCTGTGCCTATTGGGCTCCTTTAAGTGTAGAGTTTCTCGCGTCCAGGTATGCCGGATCCTTCCTGTCGGGCGAAACTGGGTGAATGAGTAGTGCCCACCTCTAAGCGCAACGCGCTCTGCTCTGGGCACAACGCAATGTAATTTTACACTATGATTCCTCCTCTATGTGTAGTGCCAGGTGCCCTAGGCATAGCACCTGCTCCAAAGTGCAGCGCCGGGTGACTTCACCCAAATTCTCACAAAAACTCCGAAAAATTCTCCTTTGAATGTTTTTTACTCTTTTACAGGTGACAAATGAACTGAGTGAGGAGGGAAAAATGGTCCTTTATACCTTTAGGGAAATAAATTAAAATCAAAAACCCATTTTTCTAATGTTTTCTGAGTTTTTCCAATTGACTGATAATCTCTTGACCCTTTTTGCTGTGCAGTAGATTTGAAAACTTTTGAGTGGCTCTTTTCTCTTGGTGGCAGCTTGTTGGAGAAATGAAGTGGTCCTTCTTTAGTCTGAGGGTCTTTGGCATTGTAAAAACCTCTTTTTTCTTGCATGGTAAAGTTGAAATCATGTTTTTACCTCCTTTGACCTTTCTGACTGTGGGTGACTTGAGAACAGGGTTTTTTCCCTTTTTCACTGCTTTTTTGGGCATGAAAAACTTACCTTTTACAATAACCATAATCATGTCTGCTATACCTCCTCTAGGACTCTTCTAATTTGTTGCAAGTGCCATGACATATTGAATTTGAGCTTTTCGATGTTTATTGATGTTTTGACATATTTATTTAGACAACAAGAAACTTCATAATCAGTTTTGGTTTTCTGTATTGAAATTCAACCCTGTGTTTTGTTTCCTTTGATCATTTGAGGGAAAATTGAAAATGAAGGCTTTGACCTTCCTTACACTGATACTCTTTCATGCTTTCCTTTTGAGGTAGTGAGAAAATTTAATTTGGCAAGCCATGGAGGTCACCTTCAACAGTCTCTTCAAAATCTCTTTCTGTTGTCATCATGAAGGCTCCTCTTCTTCATTTCATCTCCCTTACTTATTTTTCCAAGACCTTAGGTTTTTGGGCTGTTGGAGAAGAATAATTAGTGTTGTATTATAAGTTATATATAGCCCTTTTAAGTTCATTCATTTATGTTCATTTCACCTCATCCTTTTCCCTTCTTCATTTATAACTTCTAAAAATCTTCAATTCATGCTTGGTTGTGCTGGTGTGCCTCTATCTATGTGACTTTCTGCTCTGATCTTTGCTTCTCATGCTGCTGGTAAAATCAATCCTAGAGACCCGATTCTCCTTGAACATAGGCTACATCCTCTTCCATTTTCTTGTGCATATCTTCTAATGAGGGGCAGGCCTCTTACCTTACCTAATTTTCTGTTGATAGTCACCTTGACACTCCTACATAAATGTCAAAATGGACAACTGTCCTTTTGCAGAATTCTGTCCTTGGTAAAGCAGTCGTCCTTGAAGTTCTTCTGGATCTAATTTGGACAAAAAGGTGCTGATATTTTTCACATTTAATTCAGCTTCTAGCACATGAGAAACAATGATTTAGAACACCAGAGATAACCCTACAACCTTTGAAACCCTAGTGACCTAGTGGGAGGTTCTTTGACTTGGCCTTTGACTGAAAGCTTGGCTTAGGGTCTTAGAGTATGAAAAATGGATTTTTTGACAATTTTATGCATTGAGGATCCAAAATACAATGTACTTGATTCATCTAAAGATCCTACAGAGACATTTTTGAGACCATCAATGCTTGAGGTATTTGATGAACATGGGAAAGGGTAGGCTGTTTGGCAATCCTAGATGGAAAGTGGGAGGGTTAATCATAGGCAAAAAAAAAAAAGTACTGAGGTTATGGGTGTGAAAATAATACAAATATGAATGGCATGAGTCCATGAGGGATCTTATAGGAGTGGTAGGTAGGCAGTGCGATAATAGTGACAAATTTGGTTTAAGGATAATGAAGGCAGTGCGATTTCTAAAACTCACAATATTCCTGAATCTTGTTTTTAGAAATCTAGTACAAGCATTTAGCCATCTAGAAAATGGAAAAAATTACTGATGACTAATAGTGGCTCCAATTGGGGATTTCAACTCCTTTTCAGGAGGTGTCCAGAAATTTATATATCAAATCTCTGAGTTTATGAAGACCAGTGCCTCATCCACTGGGCAGATTTTTCTTCTTTCATTTACTGTTGTTTCTCTTGAAGCTAAGATCTCAAAATTTGAAATACATGTTTGCTTGAAACTCATATCTATCTATGCATCATACCTTTGCCTACCATTTTTTATTCTTGTGGGTGCACTTGGATTGGAAAAACGTTGGCATTCTTTTTATTTTGAAAGAAAAAACAAACTATCTAGTTCTACCCTTATTACTTCCAAGAGTTCGGATTATGCTAGTGAACTCTTTTATTCTCTACCTAGAATATTCATCTGTCAAGATTAAGCTATTTGACAAGCTTCTTTCTCTAATCTACTGACATGAAATTGAAAACATGATTTAAACCAGGATTAAGCTAGCTGATCTACCACGGGCTATGGCATTGGGGCAAGCTGCACACAGATTTTATTTTTGTACAAACAAAACTAGAAAGTATCAGGGCAGTGTTTCATCATTTGTTAGTCATCCCTATCTTTCTCTTTGGTTCATATTTGAGCATTGAGAACCAGCATCTTTTCCTCCTAATCTATTCCTACTAACAAGTCAAGTTTAAATGGTTTGACAAGCCTTCTTTCACTAACCTAACAACAGAAATTGAAAACATGTTCAACCATGATTAGGCTAGATGGCTGAACAAGACTCTTTTCTCAACAAGTAGTGGCATTTAGGCTAGCACTCTTTCAGTAGTACTCTTTTTTGGGTATGGGGTTGTACCTTTTTTTTCCTTCTTTCTTTGTTTTTGTGTTTTTTTGTTTTTATGATCTCTCATCATGCAATGTTATGTACAATGAATGAAAGTTTGAAATTAGGAATCTTGACAAAGATAGTGCCTGAGCATCCTGCCCTTGACAGGATCTCCAACTAAATCTTCTCCATTCAGCTCTCGTAAACAGAAAACATTTTTACCTCCATTTGAGTGCATGGTGTGAGGATATTTCCAAAAAAATTCAAACAGGCCATGCTCTCCTTTGCATTTTCTCCTTGAGTCTTGCTTCCAAACTTTTCTTTTGTCAAAGATCCTTCTTAGGTTGAAAAGGTATTCTTCATTAGTTTCAAAATAGACAATAATGTCATCAATGTAGAATGTAGTGAAGTAACTTAAAACAGGATCCATGGCTATTTATAAAGTAGCTTCCACACTCTTTAACTCAGAAGGCATTTGAGAAAACATGTAGGTTCCCCAGGGTGCTTTTCAAGTGGCTTTATGATGATCAGTTGGAAGTATTATCACCTGATTGTAATCTGAAACACTACCAAGCAATGATATCTTGTTAGAAACTTCTACCCTTTGTCAAGTATGATTTATCTTGGGAAAAGGGTATTTGTTCTTTAGGGAGGGTTTTTCTAGGTACCTAAAGTCTACACATAGCCTATACCCCTTTGTTTTCTTTGTTAGTGACACAATTTTCTCAAAAGGTTCATGGTCTTTCTTGAAAGGAAACCTTCTTTGAATAATGTTTGTGTCACGAGGCTTTAAGCTTTCATCACCATATAAATAAGCATCCTGAAACTCTTTGCACATTATTATGTATTTATGTTTTATGTAAGGTGACAGAGTTTTAGATAACTTAATCATTTTGGGTTTTTCTAGGCTACCTACGTTGTATTCCTCTATATTAGTCTTGGTAGATACTACTTTAGGCTCCTTAACAATATTTTTGGAGTTAAACAACTCTTCTGAAGTGATAAAAACTTTTGGTGATGAGTTATCTTTGTATGGTAAGACCTTAAGGCTCCTTTGATCCAGATTCCTAGAAAATTCTGTTATGTGAAAGTATTGCAGCATTTTTACATTGGCAGAAGGGAATGGTTATATTTTTTATGCTTGTTCTTCATTCGAGAAACCTTGTTTAGATTCTAAACTAGTTTTTGGTTTTGAAATTTCATTTTTAGTTTGCAGAAAATTAAGTTTAGCTTTACCATCATGTTGTTGTTGTACCAACATTCTAGAGTCTAAGCTGTTGAGTTCTTCATGCAGTGTTTGATTTGATTGTTGAGGTATGTCCGGATATTTCTCAATTTAATTTAACTTTTCATCAATGTCTTCTTCATTATATAAAATGAATGAGTCAATATCCGAATGGATGGAATAAAGAGGTGTGTTGTTTGGTCTTTCTTGGATGCTAACCATAAACTTCATGTGTGATTCCCGGTACAATCTCCTTGTTTGGTTGAAAATAGGGATGGTAGCATATGACATGTCAAGTTGGAGGTTCCCCTAAAGCTTGGCTCCCCATGATCTGGATAAAAGCATGCCATACTTAGGGGGAATGTCAGCTACTACTATGTCCATGACTAGGCCCTTAGCAGGGATTTGTGCCAGGTTGACACATAAATCCTTGATTATGCCCAAACACTTGACTCTACTTGAATCGAAAGAATACAGGTCTTTGTAAGCCTTGGTTATTTCTACACCTAATCTCTCCATCACTACCTTTGGCATGAGGTTGTGAGAGGCACCGGAGTCTAGCATGGCATTATGTAAGATTTTTTCATGTATGTTTAAGCTAACATAGAAAGGGGGAATGGCTCCTTATTGGTATTTTCCTTCTACTTTAGGTCCAAACAATAGCTCAGGTTTGTCATCTGTCAAGTTTAAAGTATCAGTATCATTTCCCATGTTTAAGACTTTAAAAAATTGGGATCTGTACATATCTTGGGTTATCAGTTCAGTGAGAGGCATGGTGATCTTGATTTTAGCAATCTCTCCCTCAAAACTGAAAGGCACTTGTGTTTTGGACATATTTACATCAGTTTTATCAGCCATAATTTTTTCTACAAGTTTAATTTGTTGATTCTGTTTTGGGACTTTGGATAGAAGAGTTTTCTCAGGGCCACTAGTAGATGCACTAGGGCAGCTTGTGTCACCACTTGGCTGGTTAGTTTTGTCTCTGTTTGGATCAATTTTCTTAGCCATGGTGTTGGTATTTTCTGATGTCCTCTTAGGAATATTTTCAGGTGTCTTCCTAATAGCAGGGTCTATTTGGTTTCTCTTGGAGTTTTCTTGGTTATTTTTTCTCCTAAGGTCATATTGCCTATGGACTTCCATTATGGAATTTTCAAATCCCAATTGGTAATATTTAGATTCCTCATAGTTTGTCTCAGTTTGATCTGAGGAAAATAAGCCTTGTTCTCCTTTAGTGATAAAAACATCACCCTCATTATCAGAACCTATTAGTTTTACATGGTTTTCTTCAGGTTCTTCAGACTCTCTTCCCTCTTCATCTACATAATTGTCTTGGAAAGGGGGCCCGATTTGTTGGTCATTGTCTCTTGGTCTATTTTTGGGAGGGTCTCTTCTGAAGTTCAGATTCCTATTTTTGTTTTGGGGATTTGCTTGATTTTCCCTAGGAGGTGTTATTTCACTCAAGTTTATTCTTTCCATCATTCTTTCCATTACCCTCACTATATTGTCAATCTTGGAATCAAATGAGGAGGTTGAGGCTATAGTTTCATATTTGTAGGTGACTCTCTTTTCTGATCTCATCCTAGCCCTTTTTTTAATCAAGTTGGCCTCTACACTTATGGCTCCCTTTTGCATGTCTTCTAAAGTTAGGGGCTCTCTCTCTCTTATTTTATAGGCCATGTCCAGATCTAAACCTTCTGGAATTTTTTCTAAAGCTAAGCCTTATGGGGTTTTCATGTCTGGTGGGAGGGAATTGTAAACACTGTTGAAACTGGTACAATAGTCTTGGACATTTTCCCTGATATTTCTCTTAAGGTTGTTATATTCTAAGAGGATTTGGAGAGGGGTTTTCTTGATTTCCCATTTGTTTATAAATTTCTAGTAAAGGGAAGGGACATCATGTATGGTGTTAGGAGTCAAGCTTTTGAACCATTTTTTGGCTTCTCCTCCTAAGCTTTGTGCAAAGATTCTCATTTTAATGGTTTCCTCTTCTATTTCCATGTAATCAAAGGTGTCATTTATCCTATCTACATGTTGTTCGGAAGTGATGGATTCCGCTCTGGAAAAGTGAGCGATTTTGGATTGGTAATGATGTGGCAAAGGTAACAAAGGTTGTGGTAGTGCCAGGGGGCATACCATGCTGCCATGATGGTAGTGAATGGGATTAAAGGAGGATTTATAAGGGGAGGGTTTGTGAGAGGGGGTGGGGGATGAAGTGGAGTGGTTTGAACAATGGATGTGTGGATGGGGGTGGTAGAGGTACTTGGACCAGTAAATTGGTTTTGAGCAGACTTGGTATGAAAAGAGCTAAAGTGATGGAGAAGCTAAAAGTCAGGAGGAGTAGAAGGGGAGGCTTCTCTGCTTGAACTCTATTGCAAATCTAAGCGCTCAAGGTCAGCCTGGTCAATCCCACTTTGTGACTTGGTTCTAAAAAGGTTTCTTGTATGGTGCAAGTCAAACTATGGGTCTTGCAAGGCTATAAGATGTTCATGGACAAAGCTTTCTCTATGAATGGTCCTAACAGTATTTGAGTTTCGAGTTTTAGAAGTTTTCCACAAAATATTTTCTGTGTCATCAACTATGGTGGGAGGGTTTGGGTCTAGGTGAGATCTGGTACTAATCCTTTGTAAAGCTAGATTTCAAACCCAAGGTATAGAGAGGCTGAAAGTTTATGACTATTTTCGGAAAGCTAACCTCTCTTAATGTTTGCCAAATACTTGGTTCTGAAAAGGTTTCTTGTATGGTGCAAGTCAAACTGGGGGTCTTGCAAGGCTATAATATGTTCATGGACAAATCTTGCTCTATGAATGGTCCTAACAGTAGTTAAGTTTCCAGTTTTAGAAGTTTGCCACAAAATATTTTCTGGGTCATCAACTATGGTGGGAGGGTTTGGGTCTGGGTGAGATCTGATACTGATCCTTTGTGAAGCTAGATTTCAAACCGAAGGTATAGAGAGGCTGAAATTTTATGACTATTTTCAAAAATATGACCTCTCTTAATGTTTTCTAAACTCACACAGTGTGTGACTAGGCCTCTAAACTTCTCGGGGCTGATTTGACACAATCCTAAGGAGGACTATGAACACTAGTAAAGTTAGAAGGCGTACTAGAGGATTGTGGAGTCGCCAGGTGGATATTTTTTTCTGTTTTAAGGATGTATGTTTATGGTCCACCACCAATAACTAACAAAAACTAATCTAGGGATGTTTTGGGGTTTTCTTATTTCCTTTATGTAGCCCTAAGGTTTCTATGAGTTTCCTACAACTGAGTCATCATTTTTCTAGGATGGTGAAAGAACCAGATTCTACTCTTTGGCTAATAGTTTGAGTTCTCTATGATTTGATAAGGGTTTCTGAAGTTCTAAGGAGTGCTTATATTTTCACTAATCTCAGAAAGCCTCTCACCTTGATTGAAAATTGTGTTAGGCTATGCGTTGGTGATAAATTAATAGATGTTGTGTAATAAGGGTTTATGAAGTCCTAAGGAATTCTTAGATTGTCACTAACTAAGAAGGTCCCACCGTGATCGTCATTATGTTAGGTTCCCGTGATTTGTTAGATTGGTGAGATCAAATGCACAGGGTAACATTAGACCAGTCTTTGGAGTCCTAGGACCTAGCCTTCCTGGACTCAGAGAGGGTTCTCTCTATTTTGTGCAAAGAATGTGAACTTGTTTTCTTTTAGGGTTTTGATTTTAGGCTAGTTGTTAAGTGTGGGGTTTGTTTGTTTCTTTTGGTTGGGTAAGATGATCAAGTAGAATAGATAGAGTGAGGAAATATTCAAGTCATTGGGCCATGGAGTTAATAAAAGTCATAGAAAGTTTCAATAGTAAATCAGGGTGGATTACAGGGAAAATCTAGCATTGGTCAGATGGATTTTCAAGGTTTTTGTGAAATGAAATGAACATCAAGTTTGTGAAAAAATTAGGAAAAAGGGAAATTAAGAATCCTTTATCATGTACTTAAAAAACAAGGAAATACTTCAACACTATTTAGCATGAACAAGAAATCGATAGACAGGGTATACCAATAACTCTTTGATTCAACTTAAGCATATAAGCATTTCAGACATACAATCCAATGAAATATAGAAGGCGAGAAACTCATTTAACTTCTAGTGATTTCACCTTCAAGGTTAGAAAACATTCAAGATACACATATAACTTTAATAAAAGAAGAGGGAATGCCTAAACATCATTGATCATAGCTATGAAGATCTCCAAAACAATTATTCAAGCATGGACAAAGGGTATGATCGAAACATAGCCTCTTTGGCAAACCTAATTAATGGTACTTTGGAGAGAGACCTCAAGAACATTGTTTAGTGACATCAAACAAGTAGGGCTAACCATAAATCATATTTTATACCTACTGTATTAAACCATTCATGAAATAAAGAAGCTTATGGTGTCTAGAGAGCAATTAAAAATTCTCTAAAATGTCCTAGCAGAGGAAAACATAGAGGTAGTGAATAAAAAACAGAGCTAAGGTTACTTTGAAAACATTTATTAGTCTAAAACCTTTGTCCTATTGCAATTTAGAAGGATGGAACACAATGATACAAAAAGAAAAAACTAACTTAATAGAAGCACATCGCCATTAACCAAGCTCAAGGATCCTGCAAGCAACCTTCTCCATCATCAATCAAGACAAGCCATTCAGAAACTCCACAACACCAATTTCTTCTCCAATCTCCAAAAAAAACTATGTATTTCTCCAAAGAGTCATCAAATGCCAAAATTTTACAATGAGTCCCTCATGCTCTATTTATCTAGAAAAGGAGGGAAAAAACCCTAACTAGGGTTTGAAAATGTCAAAACTAGTCATAAATGTCATTTATGCCTAAGAGACCATGCAAGGCCTAAGGCACAAAATATCTCATGAAATAAATGCCAAAATAACTCCTAGCACCTAATTTTGGATTTATTTGCCTCAAAAAAACATTAAAATATCATTTTGCAATTAATGAGTGTATTTTGTTGACTTTTGGCCAAAAATGTACAGTGAGGTCTGAACGCACAACACCTTCCCGGGCAGAAAATAGGTCCACTTGCAGCCTAGTTTTGGTGACCTTTCCAATGTCGTAATTTTCTCCGTGATGGCCCGTTGGAAATATTTCTGAGTCTAATTTCCAAATATACCCTTTTTTTCTGAATGGGCTTCATTAACCTTTCCAAAACGAAATTTTCTCAACACTGCTCTAGGCGCAACACCAAGTCTGAAAATGAGGCAGAAAAGTGAAAAATGAGGTTTTTTTTGGCCTTTTCAGGGGTCAAAAATGCTCCAAATGCTCTGCAATTTGGTGAGAATAATATAATGGTCATGAGGATTCCAAAAATTCAAATTTATCTATCTTAAATTCCCTGAGATGAAAGCGTAGCGCTAGGGGTGCTGCGCTTCACAAAAAAACAAAATTTGTCACAAATTGCTCAAAATTGGTGGATGTATCCCTCATGGGATTTGAAAGACTTGTAGAGAAGATTGTGCTAAGATTCCAAGGTTAGCTTGGAATTTTTCCTCTTTTAGTGCTTGGATCTTGGTTTGGGCCTTCTTGAGTTTAGCCCTTGCAACTTGGTTTCTCCGAGCATAACGCTTGGTCATCTTCCTTTGGAGGTCAAGGTCCTTATTATCTTTCTCCAATTTAGCCTCCAAGTGTATGTTGGATCTTTCCAACCAAGGCTCCCGATAATGTGCTATCTCCATGGCCAAAAAATCTTCTAGAGGGATTTGTTCTGCTAAGCATGATTCTTGTTCCCTTTGTTTTGCCAATGCCTTCTTCAACCCCATGGTTCTAGGTCTCCTCCTAGTTTTCCCTTCTTCATCTTCACTCTCCTCATAGGTTCCCATGAACTCTTCTAGATTTACTTGTGCCCTTTGAGCTTCTTTCCGGGCCTTGATGGCTCTAGCCTCATAAATTGCAATTTGTGCTCCTAGATGCCTGTTCTCCATCACAAGGGAATCATTCACACTCTTGGCCCTACCTAAATTTTCTTAGAGGTCTTCAATTAAGGCATTTTTGTGTTGGATGAGCAAGTTTGAGATCCTTGCTTCATTCTCCTCATGACTGTCCACTTATGATTTCAAAATCCCTCTCAACGCCATGATCTTCTTCTTATTCCTTTACCTTTTGTTTACCTTTTTCTAGGGGCTGAGCTGAGGTGGATGGCATGGTCCCTTGCCTTTTAGAGGCAACAAACACAAGCCTTGGCCCTCTTTGATATGTCAATGGAAAAGGTGTAATTGTGGTCTTGTTGGTGTTTTGATCATGGCTGTGATCCCTGCTGCTGTCATCAAACCCTTCATTTTCATCATTAGTATCATCAGTCATCATATTTTCTTCTTCATCATTGTCCTCTTTGTTCTCAACATCATTACCACTCTCAACCTCTTAACTGATTTCTACATTTTCATTTTCTTCATTAAATATGCTTACCTCTTCATTGCTGTGATCTTCAATTTGACTATCATCCCCTTCATCTCTTTAATTATTTTCATGACTGTGATTAGCCTCTTCTTCATTTTCTGCATAGTCATCATCTTCATTTTGTTTATCATTGAAGTTGTGTGCCTCTTCACTGCTGTGGTATTTATTTTAATTATCACCCTCTCCACTTTTTTCACTATCTTCATGACTGTGATGACTGTCATGATTTTTTTCCTCTTTGTTGTCTTTTCCATCACTGAGGCTTGCTTCATGGGTGTCACTGTTGCCTTTAGCCTCTGCATTTTCCTCATTGTTTTCATCTTCATCTTGGTTTCCCTCTTCATCACTGCTCAATTCCTTTTTACTGTCATCCCTTTCATTTTCTTCACTGTCGTCCTCTTCCTCTGTTTCCATGTTCTCTGCCTCCTGTTGGCTCAAATCATCATCACCCTCATCTTCACTTTGGACTGATTTATTGTCACCTTCACCCTCATTTTCACTACCTTGCTCACTGCCACTTCCTTATTGTTCTGATGCATCAAGAGAAGGTCACAAAGGGAGGTTTTATTGAGGAGAGGCTACTTGTATAGATGATGAGGCATGATTTGTAGGAGGTGATGGAGGAGTGGAGGGAGGAGGATGAGATGATGAGGGTAAACTAGGCTGATGATGAGGTTGTGGGCTTGCGAATATCTCATGAGCTATGAACACCTCCCAAGGTATGCCTTTTTTCTCCAATTGATGTAGTACCACCATCTTGATCAAGGAGTGGTGGAAAAAAATATTCATTTGCTGGGTATAACTCCTCCTTTGGACAACAGAAGACATATTGTATATACTCCTATACAAGTAATAGGAAAAATGAAGCATCTTGACCCTAGTGAAATGCATGAGTAATCTGATATGGTAGGAATAGAGTCTATAGTATCTCCCCTCATAGATAAATTATTACATGATTACCTTCATTAGGGGTGCATACCTCTCTAGTAAGTGTGAGAAAGGGAAAATATTCTTGCAACCCTCTTTATACGGAAGGTCTAGGATCATCATTAGGTGGTTGTGTCATAGTTGGGGTTATGGTCTAGTGAGTCTTCTTCTTCTACATCATTATATATCATTGTAAATTGGATTATTTTCCCTGGTATGTGAGTCCATTCTTGTTCTATTCTTCTATAGGGTGGTAGGTTGGTGCTATGATGGTGCATGAAGTCACCAACAGGTTCAAGCCTGTGAAAACTTTGAGGGTGGTAGGGTGGCGCTAGGGTGATTTGTGTCTCATTGGGTGTTGGGGCATCCATTCAGTTGACTACTCGAGAATATCGGGAGTTGGAGCGTCCATCTAATGGGAGCTGGAGAAGAATTATTTTCTAGATTCTAGGAAGTTGGAGCTTTATTTTCAATTGGAGAATATTAAAGAATTATTAGAAAAGAATTCAGGTGTTTTTTGTCCCGGAGAGGGTTTCCACCTTAAAAACTGTGTGCATTTGTGTTCCTTTTGTTTTCTACTATCATTGTACAAACATTGATAATAATTGAAGATTAAATAATGCTCTAATAGAAAGGAATACTGATTCACCCCCCCTCTCAGTATTTCCGACAATATATATATATATATATATATATATATATATATATATATGATGTTTTTTATACATGGTATCAAAGCACAGTTCATGCTCTAGAATCTCAAAACCATTATGATATTTCCATGATGTTTGGTTATGTGATTAACTAACTTGAACTTGATTATTTTTTGTAATAAGTAACATGGACACAAGAGATATAACTAGAGATAATAACTAGAGGAATTACATTAATCTTTATAATATTAGCAGAAATTACATTCTACCTACTTTGAAATTTATAAGTGATCAGTGATACATAAGGGACAAAGGAGGAAGGGAGGAAGTACTTGGGAGATGTATTAGATTTTTTATTACAATATTGTCATGCATATATAACGAAAGAGCTGAAAGCCACTAGGGGTAGCTCAATTGGCAAGTGTTATGATAATAAAGTGTTAAATACCAAGAGACTCGAGGTTCAAATCCACTCGACATACACGTGTCTACGGAAGGAGAATGCGTAGGCACCTAGAGTGTTGAAACCTAATATTTGAGATTAGGAAATCCTATGTAAATATTGTAAATAGAAAAATAAAGGAATCTAGAAGAAAAAGATACATTGGGAGATTAAACCCAATAGTCTCCCTCTCCTTGTATATATCTATGTTTTATCTTAATGAAAATACAACACTTTAAATTAAAGTTACTCCTGGCCTGACATGGTATCAGAGCCAACTATCAAATTAGTTTTTTGTGTTGTAACTCCTGTGAGTTTTCTACCATATTATCTGCAATATTATGTGTATTAAAATTCCTTGGAGTTGCGTTGAATATCCGCTGTGAATGCTATTTTTTGTTTTTTATGTGAATTGAAAGCATAAGGGATATTGGATCGTAAAATGAATCATTAAAATGATTGTGCATGAGCCTTTTTTTCTTGAAAAACGTGTATGGTAACCAAGCTTAGATCAAGAGACAAATCTCTATTGAATAAGGCGTCATATTCCTTTGTTGAAGGGGTCGTATTCCTTTGTTGAAGAATAAGTTATTTCTTTTTCTAAAGGACTACGAGTTAAAATTCATCAAACCTGGAAATTGATACATTTGGAGGAGCGAGTCTATGCATTTGATTTGTATTTTCACCGGTTCACTTGTTATAGGGTGTTGAATTTTTTTTTTGAATATCGATAGTTACACCAATCTGTTAAATGAAAAGACCATTTAATGGCTTTGTGTTGATGGACATTGAGTGTTATGTCTTTTTCCATGCTATCGTGTTATTTGTGTTGAGCTCTTGAGACATAAATTTATGCATATTGAAATTTTTAAGGACTGCTTTGTTTTTTCTTGAATAACATGAATCCTAACATGACTTGAGTGATGCATATATGTGCGCATTGGAAATTAAAATAAAATTTGATGTGGTGTTTTAAAAAACAATATGTATAGTTCGTTGGTGCTAGTTATATATATGGTATATTGGCATATGAAAATATGGTGAATTAAATGTGCTAGCATGGTTGGTAAATCTTTTATATGTGCACCCATGGATCATATGATACAAAAAATATGGTGTTGTTTTTTTTAAGACCATAATGTATATGTTGGAGCCTACTTTTTAGTTGAAATTTTTTGAATAAATATCCAATCATTTTTATTAAAAAGACATCAATATATTGTTGCAAGTATTATAATAATTTTGAGGCGATATCAGAATATATGATGCATTCACTCATCTCCATTGCAGGAGTATTTCTCTCTGGAAAAGAGAACTATCATGAGTGTTCCCAGAAGATGAAGCCCACCCTCATTTTCAATGAGTTTTGGAAAGGGTTTTGTGAAGGAGAATGAGACAATACACTTGAAAAGCCTACTTCATACAAGGAGATTTCCATTCTGGAAAACAAGAACAACAAGGCCTATGCCTTGATTGCAATGTCTATAAATGAAGAGGTGAGTCATCATATTTCTCCATTTTCAAATGCCTTTAAAACCTTAAAAACGTTGAAGGAATTATATGACATGCAGTCTAAATTTGAAGTTGTTCAATTGATTATTAAGTAGTTCAATCTTGAGTTGACAAATAATGAACCTATTTCCTTATCATCAGAAATAAGATACATTGTGCATGACATAAAGGACACTAGTGTTGAAATGAATGTTCCTCTCATAGCCTATGTCAAGGCACTATATCCCACCTATTCACATTATCTTGAGTCATTACAAGCAAGTGGAAAACTTAAGGAGATATCCTTTGAACTCCTTGAGAAGAGGATTTTTGGAAGAGAGATGGATTTTGGGAAGAAGATAACTCCTGGGTATTCTGAATAAGTTGTGTGCCTTGCACAAAAAGAGAAGAAACATGCATAATATTTTTCTATAGGAATATGTGGCCAAATAGGAAGAGGAAGGAGGAATGTTAGAGGCAGGGGCGAAAAAAAATTCCAAGGAGAAAGGTTTGATCTTTATTGCATATGATGCAATAGAGATGGACATGATGCTTCCATATGTAAGCTACCTTGGGACAAAATCAAGCAGAAAGGAAATGAAAAAAAAGGAAAAACACCTATTAAAGGGAAAGGAAAAGCACCTGAGTCCATTCATTATGTTGTGGCACATTGCAACATTGGAGTAACTAAATACTTATTTAATGCTTCACTTTCTTCATGGAAAGATGTTTGGTTGCTTGATTTAGGAAAAAATTGCCACATGAATTTATGATAAGATATTTATTTGAAGAATTCAATCATAATTTTGATGTATTATACTTTGCAGACAAGTCAAACTTAAGCCATCAGGGATTGACACCATCAGACTCAAACTGCTTGGTCTTCTAGAATTTCTTCTACATGATGTTCTATACCTCCCAGAGCTGAGGGGAAACTTGTTGTATTTTGTCCAAATCCTCCATCAAGGAAACTCCATTCACATATTTTATGGAAATTTTGTGGTAAGAAAAGCATCAAATAACTCAATTGTCATGACTGGGATAGAAGAAGAAAGACTTCTGAAGCTGTAAGGAACCTCTGCTTGTGCACAAAAATTTTCATACAGTTCTTAGGTATAATTCCATCAAGTCTTTTATGGCATGCTATATTTCGGCATTTGAACTATGACAACCTTCATTTGTTGAAGAAAAATGGCGTTACTCATTTTCCAACTATTCCTATGAAACTTAAGCAATGTGATGCTTATATCTTAGGAAAGCACAAGAAACTATCTTTTCATGATTCTCATTCCATAGCACATAGAAAACTTGAACTCATTCATTCTAATTTATGTGGCCCAATGCCTATTCCTTATGCAAATGGTAATAAATATATGACCATATTTATTAATGACTACACCATAATGTGTCGGGTTTATTTATTGAAGAACAAATCTGAAGCTTTTAAAACATTGTAATATCCCAAAAGGTAGAATGCAGTAATACTTAAACACAATATAAGAACTGAAACTAAGTAAACAATAAATATCAAGACAACATCAGAATTTACAGAGAAGTTGAGCCATTTTATTATATGGAGATGATTTAGTTACACAATGTACAAAATATGAGTAGATATAGCCAAAGAGATGGCCTAGAATCACCCTGAAAACATGCCAAAGTAGGCACTGCGTAAATGGAGAGCTGCTGGAAGAAAATACTGTGTTTTCCCTTCAGTAGAGTATGAATATATGACTACAGGCTAAAAAGGAAAATGCAGATCTACTAAAATCTGGAGCTCTGATGATGCCAAGATTCAAGATATGGCTAATGTGATGGATTCCCAAGATAACCCAGAAAGGATTTTCCAGATCTACAACTTTGGAAAATCACCCTCCTAGGGCTTGATCCTTAATCTGCTGGGATTATAGATCTGAAGCTAGATCTAAAAAATAGACGGCTGAAAAACGTCACAAGATCAGATCTAAGCTTGAAGGGTTGATCCCTCCTTCAGATCTACAAGTTGGAAGCTCTAGATCTAGCTTCTTAATCTTCCAATGATGATTACAGATGTTGCAACACAACTACTCATAAAAACTGCACTGTAAGGGAAAGAGAGGTTTTATGCCTGCTGAAAAATTCTGCAGTAGACTCCAGGCTGATGGAAACACTGGTGGAAAGGTGAGGGGATGATCTCTCATAGGATTACTAGCTGAAATGCTAGCAACTTCCTTCCTCCTTTTGGATCTGCAAAATGGACAGCGTAATTCCTAAAGGGATTACTACTGCTAGGAGGTTAATAAATTTTGGCCTGATGCCATATCTGATATGAAGCTTTGGGAATGCTGACATTAAGTCCAAGGTGATAGGAATAAACCTTCACCAGGTCTCCAGTTGAAACTGAAGACAACCTCCACCTTCCAAACTGATCTTCAGAAATCTGCAATTTCTGAATATGGATGTTCTGCATAAGGTAGGAAAATATGTGTGGCACCAATGCCTGATGTGGAATGAAGTAAAATACTCTTTCAAGAGATACTCAATGAAAGAGGTGGGATTCCTGACTAGGAACACCCTGTGCTAAACAACACTCGCAATATTTGCTAAACAACCCAAGAAAGCAATGGAATGTCACATGACAATTCCAAATCTAAACAGATCACAAAATCAGTAATCCAAAGCATGTCTTAATTCATGTCTTTATCTTCTTTATATAGTGTTTAAGCCTTCCCATGCCTTGGCCCTCATCTAAACTGTGTTGTTCATGTGGATCAGATCCTCCATGTTTGACTGCGCTATCTATCCAAGTCATCTATCATATCTAGGTGCAATGGACACCCTCTCCATTATGTGTGCATTAATTGCACAACTTCCTCCATCATCTTATCATGAATGCTCCATGATATTTTTTTTTATCTCTTCCAAGATCTTAGTTGACTGTGTCAACCTCCATGATCTATCTCATTAATGAGACATGATCTCTTCTTCCATTCACATTAGTATTTTCTCAACTACCTCATTATGTAGATCTAGGTTTAATTAATCCACATTCACACACAAAAAGTGGATATTTATTCATATTGAGGATTATGGGTCCCTCCACCCTTTTATTTACTTAAGTCATTAAGAAAATTAAGAACTCTAATATTCCAAATATCAGGTGAAAATTTGGGAATATTACAGAAACATTCAAGAACTTTCATGCATGGATTGAAAATAATGCACAATATCATAGTGGCTCTATTTGCACAAATAATGGAAAATAATATACTTCAAATGAATTTAAAAACTATCTTCGCCAGCATGGGATCAAACATCAAACAATTGTGCCTTATAATCCCCAACATAACAATGTAGCTATAAGAATGAACATGACAATATTAAATATGGTACATTTAATGATGTTTTTCAAGAATTTTAAGCTGATGTTTTGGGATGATGCAATTCTATGTGATGGGTATATAAATAAAAAGTTTCCATCTCATGCTATTAAAAAAAATACTCTTTGTTAAATGAGGTATGGCCATGTTCTTTTGGTGAGGAATATCAGGGTTTCTAGTTCCACCTGTTATGCCTTGATAGCTAAGGACCATAGAAACAAAATCGATACAAGGAGTCACACATATATCTTCTTGGGGTACTCAAATACCTCCAAAGCATATTGTCTCTATGATGAAGTTAATAAGAAGTTTATAATATCTAGAGATGTGATCTTTCTTGAATATTCCAAGACTAACAATGTTGTTGAGTAAAAAATTGATATCTTGGATAGATTCATGGATGCAAAGTATTTTCAAGAGTTTTATAATGAGTTTCCACATATTGAAGGGGGGATCCCTATACTAGATCAATCTATGGAATATTCTTCTAAAGAACCCTCTCCCCCGCACGAATCTCTAGTCACTGATCAAGTTGACACTTTGAGTGATGTGATTGACATACTTGGGAGGATAAATATTGATTCATCCCCATTTCAATCAATGAAGTAGCCCGGGCCATCTCAGAAAGGTCCTCCAAAATGGATGAAAAATACACTTGAAGTTGTTCATCCTGATGAGGTTGGAAATACATGAAAAATAATCTAAACTAGACAAAATAGAGGTGATGTAGACGATCCCAATTCACTTGTTGATACAGATTTTTCTTATGCTTATGAACTAAATTTATCTACATATTTCAAACAATATTCCTTCAAACAAGATGCTTCTCATGATGAATTGACACAAGTGATGTAGAAAAAATATGATGCCTTGATAAAGAATGGCACCTGGAAGTTGGTTGATCCTCCATTGGGATCCAAACCAATAAGATACAAGTAAGTCTTCAAAAAAATGTATAAAGTAGATGGATCAATTGAAAATATCAAAGCCAAGTTTGTGGCAAAAGGTTTTTCACATAAGGAAGGGTTCGACTATGAGGAGGCTTTTCCCCATAGAAAAATGGGCTACCATCCAAACACTCTTTGCCTCGGAAACCTGGAATGGTTGGAAAGTCCATAAAATGGATGTAAAAAATTCTTTCTTGAATGGAGATCTAAAAGAGAATGTTTTTATTTCCTAACCAAAAGGGTTTGTTTTCAAGGTTTAGGAACACAAAGTATGCAAGATTGTTAAATCCTCGTCTGCCCTCAAGAAAGCATCGTGATCTTGGTATGAGAAATTGACTAAGCATATTTTGAAACTAAATTTTAAACATTATGATATTGATGATGCGAATTTGTTTGTCAAGAAAGTTGGTAAAATAATTGTATATATTGTGATGTATGTAGATGATATTTTATTACATGGAACAATGAGAACTACATTGCATCCATAAAGAAGGAACTGAGGAAAGGTTTTGAAATTAAAAATTTGGGCTATGTCACTACTATCTTGGTATTGAGGTAACTCAACATTCGAAGTTTATATTCCTATCTTAGAAGAAGTACATTGAATATCTATTGAATAGGTTTGGCATGACTGAGTGCAATCCTTTGACTACTCCAATGGAACATAACTTAAAGCTCGCATCCACTGAAGGAAAATAATTTGAGGATGCAACAAAGTATAGAAAACTCATAGGAAGTCTCAATTACCTGACTACTACCAGATCAAACATTTCATTTTCTATTAGAATCCTCTCCAATTTTATTCAAAAGCCTTGTGAGTGTCATTGTTTTGCTGAAAAAAAATTCTAAAATACTTGAAGGGAACTCAATACTTTGGACTCAAGTGTACATAGGTGGATGACTTTAGCTTGATTGGATACTTCGATTCATATTTTGATGGAGATAAAGAAACCATAGTATCTACTTCAGATTATGTTATGAGTCTTGGATTAGAAGTTGTCTCTTAGAAGGTCACGCAAACAATCAGTTCTAGAAAATTTGAAAACTGAGGCAAGATATGTGGCAGAAACAAGTTAAGAAACAAAGAAAATTGTGTGGCTTAGGAAAATTTTGGAATCTTTCAAGAGAAACAACTACATTCAACTCCTCTTTTTATTGACAACATTTATGCAATAAAGTTGGCCAAGAATCCAAATTTCCATGATCTAGTGAAGCACATCATGTAATATCCCAAAAGGGAGAATGCAGTAATACTGAAACACAATATAAGAATTGCAGAAAAGTAAAAAAATAAATCTAAATACACATCAAGATGCACATAAATAGCTAAGCCATTTTATTATATGGGAGGTGAAAAATCAAGTACAACAGTGCTATAAATATGAGACACTCAAGCCAAAGGGATGGCCTAGAATGACCCTGCAATGATCCCACAAGAGGGACTATGTAACTGCTGAACTGTTGGAAGGTAAACTGCGTTATCCCTGCTGCAACTGTTGGGACTGCAACTGCCAGAAATATAGAAAGTCAGATCTAGGTAGAATGAGAGCTTCGATGACGTTGAAAACAGAGATCCAAGCTCTATGATGGATACCCAAGATAACCCAGGAAGGGTTTCTCAGATCTGTCAATCTAAGAAAACCACCCTCTTATGAATTTACATATATGTTGTTGGGTATGCAGATCTACTGCATAATCTGATGATATGATGGGTGCAATGGTGCACAATCAGATATATCCAAGAAGGGTTGATCCCTTCACCAGATCCTTGGGCTAAAAGCTCAAGATGTAGCTCCTCCAATCTCCTCCACTGAAAATAATTGCTGGATGAATAAAAACTTCAGATAAATACACT
Organism: Pinus albicaulis; assembly: GCA_034641835.2. Lineage (NCBI taxonomy): Eukaryota > Viridiplantae > Streptophyta > Pinopsida > Pinales > Pinaceae > Pinus > Pinus albicaulis. Next base: position 286,429,767 of record CM076575.1, read on the forward strand.
GTAAGAGAGGGAGGCTCAGTATCCTACGGCTATATGTGTTAATACAACTCCTGAATGATGGAAACAATAGATCCAATATGAGGAGATAATCCCTCAGAGGATTTCCAGCTGAAATACTGGAAACTTCCTTCCTCCAATAGATCTACAGGATTGGACTACACAATACTTGAAGGGAATATTGTTGCATGGAGGTAAAACCCAATGTCCTGAATGTCAGACATAAATATGTTTCTCCTGGAAGACTGAATGTGAAGAAAAAAGTGGTAGGATGAATCCTCCACCGGTTTCCTAGCTGAACGCTAGAAACAACCTCCTGAAGATGGCACCAATGCTTGATAAGGAATAGAGCTCAATAGAAAACCTTCTGAAGGTAGGCACCCAAGTCCTCTATGGGTAAGGGTTGGATTCCCACTCAGGAACACCCTGTGCTAAAAAACACTGCAACTTAGCTAAATAACATAAGATTGCATGGAGATGTCACCTTACAAATCCAGATCTAAACAGATCAAAGAATAATCCAAGTATCCAAATTTTCCCTCTATTGTGCCTTCACCTTCATTATATAGATCACGAGCCTTCCATAGCCTAGGCCCACTCCAAAACTGTGATGTACATGTGGACATAAGTCTCCATGGTTGACTTCACTATTTCTACATGTCCTCCATCATGTTCACATGGGGTGATCACCCTCTCCATCATGTGTGCATTAAATGCATCACTTCGTCGACTAACTTATCATAAGTGTTTTATGATCTTCTCTGAATGCACTATGATCTTAGTTGACCTCTTCAATATCCTCATGATTTTAAGTTTAAGATCCATGATCTTATTTGACTGTTTCATCCTCCATGATCTATCTTATAAATGAGACATGATCTCCATTTATTTATCATTAATGAAGGATCTCCACTACTCCATGTTTTAGATCTAGATATAGAATATCCACATACACTCATTAAAATTGGATTTTATTCATATTTGATGTTTGTGGGTCCCTCCACCCTTTTATTTACTTAATTAATTAAGTTTATTAAAAACTCTAATATTCCAAATATCATGTGAAAATTTGGGAATATTACAATCCTCCCCGGAAAAATGTTGCTTGTCCTCAACCAACTGCAAAAGTAGATGCTAGAGAAATTCCCCTCCCTCCAAATGGCATCCACACAAGGAAGGTCTCCCCATTTGTTGCAATGATTTATGTATTCCCAACACCAAAGTTGCCTCTCTAGAATGTCTAGAGTGATCTCTAACTGTGTAGTTAGATGTCCCTCATCGATCATGAAGCTCCAAGTGACAACCATAAGCTGTCCAACATCCTCCACAATACATGAGATACATAAATATATATGGTTCTTTCCACAAGAAGAAAGATCCAACTCACAAAGTATACCTCCATCCCATGCTACATGAAGTAAAGAGAGGCTTTTCATGCCTCCATTCTTAGCCATGTTGGCCTTGTTGGATATAAGCATCATCCCAACATTGTACAAAAGAATAAGTAGAGATATATGGGTAGACAAAGATGTCAAACCATATTCTCCCAATAGTAGCCAACTCAGCAATGCTCCCTGCTACCACACCACACCATCAAGATACCAAGTATGGTGTCCATACTCTCCAAGTAAGAGCCATTGGAGGAGTGCCTCTTGCTACCATCCTCCAACACTATCACGAAAGGTAGGGGAGTATGTAGGACCAAATTCCCCCGATAAAAGCCATAAAAACAAGATATCTTGCTGCCTCTTCACATCATCATGTGAATCATGGAGCAACAAAAACATACTGAAGGACATATGAAATGTCATATCAGCCCAATACAAACAAACTCCATTATCACACATCATGAGAGTATTATGCCATATTACAAATAATACAAAACACATAAACATGGGAGATGTCATGTGATGGCCAAATTCTCTTAACCAAAATGAACATGCCTTCTTTTGCTTCAAAGAAATATGAGTTATTGGATGGTAGCCATACTCACCCAAGAGTAGCCAGCGCAACCATGTCTCCTTCTTCATTACATGTGTGTTTTTCAAGGCATGGATAAATATGAGCCTTTGGGTAGTAACGAAACTCACCCAAGAGAAACCAGCATAACCAAGCTTCTTGTTGGTCCATGTCATATATCTGCAAGTGGTCATGTAACCCCTCGCTTATCATCCTCACCCACTCATCCCAATGTGGATGATGAATGATGTTCTGAATAAACATGGTATCCTCCCCAGTGTAGAATACCATCCACCTTAAACTGATGAATAACTTTTCACTCCATGAAATGTTGAAGTGCACCTCCAATGAGATCTCTTAATGTGACCTTCTTCTCATCAATGGACCTCCAAAACCAATGAAGTTCTGGATTTTTTGCAGGTAGAAGTTTATCTTTGAGCTATGAGATGCTCATTGAGAAAGTGTCATCTAGAAAGGAGAAAATATTCCTCATCTCAATATGTCTACCATCTATCATCTTAACCTCCATTTCTTCATGAGTGAAGCAACCTTCAAAATTCTCCAAGAATAATGGAGCCCCTTCATTATCACTAAGTGACAACACTGTAGATCTGCATGGTGGTACGTGTTGTAACTCCTAGAGACAACCTTGAGTTGTATAAAGACTAGTTCCCAGGACATCTTAAATTGCAAGGATCATATGACTCAACTGATTGCAGTTGACAATGTTAGGCTCTCATGCTAATATCACTCAAATGAATGGTTTTGATCAAGTTGGAACCAAGACCCCAAAGTTAAACACCAAAAATAGGAAAACTGCGGAAACTGAGTACAAACTACAATAAGTAAATGTATCAGACAGCTTTAAGACAAAATGTTGTAAAGGGGGCTGACTTCTAAAATGAACACACAGATATCAAGTAATATGTGAGTGATGAATATGGTAGAAGATGGAGTAATATATTAACTATAACCGGGCATATTCAAGGATAAGAATCCATATATACTGGGCCTATTCAGAGATAAGAATCCATATATCTGGACAAGTTCAAAGACAAGAATCCATTGTAGTTAACATCAGAAGAATGGTGAAAGATATAGAAAATTAAACAAAGTATCCTGTCTGAGCCTATTTAAAGCACTATGTAATGAGTAAATATGAGTATCTGTAATGATAAATTCACATTTAAACATGGGAGAACTCGCATTCCATAGCATTAGATATAGGAAATGTGGAGAGATGCGAAATGAACATTTGTATTAAAAACATAGAGAAGGGTTACAAACTGTGAATCACCCAGAGCGGAATCCCCAATTCCAACAAAGCTTCTTATTACTGAGTCCCTATGGGATCTTTAACATCAACTATCAAAATTCATACCAAATACATACATAACACTCGAACTAGTGAGTCCTTTGGAGAATCTAGAACCTTTTTTCAATGTTTTCTTCCTGCTTTTATAACCTCTGATTCCTATGCGACAGAAGATATTTTGGGAAAATATTTTCTCCGCATGCTGGTATGTTGTTTTAGGTATAAATCAAAACAGAAATGATGATGAGGTAAAAATTTCTCTCATCATCTTACAACGTAGGCCTAAAGCCTTTTCTAACTGAAATGTAACAAAAACTAAAAGTAAAAAACTGGAAGAGTGAAATAAATATTTCACCTGTAATGACAAAATGGACTGAACATAAGGTAAAAAAGGCCACACAGGCCCCTTCGTGAATGATCATTACTGCTTGATGAGGTGTAGCCACTGCTTCTACTAGCGAAGATAATATTGTTAGTCATGGGAAGGACTTGCCTTCTGTGCTGGAGGGTGCGACACTACTGGTAATAGTGGAAGAGTTGGCCTTCTAAGCTGGAGGGTCTTGTAGATTGGCCAATGATCATGATCTATTGACTGACATGAAAATGACCCTCTGTATATTTTTTCTCTTCTTCCTGGACGTGGAGGATAGTCATCCTCTGCTTCGAGCCACTGACATTGGCTATGATATGGCCTATGTACTTAAAAGGCCATGAAAACCCTGCACAAGCAGCAAACCAATTAAATAAATCCCGCGTTTTATGGTTTAACTACTTTAGAAGGCTCGGGTGAAGGCGGAGGAGTAGTGCGGAGGCAGGGAATGCAGCAAAAGCGTTTCCATGGAAAAAGAAGAGCTTAAAACTGATTTGGAAAAAAGTTATGCGAAGGGCAGTTTTGCAGAAAACTGCGAATGGTTTTCACGTGATGGGCCAAATGAACGCGATACGGCTTGGTGGATGACGCATGTCCATGGGAAAACTGCTTGTTTTGCATTCAAAATGTATTATGGAGGGGTGTAGGAGAGATGAGCATGAAAATGAATGCAGATCGTCTAATTTGGGGAAACAATGGTGGAGATTGAACGAAGATATGATGGAAATCCCAGCACGGTTGGGTGGGACCAACAGGTTTATAAAAGCGAGAGCGATGTGGGTCGTTGGATGAGGAATATCAATGGTCCAGATCAGAGCAGGGGAGTGAAATGTTGGGTGAGTGATCGGGAAATTAGCGATCAAGCGATGGAGCAAGGACTGTTGGATCATGATTGGAGATCAACTGTGGGGGTGCTTGGAGGTACGGACGGGTCTGTGGATTGGGTGGCCTCGTAGTGAATATGGACCGTTGGATGAAGATCGTGATTAGTCAAAGGGGTCAAATGTGGGGACACTAAGGAGTACGTGCCACTTTGGTCGGGTGCCCCTGCAATGAATATGTGTTGTAGATCTGGGTTGATCGAACGGTGGAGATTCTATTGGCAAAGGATGGATATCGGTAAAGAAAAGCATTTGGGAAGTGGAAATGGGAATCGCTGAAGTGTGATGTGTGATGGAGGGGCGAAGTGCGACGGAGCGGGGACCATTGGATCAGGGAGAGATCAATGGCTAGGATTTCATCAGTGAGAGATGGTCATCGGCGATAAAAAATAGAGTGACAATGGAGCGTCGCGATGTGCGATGTGCGATGAGCGACGGATGGGGGCAACGTGATGGAGCAATGACCATTAGATCTGTGAGGAGATCAACGGTCAGGATCGGGTCGAGATTTCGCACATCGATGGAATAAGAGTTTAGGACCGAGAAATTTAGATGGAGTGAAGTTCGATGCGTGATGGATAGGGGTAGTGTAATGGAGCGATGACTGTCAGATCTGCAGGAGGAGATCAATGGTCAGGATCACGTCAGTGTTTCGCGCATCAATGGGGAAACACATAGTGAAAAAGGAATAGATTTTGGAATCAGCGAGGTCCGATGGCCAAAGGAGACGCAAGGAATTTTAACTGTCGCACATGGGGGGAGGTCATATGAGAAATGGGGGCCAAGTGTTTAAGCCAAAAAGCGCTTAGAGGCCCGATATGATAGAATGAGCATTTTTAAAGCTAAAAAGGTGGATTTTAAGCCCTTTCAAAGGTTCCGATAGGTGAAAAAGGGGCTGTGACAGTCTATACAGTCCTTGTTGTATTTTCTTTGCAGAGAGAAGCTCCTCATCATTAGCCTTCCTAGCTATTTGCGGGATGTTATAACAACATTGGTTCCATTTAGGGACGACCCGTTTCTCCTCGAACGCCTCCTTCTTACGAACATAGTCCCTTGATGCCTTCTCTTCTTTCTTCATGGAAAATTAAAAACATAAAACATCATAATAAAAGAAACTGAATAATGTACAATATCATACAGAAGACCTTTCGGCTTGAATCAATACTGGAAAAAGGGTTTTAAGAATTTCCCATTCACAGGGGCTTCGAGCAGATCACCCTACAATTTTTCCAGTCTGAACATATTGTTTCCTCCCTCTTCAGCAATTTTGAAAGGTCCGAACCATAGAGGATCGATCTTTCCGTGCTTTCCTTTTTCAACCCTTCTTACATCCCATATTAGCACCAAATCTCTGACCTGCATCTCTTTACCTTTAGCATGTTGATCGAACAGGTCTTTCATTTTCTCTTGGTACTCAGTCAACCTCTGATTTATTTGACTTCGAGTCTCCTCCAGCTCTACTAATTGATTCATCCTTCTGTTAAGACCGTTTGGTTCCTCTTGATAGTCCTGCATGAACCTAGTGATGGGTAAGGCCAATTGTATCGGGAAAACTGTTGCTCTACCATAGACCAATTCATATGGGGATTTTCCTATTGACCTCTTACTAGTGATTCTATTTTCCCATAGTGTGAACTTAAGATGTGAATACCAGTTCTTCTGATTTTCATTTATGGCCTTTTTCAATGCCCTTACCAAAGTTTTGTTTGAGGATTCTACCAATCCATTCCCCTATGGGTAATATGCAGTAGAGTGCCCTAATACAATATTATATTGTTGGAAAAAATTGATAAATTTGATAGAATTAAAAGCCTGAGCATTATCTGTGACAATCTTAGCAGGGCAGCCAAACCTTGAGATAATGTTATCTTCCAGAAACTTGATCACCAATGTGTCTGTAGCATTCCTTACTAGCATGGCCTCTACCCATTTAGTGAAGTAATCAGTGGCTGTTAGTATCAATTTTTGTTTCTCGCTGGAGGCAGGATTAATTTCGCTGATGAAATCAATTCCCCACTGCTGGAAAGGTTCTTCTATGTGTACCGGGATCATAGGCAAAGGTGCGAACTTCTACCTTTCAACAAACTTCTGAAATTTTTCACAGGCCCTTACTCGAGCATAAACATCTCCGAAAATTTTGGGCTAGAAAAAGCTAGCTTTCAGAATTTTATGTGTCGTAGCCCTCCAGCTGTAGTGGGCACCACAGATACCCTCGTGGAATTCTGCCATTACTTCCTCTACATTTTATGTGATACATAAAAGTAGTATGCCCGATGGGTCTCTCCAGTATAAACAGCCATTTTCTACGATGAACTTCTGAGATTTTAGCCTCAGTATTAATACTTTGTCTTATCATAGCTTGGAGGACATCTAAGAGTCAAGAGGTACTCTACAATTTCTTTGTACCATGGACTGAGAAGGTACTTCATATGGGTCTTTTGTGTGGAGGTTTCTATTCCGTGTTGCTCGTCTACTCTTTCAGGATCTTCATTGGCCACCATAGACAAATTTATCCCCAAAGCCTGACAATTTGATTCAGAAAGGATCTTGGCTAATCCCTATCCCTTTATTAGCTTAGTGGGGCGTATTTCCAACTCATACTCCTATATCTTAGCTATCTGTTTTCCTCTCTTTCCTTCACTATCTCCCTGAATCAAGATATCTTTTACAGCCGCTGTGGGTACAAATGCAATTATGGCCGACTAAAATACATACATCCGAAAATATTTCAGGGATTTGACCAAGGCATAAGCCTGTTTCTCCAAGATGTTATATTTTAGCTCTGCATCTCAAAGAACTTGGCTGAAGAAGGTGATAGGTTGCTCATGCCCCTTCTTGTTCTTTTGCAATAATACTGCTGCGACAGTGTGGGGGGATGCAAATTAAAATATCATGAAGGGTTTTGCATAATCAGGTCCTGGTAATATTGGGGCTTCTGCGAAAGAAATTTTAATTCTGTTAAAAGCTTTCCATTACTAAATAGTCCATTTTACTTCTGTTAGTCATCAGTATTTTTCACTTGTTAGTGATGACTAGATCCATAGCTGAGTTTTCTAGAAGCTGATTTCCATATGTCAATTTGTCATCTAGAAAACCCTCATAAAAACTTTTTTCGCTCTCCTACTTTTCAGTCCGCCCATGTCAAAGTCAAAACTCATTATCACTATCCTATCTAGCTTCAGCCCTATTGGTCTTCCCATCAGATTTAAAAGGCAAATCCAAGTCTGTTTCAAAAGCCTCCCCTATGTTAGGAAGTGGCGCTCTAAGGCATTTTACCCTTGGCAACCATCAAAAGGCCAAAAAACCTCCATCTGATACAGACCATTCATAACAGACCTCCCACTCTACAAATCAAGTTGATCACAGCTCTAAGTCGTGCCACTTACACACCCCTAGGTCTCAGCACTGCATAAACCATAGTCTCAAGCTGATTATTAGGAGTTTCACAGTGTTTTATGGATTCTACAAAGACAGGAAATATAACTTCATCTCAGGAGAAATTTCTTGAATCTACATTCAGAAGAACAGCTGCTTCTCAATGTAAACATGAGCCTAAGATATATCTACAAGACAGAGAGTCACTCATCAAGACCTTGCAGCTTCCTTTCAGCATGAAAATCACAGTAAGATAAAGACACCACTGTCACAGCAAACTGGTAATTTGTCATGGCTAAGAACCTCCTTCATTTACAAGCAGAGGGTTAGGGCGCCTCCTTCATCTACAAGCAGAGGGCACTGGCCAATATTGACTTTAAAGATTGCAAAAGCCCAGGTTTTCTTTTTACTGAATAGTGAAACAGTGACTCTAAGTTTTCTGAGTGTAAGTGATGATCATAACAGGGCTAGAGTCTGAAGTATGCAAGTTAAAGGGAAAACAGAGTTTTGGTCTTGTAAAGGAAGTCATTTGAATTTTTCAAATCATATGAATGGTTAAACCTTAGAGAGGCATATCATTAGTGAAAACAATTCTAATCATAAGCAGCCTGCTGTTTCAACAAGACCAAATTGAAGAAAGGTTGACAAATCATGTCATTACACAGGCAGAAGAAAGGGTGGTTTTTTTTCAAAGGGTGCTAACCTCCATACTTACAGAGATCCTCTTCAAATGACTTGGCATAAGTTGACCAAGACAAATGGTGACATTTCAGTTCCCCTCAGCAAAAAGCAGTGCAATAAGACAGTGAAGAGCTCCTCCACAGGAAACATAAAGAGCAGCTCTCCTTGTTTCACTTTCTAACTCTCATGCATCATCCCCTGTTTTGTCTTCTACTCATAGTCAAAAAATAAAGCTCAAAAACACCTAACAGTTGCATTTATAATCAAGCATGTCTTTCTGGAAAGCAGTTTCATCAATGAACAGTTGCCTTGTCAAAATTGCTATAACAACTGGCACAAATAATCTAGTTTCTGTCATCAAGATACATCACCATGGAAACTATTGTTCATAATAGACAAAGAGCTGTTTTGATAGATTGTCAGTATTTTAGAAAGTTCAAGGCAAAAAATGGGTTTTCATTATTCAATGAACAGAGATATCATATAAAATGTTTTGAGAAGAGAAAATGGATTGGGAAAAAAGTGCTTTTCTTAATAATAGAAGATTGGCAAAATCTAACATGAATGCCACTAAGGTTGCGCACTCACAGTCATGAGAACAGCTCAAGCTCACTTGCCACCTCGTCCAGTTTCCACAGTGAACAGGTCCATGCCCATAAGTATCAGAGGTAGGAAATGGTGACTAGGAGCTTATCAAAGTGATAGCAAATGATGAAGCCACAGTTAAGTTTCTCCAAAAAAGGTGGTTACCCTCAAAGACACATCTGCAAAGATCCTCCAAAATAGCTCAGAACAGTTTTTCCCCCTGGTGCAGTTATCAGAAAAAGAAGACCCTTTTATTCCTTAAAGAAGAAACATTCAAAATTTCAAGATTTCAAAGGAGTTGTTTTTCATTTCAAAATAAAGTCACATTTATAAAAAGCCGCTCATTTCCACTATGACACATATTCGAAACAATGGTTTAAAAGCTATGTTGTGAAAAAATGAAGTTTCAATAGTTGTTTAGAAAAAACAAGCCTTTTCAAAACTTTGAAAAAGAACCCTCTCCAAATTGAATACCAAAGAGCCGTTGCTTTCTTTTATTAAACCAAGTCAAAGCCACTACATTCTATGTTAAAAATCCCCCAAACCTGAACGGAGCCCCTTTGATGCCATCAAAGATCAAACGCAGAGGTTTTCGGGTCGATTTGTAGGAGTTTGCTATTCTTTTTCACCGCGCGACGCGCCTGGAAAGTTGCGCGACGCGCCTGGGAGAAATTTTGAACTGTCGTTCAACCGTCGTGCGACGCGCCTGTACGCGTGCGCGATGCGCCTGTACACGGCGCCCGACCGACCCGACAGGCCACCCGGTTGGCCAGTTGTGCAACGTTCTTTCATGTAAACGTGCCGCGCACATTTCCGATGAACAACGCCTCCTAAACGCCTCCAAATGCTGGTCCAAAGTACTCTAGGAGATCTGTCATCAAGTTTGAAGGTATTTTATGAGCCCCCTTGCTATTTGCAAAATTTCAAGTGGTGAAAAAAAGTAGAAAATCACTATATGAATTGTAGTCTTAAGTCCTATGAGTTTGTTTGAAACATGAGTCTTTGCTATGGTCGTGCTGGTTGAATGATGAAATAACCCGAAAGGTAGTTTCCCTCTCAAGCATTTCAAAACTTATAAATTTCCCTCCGAACAGTTGTTAAACTGTACAAACAGAGCCCAAAAAGAGAAAACAGAGTTGTGAAAGGGCTAAAACAGTGGGTTATGTTTCTTCAAAAGCAATGGTCATGATTTGAGTACTTTGACCCTTTCAACCAAAGTCTCCTCTGTATGTTTGAAAGATAAAACAGTGCTGTCAACTTTCAAGCTATAAAACACAGCCTCTAACCTATAAAAGGGATTTATCCAAGACTGTGCAAAGAATATAGTGGAAGGAGGGGGTTGCTGTGCTTATTTGGAGTGTTATTAAGATCAAAGTAAGGAAGGGTGTGGTCTTGAGAGGACAGTGTTTTTTTTAAATAAAGTATGTTGGTTGTAAGACCTTGACTGCCTTTTTAATTCTCCAAGCTCGTTTGACAAATTGATTTCTAGAGGATACAAAGATAATTGTTAAAAAGACAGGGTTTCTATATTGAGAAGGAGCTGCTCCAATATAAAGACTGTTACATCACCATATATAAAAAATAGTTTTTGGCTGAGAATATCCTTGATTTAGAAAACTGTGCTGAAGTGTTAATCACTATTAAAAGTCTCTACAGGGAAAGACAGTTGCACTATGTACATTTCTAGTTACCTCTTGTTCTTCAAACTCTCTGTTCAGTTGATTTTCGTATGATTGCAAAGTGATTTGCTAAGACAGACAGGAACTCTATATTGAGAAAAAGGAACTCTGATTATGTGAAAGGATATTCCCCCTACAGGCTTGGTTAAAACTTGTAAAACATTCCTCAAAATTCTGTCACCTTGTTCCATATCAGTGAGTCTGGCTGTATGCTCACACTGGGGGTTAACTTTGTATATGTATGATTCTGTTTGATGAAGTGACATACCTATAGAAGGCAGTGAAGTATAATCAGAAAAAGGGTTTTTGTCAAAGGGCAGTTTATAGGTTGAAAGCTACAAGGGAAAGTTGCTCACACTTCTCACAGAAAGGACAGTGTTCACTGTGTTTGTGCTTAACTGTCTTTTGTTTTTTGAGCTTATTGATAAGTAGATGTTCATATAGAGTAAAGGTTTTTCTAACAAAGAAAAAGGTGTTACATTGTTAAGAGGTCTTGTTTATTTTGCAAAGTGAAGAATCTTGCAGGCCTTGATTGAACGTTTTGAAGCATTTTCCAAAACTTTGTCACCTGGCCACATAAAACTGTGACATTGACTGTCTGATCATACTAAAGGTTGATTGCACCATATGTAAGTTTGCTGAGTGATTGGCACACTAAGAAGAGCAGGTTTTTAATGATTGCAAAGTCTACCATGGGCAAAGATTAAGATGTATTGAGTGACCTCTAAACTTCACAAGAGCAAGGTGATTTCTTGACACTTTGCACAGGGAATTTACCTAGTAGTCTGTCTCCTTTTTACTGTATGGTATCCTATTGAAAATTCTGTTGGCAGAGATACATTCAAGGTGGAAGGCTACTTTTTAAGAGATCAGAGGTTGTATATTATAAGAAAACTTTTTGCAACCATCCAAATCACATTGTTTCTCTGTCAAAGCAGTACATTGACACAGTTTGACTCCAAAAGGGCAGTTTACACACAGTGAGGCAGTTTCTTTCTTCAAAAGCACATTTAGGTCAAAATGCCTCCAAGGCAAGACAGCAGGAGTGGTCCGCATAAAAGATATGAGCCAATCTCTACAGAAGAAGTTAATGCTCATCCTTCCATCCTTTTCAACTTCCATGAAGTAGGTTGCCTAGATTTCTGCCAGAAGATACAAGAAGTCAAAAGTTTTTCACCATTAATACACCTATGTGCCCTGAGGTTCTAGAACAAGCATTTCAGGGTAGCGGACCTTGATTTTAAGTTTTCTCCAAGATCAGTGTCCAAGGCCACCAAGATTCCATATCATGGCGAAAAATGGTTCAAACAGGCCCATCTTGACTTAGAAGATTACAAGCCTTTCATCAAGCCTGAGCATAGAGATGCTTTCACTGCTATTTTCCCTTTTTCATATCTTCTTGACAGCTATGCTCCTCTTATGAAAGTCATAATGAAATATTTTACTTGTGAAGGGAGGTTTGATCGAGTTTATGCCTACCATGTCTGCCTATTAATGCATTTCACTAGAAACAGGCAACTAAATCTCCCTTACTTTTTATTCAAGAGCATCGAGAAGATGGCATCTACTGTCCAGAAGAAGGCCCCACCTCTGCAAATACCTTCCCTTTTCCATCATTCTTTAATCAAAATTATCATCCTACACCAGTTAGAGAAAAAGGAGGTTCCATGGGATGTTTTTATCAGCCACCCAGATTTCTCTACTGTTCCTCCTGTCCATGTGTCTCCCACTCAGCTTGTTCATCGCCCTGTGCCTTTGTCCAGCAGGCCCACTCCTAGGAAGCTCAAAATGACTACAGGACAGCCAAAACAGCAGGAAGGAGGAGAGGGGAGTAAACAGCAAGAAGAGAAAGGTCAGCAGCAGGAGGAAAAGGATAAACAACAGAGAAGAGATGAGGAACAACAGTAGATAGGAGATGAGGAACAGCAGCAGGTACAAGATGAGGGTCAGCAACAAACTGAAGGTGAAGGTCAGCAGGCACAAGATGAAGAACAACAGCTTGATATGGAAGGACAGGGACAACGGCTTGGGCAGGAAATTGAGCCACATCTTGAGCCACAAAAAGAGCAGGAAATCCAAGCACAACAGCAGCTTGATTTTGGCGAAGAAGGGTGGCAGTTTGAAACACCAAATGAACAAGGCATTGATGAAGAACAACAAGCTAATGTTGGCGAACAGGGGTAGCGAAGTGAACAGCAAGAAGAAAACATCCAGCAGCCTCAAGGAGAGCAGCAGTTTCAAGAAGATGTCAAAGGTAAATCAGTTGTGCCTCCTCCTCCCAAAAGAACAAAGCTCATCACAGCAAAGAAGAAAGGATCTAAGGCTTCCACTCTAACAGTGACAAAGGTTGTTCCTAGCAAAAGGAAATCGCCCAAAAGGACACCTACTAGCATGCCAAGGAGGAAAAGTGCAAGATTGGCCTTCAAAGGGAAAAGAAAAGTTGGAGAAAGTACAAAGCATGGAGGTGCATTAGCTGTCATCCCAATCCAAAGCGATGACAGTGATAATGAGGCCCGCCTTCTTGAAAACCTCCTAATTCATAAAGAGGGGAAAATTGAGGTATTAGAGGAGGATATTCAAAGGGCAAGGAACTTCAACCACTTCTTGGAGATCCAAAACAAACAGATGAATGTTCACACAGCTGTTCATGAAGCATGGGCGATCAAATATAAGAATGAGGCAGCTAAGGCGCAAGAAAGGATAGAAGAACTCATTGGTGAGTTTGATGAGGAAGAAGAGGGATACCAGCCTAGGCGGAAGAGGCCTAGAACCATAGGACTTAAAAGAGCCTTAGAAAAGCAGAAAGAAGAAGAACAAGCCCATCTCCAAGCCTTTCCTCTCACTGCACTCCTTGAGCAGGAAATTGAAGAAAACAAAGAGGCATGGCTTGAAAGAGCCAACAAACACTTGGAGATGAAACTTGAAAGAGAAAACAGAGATCTAGAGCTACAAAGGAAGAGGACACATCACTTTCAAAAGTTAAATCAGTTTGCCCAGCACAAACTAAAGGCAGCCCAAGAGAAATTGAAGAAGGAAAAGGGGAAGCGCCCGGCACGGAAAGAGGAGAAGAGCATATCAGCCCTTGATATTTTGGCCTCAGCTTCGGAGCATGTTGCTAGGGACCCCTGAGGGTCGTGCATGCCAATTTTGGGCCCTTTTCGACAACTTTTTGTTTTTTGGCATTTTTTGGGTTTTTGGTCGAAAACTCATAATTTCGCCATTTCAGTTCGAGGATTTGTCAAGGGAGAAGGATGCTACCAGTTGATGCCATAATTCTATGAGCAGGTCCTCAGAGATTTTCAGAGCATTTGGAGATCATTCTCCCCCTCAAAACGGCGAAAAATGCTCACTTTTTGCACATTCTGCCCGTCATATCAGCAGTCTGTTATTTCCTGGATTTTTACACACAGGTACAGATTTGGAGAACTTCCAGGCATCAGATTGAGGTGATTTCAGTTGCGCCGGAAAGTAGACACAGAAATATTTCCAACGAGCTATCATGAGCCTCGTTTCGACACCGGGAAGGCTGCCAATTGTCTCCAGCAAGTGAGGGGACCTTTTCCTGATATAAATTTGAAGTATTTTTGTAATTTTTGAACCTCAAAAATCTGCTTTTTCCAAATGTGCGTTTAGCTATTTTTGCACTTGGAAAATGTTCCAAAGTCAATATAATATCCATTTTTAGCATTTTTTTAGATATTTTATGGGATATTTTGTGCCTTGGGCTTTGCAAAGCCTCAAGGACAAGTTTAGATATTTTGATTAGGCCAATGGGATAGCTAGTTGCACCATGAGGTTTTCCCCACTTGAGCCTATTTATTCCACAAGGCTTCATTGTAAAACAAGGCTGAACTTGAGAGAAGAATCAATATATTGGTCATATGAGCTTTGAAGAACATACTTGTGTTATGATTTTGGACTGCCTCTTGGATGCTTTTGATGAATGGTGAAGTATTGTTGATGGATTCCATGACATGGTAGAATGGTATAGTGTTTCTTGCTTTGTTGTTGTCTTCTAGTTCTCATTCATGATACATGCTTCTTGCTTCTATAGATCAGTAGAGATTAAGTTTGAGATATGCCCATGGAGGCACCTAAAAATTCCTGAATCTTCATAGCTTTTATGTTTTCTTCTTCCTTAGTTGTACTAAAGAATTCTTAACTGCTCTTTAGTAACTTAAGGATATTGTTGCTAGTTTTATTTATAAGTTCTATGCATATTGAGTAGGATGTATGGTGTGCCCTGCTTACCTATGACTGTCCATAGTTCTGTCCATGAAACTATCTCTTTGACTGATTAGTTTATCATCTTGTTGAACCAAGGAGGCCTAGTCCTGATCTAGCCCTTTGCCTAAAACTATGAAAGCTTGTTTGTCAAAGTGCCCAATAACTTAAAGACTGTGTTTAGGCATTCCGGCATAGTATTTTGAGTTGTTAGTCCGTCTTATGTGTTTTCCCCAAAGTCTGATAGCCATTTCCCAAAGTTAGAGGGTCTTATACTTCTATGCATGGCTGGAATGTTTGTTTCGGAGTGTTGATTAGTTTATAGTTACATATTGCATGATTAAGGGTTTTCTTTACCATGTTTATGTTATCTTTTAAACCAGTGATGCTTGAAACTCTTTGTTATTCACAAACTTGATGTCCATTTACTCCATTTTTCCCGAAGATCCTTTCTACCTTGAATCAAATCGGCCCTACAGCAGCCTTGCATCATCATCTCATAGCTTCCTTGACCTTTTTGACCCCATAGCCCAATTGATCTAGCTTCTTGTTATCCATTTTATATCTTTGATCAGTTTCATCCCTCACAAACTTAAAAACCAAAAATCAAAAAACTCACTTCATAACTAGCCTAATATCAGAACATATATAATAGAGAGAGCCCTCTCTGAGTCCAGGAAGGCTAGGTCCTTGGGCTCCAAAGCTTGGTTTGATGTTACATCGTCATTTGGCTCACCAATCGGCCAAATCACGGGACCCTAACATAATGGCGATCACGGTGGGACTCTGAGTATTAAACAAACTTAGTTTCCCTAATCTTTAGAGACTTTTGAGAATATTAGTTGGTTGACTTATCCCACCACTCACTAACATAATGGTGATCACGGTGGGACTCTGAGTATTAAACAAACTTAGTTTCCCTAATCTTTAGAGACTTTTGAGAATATTAGTTGGCTGACTTATCCCACCGCTCACTAACATAATGGCGATCACGGTGGGACTTATTGAGTTCATGATAGTCTAGCAAACTTTTATAGACTCCTTAGTCTTTCAACTTTTAACTTAAACCATCAGCCTTTAGAATCATTTAGTGTGAACTCTCTGCTTCAACCATCTTAGCAAAGTGATGAATCAGTTTTATAACACTCTTACATCCTAGGCTGCACATAAAACTCAGAAAAAACCCCAAAATACTCCCTTAGATTGGTTTTTGTCAATATTGGTGGTGGACCATACAAGTATATCTCAAAACAAACTAATAATCCACCTGGCGACTCCACTAACCTCTAGTAGGCCTTACTATTTTACCGAACTCTAGGTTACTATCCGATAGACCTATCCCATCGCTCACTAACATAGCGGGAGATGGTGGGACACTGAGTACATGATAGTCTAGCAAACTCTTATAGACTCTTTGGTCCTTTAGATACCTTAAACAAGCAAGCAGTCCATAGATCCATTTGAAGTAAACTCTTTTTGTTCTCATCACCCTAGCAAAGTGTTGAAACAAGTCTAGGATACTTTAACAAACCATAGGCTGCACATAAAACTCAGAAAATCCAAAAACATTCCCAGATTAGTTACTGGTGGTGGACCATAGCTATCTTCACAAAAACAACCCAGTTCCACCTGGCGACTCCACTAATCCATCCCTTTTATTTTTGACCACCCTTCACCTTAGTAGAACTTTAGAGAGACCACTCATCCAGAACATTCATCAATACCATTCTCTCTAAACTCTAGATCCAAAATCTGGCTTCACGAAGAATCAACACCAGATCCCATCCAGACCCAAATCCCCCTATCATAGTAGATGACCCAGAGAAGATTCTGTGGCAAGCTTCCGAAACTGATCATCTAGCTACTGGTAGATCCATCCGTAAAACAAGATCAGTACCTAAACATCTCACTATCCTACCAGATTCATCTTTTGAATTAGAGTCATCACAAACTCTTCCCAGAAGCAAATCATATAGTAAGATAAACTTTGACGATCTTGAACCCCTAAACCCACCACAGAGTCCTAGTAGAGAAGCTTCACCTACCACTCCTCCTGATTTCCAGCTTCTCTATCAGTTTGGCTCCTACCATCCCAGATCTGCTCAAAACCAGATCACTAGTCCAAGTTCATCCGCCACACCCGGTCAAACCACCACTATTCAAACCACCTCATCTCATCCCACTAGTCCTCATCTTGTACATCATCCATTAGCTCCCGTCATGGCAGCCTGGTATGCACCTTTGGTGTTACCACCGCCTTTGGCTCCTCTCCCAAATAAATATCAAGACAAAATCCCACACTTTACTGGAGAAGACACCACTACACCTCAACAGCATATAAGTAGGATGACTGATGCTTATGAATACCTGGAGGTACAAGACGAGACCGTCAGAATGAGAATATTCGCCCAAAGTCTTGGTGGTGAACCCAAAACATGGTTCAAAAGCTTAACTCCAAACAACATCCACAATATCCCAGAACTACATCAAGTCTTCAAAAATAGGTGGGAAATCCGAAGAAACCCCATTCAAATCCTGTCAGAATACAACAACCTAAAACGAGAAAATGGGGAAAGTGTCCAGGCTTACTGCACTAGGTTCAACAGTGTATATAACTCCCTCCCACCTCATTTCAAACCCCCACTTGGTTTAGCCTTGGCAAAATTCCCCGAGGGTTTCGATCCGGACATGACATATCATCTGAGAGACAAAGATCCCCCTACCTTAGAGGAGATGCAACAAATAGCCATAAAAGCAGATGCCAACTTAGCAGAAAAAAGGGCTAGGACTAGATCAGAAAGAAAGGTCACATATAAAGATGAGGTCTCCACTTCATCGCCTTCCCTAGATCCTAGAATAGATGATTTAGTCAAAACCATGGCCAAAATGTGGGAAAGGATAAATGAAAAAGCTCCTGTTAGGGACAACCAACCAAACCCTCCAAACAGAAACCGGAACCAAAACTTTAGGAGGGAACAGCCCCAAAACAGACCAAGGGAAAATGACCAACAAATTAGGCCACCATTCAATGAAAACCATGTGGAAGAGGATGACAGGGATACGGAACCTCTTGATGAACATCATTTAAACCTCATAGGATCTGATAATGAGAGTGAGGTGTACCTCACAGAAGAAGAACAAGCGTTCTTTTCTCCTAATCAGGATGAGACCAACTATGAAGATCTCGATGACCCTGCCATAGATTTTCAGAATGCCATTATGGAAGCCCACAGGCAGTATGACCTTAGAAGCAAAAGAAACCAAGATAGTTCCAGGAAAGGTAACTCAGATACTGCTAAAGCCCCTGATACCATCCTCAAGAAAGCATCAAGCATTGAAAAAATCAAGGTTGAGAAAACTGACCAAAACAAAGCTAAAGTTACCCAAACTAGGCCTCTCTAAGATACTTCTGGTACTTCTACAAAGGTCATCGAAGAAACTATGGCCAACAAAATCCCGAAACAAGGTCAACAAACTCAGAACATAGAGAAGGTCGTAGCTGAAAAAACTGAAACAAACGTATCTAAAATTCAGTTGCCTTTCAGCTTTGAAGGCGAAATCGCCAAGATTAAGATCACCATGCCTCTTACTGAACGCATTGCCCAAAACTCTTATGAATCCCAAGTACTAAAAGTCTTAAATCTAGGGAATGATGCAAACACTGTTAATCTGGCTGATGACACTCCTGAAGTTTTGTTTGGTCCAAAGATAGAGGGAAAATTCCAAGAAGGAAATACTCTTCCATTTTACATTAGCCTAAACATCCATGACCAAATCCTCCACAATGCCATGCTAGACTCCGGCGCCTCGCATAATCTTATGCCGAAGGTAGTAATGGAAAGATTAGGCTTGGAAATCACAAGACCATACAAAGACTTGTATTCATTTGATTCAAGTAGAGTCCAATGCCTGGGTTTGATCAAAGACCTTTGTTTTAGTCTGGCCCAAATACCTGCAAAACATCTAATCATGGATATAGTAGTGGCAGACATTCCTCCCAAGTACGGGATGCTTCTATCCAGGTCTTGGGGAGCCAAACTCCAAGGGAATATTCAACTAGACATGTCATACGCCACTATTCCTGTGTTCGGCCAAACCAGAATACTCTACCGAGAATCACACATGAAATACATGATTAGCAGTCAAGATAGGCCAGATAACATTCCAATGTGTTCCTTGCGTTCCGACCTGAACTCTTTCATTATGCATATTGATGAAAACATGGAGGAAGAGTCAGAAGAAACTGAAATAAACTTTGATCCACCACATCAGTTGTCCCTGATGCCTTATGATGAACTAGACACTCAAAACTATCATGATCATGAACAACTGTGTCTTGAGGAAAATAAGTTTTCCCTTTCTGAAGTAGGATTAGAGAAAGAAGTGCAAACCCTTATGTACTATCAAGCAAATTGCTCTAGCTTTAGTCAAACACCAGCAGTAACTTGTGGAAATTTCTTCCGGGTAAAGGCTTTAGAAGACCTACACATCATAAACCTGTTTGGAACCCGGGAGCAAGGGAGTTTAATGTTTCTACCATACCTCAAAGATTTACCATCATGTGACCCTCCTACTGCAAATAAAGCTTTAACTATAACCTCAGCAGCTCAAAATCTTGAGAAAATGCCAGATAAACTTCTTATGAGCAAGAATGACAGTTGCAATCCCAGCATACCTGAACTACTAAAATTGGCTCATATTCTGTCTTTTCATGAAGAACTTAGAAATGCTAAAATCAGAAATCTCATGCAGAATACCAATTTCTACAGAAAAAGCAAGGGAAACTACTGTGTCACTACCTTCCCCTCAAAGAACAGCTTTGACAAGAGAAAACACAACAATCTGAAACAAACTGAAATAATCAGGGATAAAACAGATGGTCATAGAGTCTGCTTTGATTTTAGAAATAATACTGCATATCCCTATAACATAAATTATGTTTTTTCTACCCAAGACCATGATTTACCAATTAAAAGTGCTTTTAATCATGTTTTTTCGCAAGATGATGTTTCAGGTCATGGTCATAAGATTCCCTTGCAAAGTAGACAGCTTAAAGATTTTTTCCAGTTTGTAGGAGGTAGATCTGATTTCAAGTTCAAAATTGCAAAACCACCCAATATCAGAAATCTGCTCATGAAGGCCATGTTCCCAGTTTTTAATTTCTGCATTTTTGTATACCTTGATGATGTCATTATCTATTTCAAGAATGACCAAGAGTACATGCATTACCTGAGGAAAGCATACAGTAGGGAAAGGAGTGGAAATCAGATATTTAAGAGGTACAGAGGGAAGATACCGGGCTGTTCAGAGATTCTTGCATGAATCCCTATGTCATGTTAGAGAGAGAAAATTTCCCAAATTTTTCTTTTCAGGAGTTAAGTGGGCCAAGGGTGAGAGGATATCCTTACGAGGATAAGATGCTTAAATTCCGTCATTTCCAAGATTTTTGAGTTTGAAACACTTTCCGTCATTGTACATACCATTGTTTGAAATATTGAAAAGATAGAAAAATCAAAAATAGTAAAAGATAGGAAAGTCAAAAACAGTAAAAACAGAAAAGAGGGCGAGTGAAGATAGAACAAAGGCCCCATATTCCAAAAAAATAGTCTTTCAGAAAGCAAGCAAGTCTAAATGCCGCTACTAATGCTTCAAAGTCTTGTTCAGCTATCTAGCCTAATCATAGCTGAGCATGTTTAAATTTATTTGCTGATAAGTTAGTGAGTGCAAAGATAGTCAACATTGTGTAAGATTGACTTATCACAGAGCTTAGATTAGGGAGAGATTCTGGTTCCACATGCCTAAAACAGAACCAAAGAGAGAAGCGAGGGATGAAAAAATACATTGTACATCTTAACCCGGCTTGTCTAGTTTCCCTTTATTGCAAAATAACATTTGTGTGCAGCTTGTCTTTTATGCCGCAAATGCATGACAAATCAGACTGTCTAATCCTGATTTGATCATTTTTGAATTTCATGTTTTAGATTAGAGAACAAAATCCTGTCAAACTGCTTAATCTTGACAGTCGATCTAGCTTTAGGTAGAGTAATGAAGGAGTTCATCAGTTTAATCTGAACTCCCGGCAGATATAAGAGTAGAAATAGATAGGTTCATTTTGCAAAAAGAAAAAATATGCATTGTCAAAGGGCTGCTAGTTCAAATGCGCCAAAGAGAAGAAAAAATGTTAGGAAAGATAGTGGGGTAGGTAGAAGTATCATTGATGTTAACCATGCTGTCACTTTTCAGAAATAACATCAAAGAAGGGTAAATTTCTGCGCCAATGGATAAGGCACTGGTCTTCATAAGCCAAAGATCTGAATTCTGGACACCTCCTGACGAGGAGCTGCCCTCCCCAAATGGAGCCACTGTTAGCCATCAGTATTTTTTACATGTTAGTGATGACTATATCCATAGCTGAGTTTTCTAGAAGCTGAATTCCATATGTCAATCTGTCATCTAGAAAACCCTCATAAAACTTTTTTTGCCCTCTTACTTTTCAGTCCGCCCTTGTCAAAGTTAAAATCCATTATCACTATTTTTTCTAGTTTCAGCCCTACTGGTCTGCCCATCAGCTCCAAAAGGAAAAATCCAAGTCTGTTTCAAAAGTCTCCCCTATGTTAGGAAGTGGCGCTTTAAGGAATTTTACCCTTGGCAACCATCAAAAGGCCAAAAAACCTTCATCTGCTACAGACCAATCATGACCGACCTCCCACTCTGCAAATCAAGTTGATCACAGCTCTAAGTCGCGCCACTTACACACCCCTAGGTCTCAGCACTGCATAAACCACAGTCTCAAGCTGATTATTAGGTGTTTCACAGTGTTTTATGGTTTCTACAAAGACAGGAAATATAACTTCATCTTAGGAGAAAATTCTTGAATCTACATTTAGAAGAACAACTGCTTCTCAATGTAAACATGAGCCTGAGATATATCTGCAAGACAGAGAGTTACTCATCAAGACCTTGCAGCTTCCTTTCAGCATGAAAATCACAGTAAGAGAAAGACACCACTGTCACAGCAAACTGGTAATTTGTCATGGCCCAGAACCTCCTTCATTTACAAGCAGAGGGTTAGGGCGCCTCCTTCATCTACAAGCAGAGGGCGCTGGCCAGTATTGACTTAAAGGATTGCAGAAGCCCAGGTTTGCTTTTTACTGAACAGTGAAACAATGACTCTAGGTTTTTCTGAGTGTGAGTGATGATCATAACAGGGCTAGAGTCCGAAGTATGCAAGTTCAAGGGAGAACAGAGTTTGGTCTTGTAAAGGAAGTCATGTGAAGTTTTCAAATCATGTGAATTGATGAAACCTTGGAGAGACATGTCATTAGTAAAAACAATTCTAATCATAAACAACCTGCTTTTCCACAAGACCAAATTGAAGAGATGCTGACAAATCATTTCATTACACAGGCAGAAGAAAAGGTGTTTGTTTTTCAAAAGGATGCTGACCTCCATAGTCACAGAGACTATCTTTCAAATAATTTGTCATAAGTTGACCAAAGCAAATGATGACATTTCAGTTCCCCTCAGAGCAGTGCAGTGAGACAGTGACACCTTGACTAGGGTTTTTCTGAAGCACAGTAGTGATTGCAAGCAGAGGTGATAGTATTAATGTTTTTCAAGTTTGTTTGCTTACCATCACATCCAAGAAAAACCCTTGTCAGGCAGGCTTATCAAACAATCTTCAGATACTTTGCCAAGTGAAGGGCCTCCTTCGTTCATGAGCAGATGGCCAAGGCATTGAATGTTTTTGAAGACTGACTGGTGAAAAGATGCAGCGGAAAGAGACAAAGAAAGAAATCAAAAGTCTTTACACAGGTGACAGATGGTGTTTATGTTTCAAAAAGTATTGGTTTTCCTACCCATAGGAAAATGTCTGTCAAACTATACCTCATAGTGGACAGGAGACAATTTGAATATGTAGGCCATTGATACAAAAAAGGGGCAGTTTCCTTGAGGGAAGGGGTCAAACAACACCTCACTGTCACATGCCAAGAAGTCTAAAGGAGCGCCTTTCAAGTAAACAGAGAAATATGGTATGAATGGATGCAACTAAAATATGGCACTTACAATCAAAGAAGGAACTTATGAATCACCTGGAAGCAGAGACTGTCAACCAAGTTGGGAAAAGACAGACCACCTCCCTTTTAAGAATGACAAAACAGTTTTCAAGGCTTTTCAAACAGATTTTGAATGGTTTTTCCTTGTTAAAAATATCACCTAAAGTGTCAAGCAGTGGACAGATTTGAAATTAGGGATGATTCTGTTACAAAGAAAGATCACTGCACTATTAAAAGGAACTGATAACTGTGTTTCAAAGAGCCCTGTTTTTCCTGCTTCATAAGCTTCTCCTTTCAGATATACATCATAAATGATGGGAGGAAATTCAAGATTAGTTCCCAAGAGGACATTGTGAATAGGTATACAATTTTATGAATAGGCACAAGGAGTTTGTTTTGATAGACTGTCATTGTTTAGATGATTTGAAACAAACACAGTTTTTCATTATTCCAAAGGACAGATATATCATAGATGATACACCTACAGGCAGGGAAGTATTTTGAAAAAGAGGCGCCTTTCTCAAATCATAGGGCCATGATCAAGTCCAAATAGGGTCAGCAAACTTGGCATCTACAGTGGGAAAAGGGTTGAAGGAGCAAGTAAAGACCGAGGCTGTCAAAGCAAGTTGACAATACAAACCCTGTCCTTACAGAAACAAATCAGTCTTCAGGTATTTTCTTGACAGTTTTAAAGAAGGGTTACTTTACCTCATAAATATCACCAGCATCATTAAACACAGTGGCAGAGATGATATGAAGGTTATTGAGTTATTTTTCAAAGTTTGAAGTTCGGTGTTAAAGTTGTCACCCAAGGAACAAAACTGGCAAGAATCACCCTTCGAACACCTGTGCATAAGTAAAACAGAGTTCTGGCTTTTTAAGCCATTTTTGTTTTTATAAAGAGGTTGGTCCATGATTAACACGGTCTAAAAGCATAAAAAATCTCTCCAACGTATGTATCGATTGTGAATCCAAGTTGCAAATGCACCGAGGGTATTGTTCGAAAAAGTCAAAAGGGATGTGAACACCTTGCAAAAGCCAACCAAAAAATTTCATTTTACATTTAAAAACAGAGGTGACCATTGCAGAATTTGAAACGACATAAGAGCAAAGTCGAGGGTGAATTTTCATTTTCCAAATCACAGGTGAGTCTTCCTCTAAGTTCTCAGCACCAAAACGAAGAAGACTGGAACGATTTTGGGCATTTTGCACACGGTTTCAATTTTAAAACACCGCGCGACGCGCCTGGAAACGATTTTGCACAGGTGGTCAGTATATGCGCGATGCGCCTGTACACTGCGCCCGACCCCGACCCGACAGGCCACCCGAGTGGTTGTTTGCGCATCGTTCTTTCCCTGCGGAGTGTCGCGCAGGCTTGAAGACCTCCAGTGCAACTCCAGATCTCCCCAAAGGATTTCCATCGAATTTGAAGGTATTTTTACATACCATTCCCCTCGGTTTCAAAAGTGCTGAAGTGACATGAAGGTTTAAATCAAACTGTGGTGTGAGAGTAAGGGTTGGAAAAAATTGTCAAGTTTGACCTAATGAAGCTGTGTTTGAATGATAGATTCACTGCTAAAAGTACCTAAGAGAAAACAGTGTGTTTGACTTTTACAATTTCCTCATAACATAGCATAACAGAACTTTCAAAACTCTGTCACTATACCAGAAAAATAGTGTCTTTTGCTGTGTGAGGTTTCGAGGTGTAAAGCTGTAATAATATGTTAAATGTGTTGTTTAAAGCACCTACAGAAAAGAATATGTGATTGAACTAAGAAAAGTGTTTTGCTTAAAAGGAGTTTGTTGGTTGAGAGATCTTTGATTTCCACTTCAAAAGAAACCTCTAAAAAGGCAAAAATAAGGCTTTGTTATAGAGAGACAGGGCTTATATCTAAAGGAAAGCATTTCACACTATCTTCAAAACATTGCCACATTATTAAACAGTGAAGTGTAATCAGAAAAAAGGGTGTTGACAAAGGGCAGTATATAGGTTGAAAGCTACAAGGAAAGGTTGCTCACACTTCTCACAAAAGGACAGTATTCACTGTGTTTGTTGGTTGACTGCCTTTTTCAAGCTTACTGATAAGTTGATATCCATGCAAAGTAAAGGTTTTTCTAAACATAAACAGAGGTGTTACATTGGTAAGAGGTCCTGCTTATTTTGCAAAGTAAAGACTCTTGTAGGCCTTGTTGAAACTTTTTGAGGCATTTTCCAAAACTCTGTCACCTTGTTCAGAACTATGAATTTGATTGTATACCTACACTGAAGTTTGATTGCATAGCCATAAGTCTGTTGATTCATTAGCACACCAAGAAGAGCAGGTTTTAAATGATTTCAAGGTCTACCATGGGCAAAGCACTTCTCACAGCAAACTCCTCTTAGCAGTCTGCCCTTCATTTCACTGTATTATTTCTTACTGAGAAGTTATTGACTGAGATATTTTCAAGGTGGAAGGCCACTTTCTCAAAGAGCAGGTTTTTAATGATTGGGAATTTTACCTTGGAGATACAGATATAGATGTGTTGATTGACCTCTTAAAAATTCACAAGAAAAAGTGATTCCTTAACATTGTGCACAGGGAATTTACCCAGCAGTCTGTCTCCTTCTTACTATATGGTATCCTATTGAGAAATCTGCCTGGCTGAGGTACATTCAAGGTAGAAGGCTACTTTTTAAAGAGAGCAGAGGTTGTGTATTATAAGAAACTTGTTGCAAACCATCCAAATCACATTGTTTCTCTGCCAAAGTAGTACATTGACACAGTTTGACTCCAAAAGGGCATTTTACACACAGTGAGGCAGTTTGTTTCTTCCAAAGCATATTTAGGTCAAAAATGCCTCCAAGGCAAGACAGCAGGAGCGGTCCGCACAAAAGATATGAGCCTATCTCTACAGAAGAGGTTAATGCTCATCCATCTGTCCTTTTCAACTTCCATGAAGTAGGTTGCCTAGATTTCTGCCAGAAGATAGAAGAGGTCAAATTTTTTTCGCCATTAACACACTTGTGCGCCCTGAGATTCAAAGAAAAACATTTCCAAGTGGCAGGTCTTGATTTCAAGATTTCTCCAAGGTATGTGTCCAAGGCCACCAAGATTCCATATCATGGCGAAAAATGGTTCAAACAGGCTCATCTTGACTTAGAAGATTACAAGCCTTTCATCAAGTCTGAGCATAGAGAGGCTTTCACTGCTATTTTCCCTTTTTCATATCTCCTTGACAGCTATGCTCCTCTTATGAAAGTCATAATGAAATATTTCACTTGTGAGGGGAGGTTTGATCGAATTTATGCCTACCATGTCCGATTATTGATGCATTTTACTAGAAGCAGGCAACTAAACCTCCCTTACTTTTTATTCAAGAGCATCGAGAAGATGGCATCTACTATCCAGAAGAAGGCCCCACCTCTGCAAATACCTTCCCTTTTCCATCATTCTCTAATCAAGATTATTTTCCTACACCAGCTAGAGAAAAAAGAGGTTCCATGGGATGTATTCATCAGTCATCCAGATTTCTCTACTGTTCTTCCTATACATGTGTCTCCCACTCAGCCTATCCATCGCTCGGTACCTTTGTCCTGTAGGCCTACTCCTATAAGGCTCAGAGTGACTACAGGACAGCCAAGTCAACAGGAAGAAGGAGAGGGTAGTAAACAACAGCAAGAGGAAAGGGATGAGGAACAGCAGCAAATAGAAGGTGAAGAACAGCAGACAGAAGATGAGGAACAACAGAAAATAGAAGGTGAAGGACATCAGGTCCAAGATGAAGAACAACAGCTTGATATGGAAGGACAGGAACAACATCTTGGGCAGGAAATTGAGACACCTCTTGAGCCACAAATTGAGCAGGAAATCCAAGCACAACAGCAGGTGGATTTTGGCGAAGAAGGGCAGCAGTTTGAAGCACCAAATGAACAAGGCATTGATGAAGAACAGCAAGCTAATGTTGGCAAACAGGGGCAGCCAAGTGAACAGCAAGAAGAAGACATATAGCAGCTTCAGGGAGAGCAGCAAGTTCAGGAAGATGTCAAAGGTAAATCAGTTGTGTCTCCTCCTCCCAAAAGAACAAAACTCAGCACAGCAAGGAAAAGAGGGTCTAAAGCTGCCACTCTAACAGTGACAAAGGTTGTTCCTAGCAAAAGGAAATCGCCCAAAAGGACACCTACTAGCATGCCAAGGAGGAAAAGCGCAAGATTGGCCTTCAAAGGGAAAAGCAAAGTTGGAGAAAGTACAAAGCATGGAGGTGCATTGGCTGTCATCCCTATCCAAAGCGATGACAGTGATAATGAGGCCCGCCTTCTTGAAAACCTCCTAATCCATAAAGAGGGGCAAATTGAGGCATTAGAGGAGGATCTTCAACGGGCAAGGAATTTCAACCACTTCTTGGAGATTGAAAACAAACAGATGAATGTTCACACAGCTGTTCATGAAGCACGGGCGATCAAATATAAGAAAGAGGCAGCTAAGGCGCAAGCAAGGATAGAAGAACTCATTGGTGAGTTTGATGAGGAAGAAGAGGAAGACCAACCTAGGCGGAAGAGGCCTAGGACTATAGGGCTTAAAAGAGCCTTGGAAAAGCAGAAAGCAGAAGAACAAGCCCATCTCCAAGCCTTTCCTCTCACTGCACTCCTTGAGCAGGAAATTGAAGAAAACAAAGAGGCATGGCTTGAAAGAGCTAACAAGCACTTGGAAATGAAGCTTGAGAGGGCGAACAGAGATCTAGAGCTGCAAAGGAAGAGAACTCATCACTTTCAAAAGTTGAATCAGTTTGCCAGGCGCAAACTAAAGGCAGCCCAAGAGAAATTGAAGAAGGCAAAGGGGAAGCGTCCGGCACGGAAAGGGGAGAAAATCATATCAGCCCTTGATATTTTGGCCTCAGCTTCGGAGCATATTGCTAGGGACCCCTGAGGGTCATGCATGCCAATTTTGGGCCCATTTCGGCAACTTTTTGTTTTTTGGCATTTTTTGGGTTTTTGGTCGAAAACTCGTAATTTAGCCATTTCAGTTTGAGGATTTTTCAAGGGAGAAGGATGATACCAGTTGATGCCATAATTCTATGAGCAGGTCCCCAGCGATTTTCAGAGCATTCAGAGATCATTCGCCCCCTCAAATTGGCGAAAAATGCTCACTTTTTGCACATTCTGCCCCTCATATCAGCAGTCTGCTATTTCCTGTATTTTTACACACAGGTACAGATTTGGAGGACTTTCGTGCATCAGATTGAGGTGATTTCAGTTGTGCCGGAAATTAGACACAGAAAGCTTTCCAACAAGCTATCATGAGCCTCGTTTTGACACCGGGAAGGCTGCCATTTGTCTCCAGCAAGTCAAGGGACCTTTTTCTGATGTAAATTTGAAGTATTTTTGCAATTTTTGAACCTCAAAAATCTGCTTTTTCCAAATGTGCGTTTAGCTATTTTTACACTTGGAAAATGATGCAAAGTCAATATAATTTCCGTTTTTAGCATTTTTTTAGATATTTTATGGGATATTTTGTGCCTTCGGCTTTGCAAAGCCTCAATGACAAGTTTAGATATTTTGATTAGGCCAATGGGATAGCTAGTTGCTACATGAGGTTTTCCTCACTCAAGCCTATTTATTCCACAAGGCTTCATTGTAAAACAAGGCTGAACTTGAGAGAAGAATCAATATATTGGTCATATGAGCTTTGAAGAACATACTTGTGTTATGATTTTGGACAGCCTCTTGGATGCTTTTGATGAATGATGAAGGGTTGTTGATGGATTCCATGACATGGTAGAATGGTATAGTGTTTCTTGCTTTGTTGTTGTCTTCTAGTTTTTATTCATGATACATACTTTTTGCTGCTATAGATCAGTAGAGATTAGTTTTGAGATATTCCCATGGAGGCACCTCAAAGTTCCTGAATCTTCATAGCTTTATGTTTTCTTCTTCCTTAGTTATACTAAAGAATTCTTAACTGCTCTTTAGTAACTTAAGGTATTGTTGCTAGTTTTATTCATAAGTTCTATGCATGTTGAGTAGGATGTATGGTGTGCCCTGCTTACCTATGATTGTCCATAGTTCTGTCCATGAAACTATCTCTTTGACTGATTAGTTTATCATCTTGTTGAACCAAGGAGGCCTAGTCCCGATCTAGCCCTTTGCCTAAAACTATGAAAGCTTGTTTGTCCAAGTGCCCAATAACTTAAAGACTGTGTTTAGGCGTTCCGACATAGTTTTATGAGTTGTTAGTCCTTCTTATGTGTTTTTCCCCAAAGTCTGATAGCCATTTCCCAAAGTTAGAGGGTCTTATACTTCTATGTATGGCTGTAATGTTTGATTTCTGTGTATTAATTAGCTCATAGTTACATTTAGCATGATTAATGGCTTGCTATAACATGTTTATGTCTGCTATCAACTAGTTATACTTGAAATCCCTCGTCTTTCACAAACTTGATGTCCATTTACTCCATTTTGCCCAAAGATCCCTTCTACCGTGAATCAAATCGGCCCTACAGTAGCCTTGCATAATCATCTCATAGCTTCCTTGACCTGTTTGACCCCATAGCCCAATTGATCTGACTTCTTGTTATCCATTTTTATATCTTTGATCAGTTTTATCCCTCACAAACTTAAAAAACCAAAAATCAAAAAACTCACTTCATAACTAGCCTAATATCAGTACACCTTAAGCAAACACACCGACATCTTTTACACTTATAGAGAGAGCCCTCTCTGAGTCCAGGAAGGCTAGGTCCTTGGGCTCCAAAGCTTGGTTTGATGTTACAACGTCATTTGGCTCACCAATCTGCCAAATCACGGGACCCTAACATAATGGCGATCACGGTGGGACTCTGACTATTAAACAAGCTTAGTTTCCCTAATCTTTAAAGACCTTTAAGAATACTATCTGATTGACTTATCCCACTGCTCACTAACATAGTGACACTCATAGTAGGACCTTCCGACTTAGTGACAATCTAAGTACACCTTAGTAACTCCTGAAGTCTCAATCAAGTTTAGTAAACTTAGATATTGTCTGAAGAGTATAAAATAGCTCTTTCACCATCTTAGCAAAATGATGAGTCAGTTATAGAAAACTCTTCCAAACCTTGTAGGCACATAAAACTCAAAAAACCCCAAAACACTCCCTTAGATTGGCTTTTGACAGTACTGGTGGTGGACCATACAAGTACATCTCAAAACAAACTGATAATCCACCTGGCGACTCCACTAACCTCTAGTAGGCCTTACTATTTGACCAAAATCTAGGTTACTATCCGATAGACCTATCCCATCGATCACTAACATAGCGGGAGATGGTGGGACACTGAGTACATGATAGTCTAGCAAATTCTCATAAACTCTTTTGTCCTTTAGATACATAAACAAGCAAGCAGTCCATAGACCCATTTTTTAGAGTAAACTCTTTTTGTTCTCATCACCCTAGCAAAGTGTTGAAACAAGTCTAGGATACTTTAAACCATAGGCTGCACATAAACTCAGAAAATCCAAAAACATTCCCAGATTAGTTACTAGTGGTGGACCATAGCTGTCTTCACAAAAACAACCCAGGTCCACCTGGCGACTCCACTAATCCATCCCTTTTATTTTGACCATCCTTCACCTTAGTAGAACTTTAGAGAAACCACTCATCCAGGACATTCACCAATACCATTCTCTCTAAACTCTAGATCCAAAATCTGGCTTCACGAAGAATCAACACCAGATCTCATCCAGACCCAAATCCCCCTACCATAGTAGATGACCCAGAGAAGATTCTGTGGCAAGCTTCTGAAACTGATCATCTAGCTTCTGGTAGATCCATCCGTAAAACAAGATCAGTACCTAAACATCGCACTATCCTACTAGATTCACCTTTTGAACTAGGGTCATCACAAACTCTTCCTAGAAGCAAATCATATAGTAAGATAAACTTTGACGATCTTGAACCCCTAGACCCACCACAGAGTTCTAGTAGAGAAGCCTCACCCACCACTCCTCCTGACTCCTAGCTTCTCTATCAATTTGGCTCCTATCATCCCACATCTGCTCAAAACCAGATCACTAGTCCAAGTTCATCCGCCACACCTGGTCAAACCGCCATTGTTCAAACCACCTCATCTCAGCCTACTAGTTCTCATCTTGTACATCATCCATTAGCTCCTGTCATGGAAGCCTGGTACGCACCTTTGGTGTTGCCACCCCCTTTGGCTCCTCTCCCAAACAAGTATCAAGACAAAATCCCACACTTTACTGGAGAAGACACCACTACACCTCAACAGCATATAAGTAGGATGACTGATGCTTATGAATACCTAGAGGTACAAGACGAGACTGTCAGAATGAGAATATTTGCCCAAAGTCTTGGTGGTGAACCCAAAGCATGGTTCAAAAGCTTGACTCCAAACAGCATCCATGATATCCCCGAACTGCATCAAGTCTTCAGAAATAGGTGGGAAGTCCGAAGAAACCCCATTCAAATCCTGTCAGAATATAACAACCTAAAACGGGAAAATGGGGAAGGGTGTACCTCACAGAAGAAGAACAAGCGTTCTTTTCTCCTAATCAGGATGAGACCAACTATGAAGATCTTGACGACCCTGCCATAGATTTTTAGAATGCCATTATAGAAGCCCACAGGCAATATGACCTTAGAAGCAAAAGAAACCAAGAAAATTCCAAGAAAGGTAACTCAGACACTGCTAAAGTCCCTAATACCATCCTCAAGAAAGCATCAAGCAGTGACAAAATCAAGGTTGAGAAGACTGACCAAAGCAAAGCTAAAGTTACCCAAACTAGTC
Source organism: Pinus albicaulis (assembly GCA_034641835.2). Taxonomy (NCBI): domain Eukaryota; kingdom Viridiplantae; phylum Streptophyta; class Pinopsida; order Pinales; family Pinaceae; genus Pinus; species Pinus albicaulis. Next base: position 286,461,653 of record CM076575.1, read on the forward strand.
CTCTCTCAGATACTCCTGGTACTTCTACAAAAGTCACCGAAACAACTATGGCAAACAAAATCCCGAAACAAAGCCAACAAACTCAGAACATAGAGAAGGCCGTGGCTGAAAAGGCTAACACAAACATATCTAAACTTCAGCTGCCTTTCAGCTTTGAAGGCGAAATCGCCAAGATCAAGATCACTATGCCTCTTACTGAACTCATTGCCCAAAACTCTTATAAATCCCAAGTACTAAAGGTCTTAAATCTAGGGAATGATGCAAACACTGTTAATCTGGCTGATGACACTCCTGAAGTCTTGTTTGGGCCAAAGATAGAGGGAAAATTCCAAGAAGGAAATACTCTTCCATTTTACATCAGCCTAAACATCCATGACCAAATCCTCCACAATGCCATGCTAGACTCCGGCGCCTCGCATAATCTTATGCCGAAGGTAGTAATGGAAAGACTATGCCTAGAAATCACAAGACCATACAAAGACTTGTATTCATTTGATTCAAGTAGAGTCCAATGCCTGGGTTTGATCAAAGACCTTTGTTTTAGTCTGGCCCAAATACCTGCGAAACATCTAATTATGGATATAGTAGTGGCAGACATTCCTCCCAAGTACGGGATGCTTCTATCCAGATCTTGGGAAGCCAAAATCCAAGGGAATATTCAACTAGACATGTCATACGCCACCATTCCTGTGTTCGGCCAGACCAGAATCCTCTACCGAGAATCACACATGAAATACATGATTAGCAGTCAAGATAGGCCAGATAACATTCCAATGTGTTCCTTACGTTCCGACCTGAACTGTTTCATTATGCATATTGATGAAAACATGGAGGAAGAATCAGAAGAAACTGATATAAGCTTAGATCCACCACATCAGCTGTCCCTGGTACCTTATGATGAACTAGACACTCAAAACTACCATGGTCATGAACAACTGTCTCTTGAAGAAAGTAAGTTTTCCCTTTCTGAAGTAGGATTAGAACAAGAAGCACAAACCCTTATGTACTATCAAGCAAATTGTGCTAGTTTTAGTCAAACACCAGCAGTGACTTGTGGAAATTTCTTCCGGGTAAAGGCTTTAGAAGACCTACACATCATAAACCTGTTTGGAACCCGGGAGCAAGGGAGTTTAATGTTTCTGCCATACCTCAAAGATTTACCATCATGTGACCCTCCTACTGCAAATGAAACTTTGACTATAGCCCCAGCAGCTCCTAATCTAGAGAAAATACAAGATAAACTTCTTATAAGTAAGAATGATAGTTGCAATCCCAGCATACCTGAACTACTGAAATTGGCTCATATTCTGTCTTTTCATGAAGAACTTAGAAATGCTAAAATCAGAAATCTCATGCAGAATACTAATTTCTACAGAAAAAACAAGGGAAAACACTGTGTCACTACCTTTTCCTCAAAGAACAACTTTGACAAGAGTAAACACAACAATCTGAAACAAGCTGAAATAATCAGGGATAAAACAGGTGGCCATAGAATCTGCTTTGATTTTAGAAATAATACTGCATCTCCATATAACAAAAATCATGTTTTTTCTACCCAAGATCATGATTCACCAATTAAAAGTGCTTTTAATCATGTATTTTTGCTAGATGATGTTTCAGGTCATGGTCATAAGATTCCTTTGCAAAGTAGACAGCTTAAAGATTTTTTCCAGTTTGCAGGAGGTAGATCTGATTTCAAATTCAAAATTGCAAAACCACATAATATCAGAAATCTGTTCATGAAGGCCATGTTCCCAGTTTTAAATTTCTGCATTTTTGCATACCTTGATGATGTCATTATCTATTTCAAGAATGATCAAGAATACATGCATTACTTGAGGAAGATGTACAGTAAGGAAAGGAGTGGAAATCAGATATTCAAAGAGGTACAGAGGGAAGATACCGGGCTTTTCAGAGATTCTTGCATGAATCCCTATGTCATGTTAGAGAGAGAAAACTTCCCAAATTTTTCTTTTCAGGAGTTGAGTGGGCCAAGGGTGAGAGGAGATCCTTACGAGGATAAGATGCTTAAATTCCGTCATTTCCAGGATTTTTGAATTTGAAACACTTTTCATTCATTGTACATACCATTGTTTGAAATATTGAAAAGATAGAAAAGTCAAAAACAGTAAAAGATAGGAAAGTCAAAAACAGTAAAAAACAGAAAAGAGGGCGAGTGAAGATAGAACAAAGGCCCCATGTTCCAAAAATAGTCTTTCAGAAAGCGAGCAAGCCTAAATGTCGCTACTAGTACTTCAATGTTTTGTTCAGCTATCTAGCCTAATCATAGTTGAGCATGTTTAAATTTATGTGCTGATAAGTTAGTGAGTGCAAAGATAGTCAACATTGTGTAAGATTGACTTATCACAGAGCTTAGATTAGGGAGAGATTCTGGTTCCACATGCCTAAAACAGAACCAAAGAGAGAAGCGAGGGATGAAAAACACATTGTACATCTTAGCCCCACTTGTCTAGTTTCCTTTTGTTGCAAAATAACATTTGTGTGTAGCTTGTCTTTTATGCCGCAAATGCATGACAAATCAGACTGCCTAATCCTGATTTGGTCATTTTAAATTTCATGTTGTAGATTAGAGAATGAAATCTTGTCAAACTGCTTAATCTTGACAGTTGATCTAGCATAGGTAGAGTAATGAAGGAGTTCATCAGTTTAATCTGAACTCCCGGCAGATATAAGAGTAGAAATAGACAGGTTCATTTTGCAAAAAGAAAAATATACTTTGTCAAAAGGCTGCTAGTTCAAATGCGCCAAAGATAAAAAAAAATGTTAGGAAAGATAGCGGGGTAAGTAGAAGGATCATTGATGTTAACCATGCTGTCACTTTTCAGAAATAACATCAAAGAAGGGTAAATTTTTGCGCCAATGGATAAGGCACTGGTCTTCATAAGCCAAAGATCTGAATTCTGGACACCTCCTAACGAGGAGCTGCCCTCCCCAAATGGAGCCACTGTTAGTCATCAGTATTTTTCACTTGTTGGTGATGACTAGATCCATAGCTGAGTTTTCTAGAAGCTGAATTCCATATGTCAATCTGTCATCTAGAAAACCCTCATAAAACTTTTTTCGCCCTCTTACTTTTCAGTCCGCCCTTGTCAAAGTTAAAATCCATTATCACTATTTTTTCTAGTTTCAGCCCTACTAGTCTGCCCATCAGCTCCAAAAGGAAAAAGTCCAAGTCTGTTTCAAAAGTCTCCCCTATGTTAGGAAGTGGCGCTTTAAGACATTTTACCCTTGGCAATCATCAAAAAGCCAAAAAGCCTCCATCTGCTACAGACCAACCATGACTGACCTCCCACTTTGCAAATGAAATTGACAACAGCTCTAAGTCGCGCCACTCACACCCCCTAGGTCTCAGCACTGCATAAACCACAGTCTCAAGCTGATTATTAGGTGTTTCACAGTGTTTTATGGATTCTACAAGACAAGAAATATAACTTCATCTCAGGAGGAAATGCTTGAATCTACAGTTAGAAGAACAGCTGCTTCTAAATGTAACATGAGCCTGAGATATATCTGCAAAACAGAGAGTCACTCATCAAGACCTTGCATTTTCCTTCCAGCATGAAAAATCACAGTAAGAGAAAGACACCACTGTCACAGCAAACTGGTAAATTGTCATGGCCAAGAACCTCCTTCATTTACAAGCAGAGGGTTAGGGCGCCTCCTTCATCTACAAGTAGAGGGCGCTGGCCAATATTGACTTTAAAGGCTGCAAAAGTCCAGGTTTGCTTTTTACTGAACAATGAAGCAATGACTCTAAGTTCTCTGAGTATAAGTGATGATCATAGCAGGGCTACAGTCTGAAATATGCAAGTTAAAGGGAAAACAGAGTTTTGGCCTTGCAAAGGAAGTTATTTGAAGTTTTCAAATCATATGCATAGTTAAAACCTTGGAGACATATCATTATTAAAAACAAATCTAATCATAAGCAGCCTACTGTTCCACAAGACCAAATTGAAGAGATGCTGAAAAATCATGTCATTATCATAGGCAGAAGAAAAGGTGTTTGGTTTTTCAAAGGGTGCTAATCTCCATAGTCACAGAGACTTTCTTTCAAATATTTTGTCATAAGTTGACCAAGGAAAATGGTGACATTTCAGTTCCCCTCAGCAAGGAGCAGTACAGTGAGACAGTGACACCTTGACTAGGGTTTTTCTGAAGCACAGTAGTGATCACAGGCAGAGGTAAAAGTATTGATGTTTTCAAGTTTGTTTGCTTACCATCATATCCAAGAAAAACCCTTGTCAGGCAGCCTTATCAAACAATCTTCAGATACTTTGCTAAGTGAAGGGCCTCCTTCATTCATGAGCAGATGGCCAAGGCATTGAATATTTGTTAAAAGCCCAGTTAGCCAAAAGATACTGCGATGGAAAGGGAGACAAAGAAGAAGGAAAAGAAAGCGTCATTACACAAACAACGAGATGATGTTTATGTTCAAAAGATATTGGTTATCCTACTCATACAAGAAAATGGCATACAGTCTCAGACAGGAAACTTTTTACTATTAATCAAAGCGCTGGTGCAAATCCAGCTATTGCAAGCTGCACCTCACCACAAAGACAAAGTTTTTCTTCAGATACAGTAGGTTGGTATTTTCAGTTTGTCATTAGGAAGAAGATGTCTATAAAAGCTTTGATATCTGTGAAATAGGCCAAAAATTTGTCCACATCTTATAGACTTGCATCTTCAATACAAAGACAGGAAATGCTTAGGATCTGAAGTTTAAAAACCCTAGGGCAGCATGCAAAGCTAATCAAAGAATGGCATTATTGTAAGTAATTCCATTCATGGAACAAGTGCCTTTTTCAAAATAAGTTTGTCCTAATTTGACAGTAGAATCTGAGCCTGGTTTTTCCCAAGAGATACTGCAGCTAATATATAGGGTTATAAAGTACAAAAAGATTTTGGGCATGCTCTTAGATTTCGAAGAGATTTTCAAATCAAGTACAAAGCTGTCATTGAAAGGATCAAAGATATCATATCAGCACTGGGAGCAGAGAAAAGATTGTAAAAGCAAGCACCTTCTTAGACAAATAATGATCAAGCCTGGGTGGGGACCACTACAGTTTACACCTTAGTCAAATTTCAGTCACAGTGGGCATCATCTAGTTCCAAAAGGGAAATTTGAGTTCTATCACCAAGAGACATCACATTTTGAATTATTGTTCATCATGATTCAAAAAAGGGTCATTTGGCAGATGGTCATTATGGTTTAAAACAAACACAGCCTTTTATTATTCAAAAGGACAGAGGTATTGTATGACATATTTCGAGCAGGGAAGTAGTTTGAAAAAGAGGCGTTTTTCTCAAATTAGAGTGCCATGATCAAGTCCAAATAGGGTCAGCAAACTTGGCATCTACAGTGGGAAAAGGGTTGGAGGAGCAAGTAAGGACCGAGGCTGTCAAAACAGGTTGACAAAACAAACCCTGTCCTTTCATAAACAAATCAGTATTCAGGTATTTTCTTGACATTTTTAAAGAGGGGTTGCTTTACATCATAAATATCACCAGTATCATTAAACACAGTGGCAAAGATGACATAAAGGTTATTGAGTTATTTTTCAAAGTTTGAAGTTCAGTGTTAAAGTTGTCACCCAAGGAACAAAACTGGCAAGAATCCCCTTCGAAAACCTGTGCATAAGTAAAATAGAGTTCTGGCCTTTATCTCTGATGCATGCATCGCCTGTGAATCCAAGTTGCAAATGCGCCGAGGGGTATTGTTTAAAAAAGTAAAAGGGGCTGTGAACACCTTGCAAAAGCCAACCAAAAATTTCATTTTACATTTAAAACAAGGGTGACCGTTGAATATTTTGAAATAACATAAGAGTAAAGTCGAAGAGTGAGTTTTTCCTTTTCAAACTTCAAACAAAGCTTTGTGCTACCCTTAGCATCGAAACAAGGAGGTTCGGGTCAAATTGCAGAAGTTTGCACCGTTTAAACACCGCGCGACGCGCCTGGAAAACTGCGCGACGCGCCTGGCGGAATTTTTGAACGGGCGGTCAACATATGCGCGACGCGCCTGTACACGGCGCCCGACCCCGACCCGACAGGCCGCCCGGGTTGTTTTGTGCGCGCCGTCCTTTCCCTGAAGAGTGCCACGCAGGCCTGAAGACCTCTAGAGCTATCTCCGGCTCTCCACAAGAGACTCCCATCAAGTTTGGAGGTATTTTCACATGCTTTTCCCCCTCGGTTTCAAAAAATTGCTAAGTGACATGTAGGTTTTAAAAACCCTGTTTTCAAACTATGGTGTGAAATGAAAGGGTTGGAACAAAATTGTTGAGGTTGACCTGGTTTATATATCGACATATATGTTAAGGAGATGCCTAGCAAGGTCAAGGTCAAATCAAAAGAGCGGCTTGTCCTAGTTTATTTTGATATATCACCATATCTGGCAAATGATTTTGCTATGAAAATGCCCATAGTTTGAAGCTGTGTTTGAAGGGTAAATTCACTGCTGAGAGTGCCTATAGAAAGAACCGTGTGTTAAACTTCTCCAGATTCCTCATACCACAGTATACAGAACTCTCTAACCTTGTCACCTTTTCAGAAGAACAGTGTTTTGGCTGTATGATGATTCGAAGTATAAAACTGTGATAAGATGCTAGTTGTGTTATTTAGGGCACCTACAGGAAAAAGTTGGTGTTGAAACTAAGAGCAGCTTGTTTCACCTTCATTAATCAAAGGACCAGGAATCCTACACCTTCAAAGCAATCAAAGGACAGAGGTTAAACCTATAAACTACAGAAAGAGCAGTTTATTCCTGAGTTTTTCATACTTGACTGTTTTGTTCTTCAAGCTTATTTTGACACAAGTTGACATTCAGTTAGGGCAGAGGTTTTTTCATTAATAAGTGGATGTGCATTTAGAGTAAAAGTCTTTCTCTGCCAAAGCCAGAGGGTTACATTTATAAGGGGCCATTGATTGTTTTGAAAGGAGAAAACTCACATAGCTTCTGCCTAAAAAACTCTTGGAGTCTTTCAAACTCTATCATCTTTGCTCAGGACTATGACAGTGACTGTTTAATTGCACTAAGGGTTGTTTTCACATATGCAAGTTTGTTGAATGTTGGCAAACTTAGACAAGGCAGGATTTTAATGATTACAAAATCTATCATGGGCAAGGATTAAGATGTATTGAGTAACCTCTTAAAACTCACAAGGACAAGGTAATTTTGACACTTCTCACAGCAAATTCCTCCTAACAGTCTATCCTTCATTCCACTGTTTGGTCTCTTATTGAGAAATTCTGTTGACAGAGATACATTCAAGATAGAAGGTCATTTTCTAAAGAGGAGCAGAGGTTGTGTATTATAAGAAACTTGTTGCAAACCATCCAAATCACATTGTTTCTCTGTCAAAGCAGTAAATTGACACAGTTTGACTCCAACAGGGCAGTTTACACACAGTGAGACAATTTGTTTCTTCCAAAGCATATTTAGGTCAAAATGCCTCCAAGGCAAGACAACAGGAGCGGTCCGCATAAAAGATATGAGCCAATCTCTACAGAAGAGGTTAATGCTCATCCATCTGTCCTTTTCAACTTCCATGAAGTAGGTTGCCTAGAGTTTTTCCAGAAAATACAAGAAGTCAAGAGTTTTTCGCCATTAACACACTTATGCGCCCTGAGATTCAAAGAAAAACATTTCCAAGTGGCAGGTATTGATTTCAAGATTTCTCCAAGGTATGTGTCCAAGGCCACCAAGATTTCATATCATGGCGAAAAATGGTTCAAACAGGCTCATCTTGACTTAGAAGATTACAAGCCTTTCATCAAGCCTGAGCATAGAGAGGCTTTCACTGCTATTTTCCCTTTTTCATATCTCCTTGACAGCTATGCTCCTCTTATGAAAGTCATAATGAAATATTTCACTTGTGAAGGGAGGTTTGATCGAGTTTATGCCTACCATGTCCGATTATTGATGCATTTTACTAGAAGCAGGCAACTAAACCTCCCTTAATTTTTGTTCAAGAGCATAGAGAAGATGGCATCTACTGTCCAGAAGAAGGCCCCACCTCTGCAAATCCCTTCCCTTTTCCATCATTCTTTGATCAAGATTATCTTCCTACACCAGCTAGAGAAGAAAGAGGTTCCATGGGATTTATTCATCAGCCATCCAGATTTCTCTACTGTTCCTCCTGTCCATGTGTCTCCCACTCAGCCTGTTCATCGCTCGGTACCTTTGTCCAGCAGGCCTACTCCTAGAAGGCTCAGAATGACTACAGGACAGCCAAGTCAGCAGCAAGAGGAAAGGGATGAACAGCAGCAAATACAAGATGAAGGACAGCAACAAACAGAAAATGATGAACAACAGCAGGTACAAAATGAGGAACAACAGCAGGTACAAGATGAAGAACAGCAGGTTGGGCAAGAAATTGAGACACCTCTTGAGCCACAAATTGAACAAGGCATTGAAGCAGAACAACAAATTGAGGTTGGCGAACAAGGGCAGCAAAGTGAACAGCCAGAAGAAGACATCCAGCAACCTCAGGAAGAGCAGCAAATTCAAGAAGATGTCAAGGGTAAATCAGTTATGTCTCCTCCTCCCAAAAGAACAAAACTCAGCACAGCAAGGAAGAGAGGGTCTAAGGCTGCCACTCTAACAGTGACAAAGGTTGTTCCTAGCAAAAGGAAATCGCCCAAAAGGACACCTACTAGCATGCTAAGGAGGAAAAGCACAAGACTGGCCTTCAAAAGAAAAAGAAAAGTTGGAAAAGGTACAAAGCATGGAGGTGCATTGGATGTCATCCCTATCCAAAGTGATGACAGTGATAATGAGGCCCGCCTTCTTGAAAACCTCCTAATCCATAAAGAGGGGCAAATTGAGGCATTAGAGGAGGATCTTCAAAGGGCAAGGAACTTCAACCACTTCTTGGAGATTCAAAACAAACAGATGAATGTTCACACAGCTGTTCATGAAGCACGGGCGATCAAATATAAGAATGAGGCAGCTAAGGCGCAAGCAAGGATAGAAGAACTCATTGGTGAGTTTGATGAGGAAGAAGAGGAAAACCAGCCTAGGCGGAATAGGCCTAGGACTATAGGGCTTAAAAGAGCCTTGGAAAAGCAGAAAGCAAAAGAACAAGCTCATCTCCAAGCCTTTCCTCTCACTGCACTCCTTGAGCAGGAAATTGAAGAAAACAAAGAGGCATGGCTTGAAAGAGCTAACAAAAAATTGGAAATGAAGCTTGAGAGGGTGAACAGAGATCTAGAGCTGCAAAGGAAGAGGACTCATCACTTTCAGAAGTTGAATCAGTTTGCCAGGCGCAAACTGAGGGCAACCCAAGAGAAATTGAAGAAGGCAAAGAGGAAGCACCCGACACGGAAAGAGGAGAAAAGCATATCAGCCCTTGATATTTTGGCATCAGCTTTGGAGCATGTTGCTTTGGACCCCTGAGCGTCATGTGTGCCAAATTTGAGCCCTTTTCGACAACTTTTTTTTTTTGGCATTTTTTGGGTTTTTGGTCGAAAACTCATAATTGCGCCATTTCAGTTTGAGGATTTTTCAAGGGAGAAGGATGATACCATTGGATGCCATAATTCTATGAGCAGGTCCCCAGCGATTTTCAGGGCATTCGGAGATCATTCACCCCCTCAAATTGGCGAAAAATGCCCACTTTTTGCACATTCTGCCCGCCATATCAGCAGTCTGCTTTTTCCTGATTTTTTACACACATGTACAGTTTTGGGGAACTTCCAAACATCATATTGAGATGATTTAAGTTGCGCCGGAAAGTAGACACATAGAGCTTTCCAACGAGCCATCATGAGCCTCATTTCGACATCGGGAAGGCTGCCAATTGCCTCCAGCAAGTCAGGGGACCTTTTTCAGATATAAATATGAAGTATTTTTGTAATTTTTGAACCTCAAAAATCTGCTTTTCCCAAATGTGCGTTAAGCTATTTTTACACTTGGGAAATGATGTAAAGTCAATATAATTTCCGTTTTTAGCATTTTTTTAGATATTTTATGGGATATTTTGTGCCTTGGGCTTTGCAAAGCCTCAAGGACAAGTTTAGATATTTTGACTTGGCCAATAGGATAGCTAGTTGCTCCATGAGGTTTTCCTTCCTCAAGCCTATTTATTCCATGGGTTTCATTGTAAAACAGAGGCTGAACTTGAGAGAAGAATCAATATATTGGTCATATGAACTTTGAAGAACATACTTGTGTTATGATTTTTGGACTGCCTCTTGGATGCTTTTGAGGAATGATGAAGGATTGTTGATGGATTCCATGACATGGTAGAATGGTATAGTTTTTCTTGCTTTGTTGTTGTCTTCTAGTTTTCATTCATGATACATGCTTCTTACTACTATAGATCAGTAGAGATTAGTTTTGAGATATGCCCATGGAGGCACCTCAAAATTCCTGAATCTTCATAGCTTTATGTTTTCTTCTTCCTTAGTTATACTAAAGAATTCTTAACTGCTCTTTAGTAACTTAAGGTATTGTTGCTAGTTTTATTCATAAGTTATATGCATGTTGAGTAGGATGTATGGTGTGCCCTGCTTACCTATGACTGTCCATAGTTCTGTCCATGAAACTATCTCTTTGACTGATTAGTTTATCATCTTGTTGAACCAAGGAGGCCTAGTCCCGATCTAGCCCTTTGCCTAAAACTATGAAAGCTTGTTTGTCAGAGTGCCCAATAACTTAAAGACTGTGTTTAGGCGTTCCGGCATAGTATTTTGAGTTGTTAGTCCTTCTTATGTGTTTTCCCCAAAGTCTGATAGCCATTTCCCAAAGTTAGAGGATCTTATACTTCTATGTATGGCTGGAATGTTTGATTTCTATGTATTAACTAGCTCATAGTTACATTTAGCATGATTAATGGCTTGCTATAACATGTTTATGTCTGCTATCAACTAGTTATACTTGAAATCCCTCGTCTTTCACAAACTTGATGTCCATTTACTCCATTTTGCCCAAAGATCCCTTCTACCATGAATCAAATCAGCCCTACAGCAGCCTTGCATCATCATCTCATAGCTTCCTTGACCTGTTTGACCCCATAGCCCAGTTGATCTAACTTCTTGTTATCCATTTTTATATCTTTGATCAGTTTTATTCCTCACAAACTTAAAAAACCAAAAATCAAAAAACTCACTTCATAACTAGCCTAATATCAGTACACCTTAAGCAAACACACCGACATCTTTTACACTTATAGAGAGAGCCCTCTCTGAGTCCAGGAAGGCTAGGTCCTTGGGCTCCAAAGCTTGGTTTGATGTTACATCGTCATTTGGCTCACCAATCGGCCAAATCACGGGACCCTAACACATGTACGAACATTATTTTGGTTCAATTTATTATTCTTTATACTCATGTATATTTATTTTAATTTATTATAATGTTCCTTTCTAAATCATTTCACTTCCCTGTTTCTTCGACTTCAGAAAAAATGACTTCTACGAGCCACTATGTGAATACAATGTTTCTAAGGTTCATTACATATTTTATTCAAATTTGATAGTGAAGGTTTAGAATTACAGTAATTAAATTTTAATTTTATTTTATGTCGCAAGAGGCTAACATATTGCCTTCATTCTTAAGATACTTTCTTTCTACTTTATTTTCCTATAGGTCTCATATAGTGTCACTAACCTACCATTTAGTTTACTCTGGGTTATGCCCTCGACAGTCATGGATTGTCTTCTTGTTGCTACTCTCTAGCAACCAGATATGAAACTAACCCTATCTCTTGGAAAAACTTTTTAGTTTGTCAAAAATTTACAATTATCTTTAATATTCACGTTCATTTCACTAGGGTGAAGGTTACATTAGATAAAAATTGAGATACACACTATATTCATTAATAAAAGAGATTACACATATATATACATGAAGTATAGTGTCAAGAGAGGAAAACTATATTGGACGCACAATAATGTTGGTTGAGAGAATATCTGAACCACACACTAAACAAGGAACCTAGATTTAGCTAACACCTATAGACTAGGAACAACCTCTATACATAGAAAGTCACAACTGAAGACAAGTAGGAATTACACATTCCAACACACCCCCTTAATGAATACTTGTCTCAATATCCATCTGCAAAATCTACATCTGGTCCTATTTGGTAATTATATTGGTTCTGTTTGGTAATTACACTTTGATCTTGTTCATGCTATTGTCGATGTCCATATAAAGGAACAACCATCTACCAAAATGCATGGGTTCACAACTGCTGCAACCGCTAGTCTACTATGAAGTCCTTCACATACATGGTTCATCCAACCTCTCGATGAACTCCCCTTAGATATAAATTTCACCTCATAGAGTCTAATACCAATATGGCCCACCCAAGTGTATCCATCCCTCATGACACACTCTTCGAAGGTTGAAAAACTCTCTAACAGAGGGAACACATAACAAAGGGATATGCATGCCTCTCTAGGTCTTACAACACGTACAACAAATAAGTGACATGTAGATTTGCTATAATTACAAATTGTGACTCATACTCTACCATGGTCATGAGTCTATTCCATAAAATCACAAAAACTTGATTGTCCATTCATCCTCCAATCTCTAATGATGTCATCTTCAATGTCATGTCTTCATTACATCTCATGATTAATCATTCCTACAAACAAATTTGTCTACTATTGGAATGGCCAATTCCAACATATACTCACACATGTGAGAATAGTTGGCCAGACTCATTGTCAAACATTCAATCCTTTCCACCAAAACTATATATCAGTAACTTGAATTTATCGGAAATTATAACCAAGATGCCTCGTCCACGCCAACAGCAATTAGCACGATGATGCCGGGAGAAGTAGGTAGTAGGCATCATAGTTTTCTCCTCTAGGTAGGTAGGAATGCAATGCTCCTCCTCACACACCATCAACGGTGGCAGCGCAGATAGGTAGGCAAGTAGCGCAGTGCAGCGCTCCTCACACACCAGCAATGGTGGTAGCACAGATAGGTAGGCATGCAGCACAATGCTCCTCCTCACACACCAGCAATGGTGGCAACGCAAATAGGTAGGCAAGTAGCATAATGATCCTCCTCACACAACAGAAACGATGGCAATGTTGATAGGTAGGCAGGAAACACAAGGCTCCTCCTCACACAACAACGATTTCAACTTTGCGGTCTCTACAAACATAGATATCCTTCTCTGCAACTCCTCCTTGGGTCCAGCAACGCTGATGCGACACACATGCCACTCAACCAAACTCCAAGTAAATTTAGAAAGTTGAAGTTATTTTCTGACCATTGTTGGAATGCATGTCCCCATTATCAGCTGTGATCCATAATTCTGTTGCGCATCTGCAAAACCAAATAGTTGTAACGCCAAACGATCCTTGAGCAACACAACAATTGCTTCCAAGACTTTCATTGACATTTGAATTCTCCAAGAGGCCTTGTCTACCATACAAACACACAGTAAATACTCAGTGATTCAGAAACATACGCCAAGAAACACACCACTCTCGATCACCCAGTACAGACACTTGATCACCCAGGTTCCACTGCTTCCAGGTTCCACTAGGTTCCAATGACTATGCCATAATTTTTTCTTGCTTGAATATTTCTATCATAGATTTTGTACTTCTGAGTATTGGATATACTGGTCTTGAATCTCCATGCTTTACCTGTCATTAGTTAGAGTAGCGAATTCTAACAAAATGACTTCATATTGAGGTCACGAATCTCAATATGTATACAAACTTTCAAGACATATTCCCTTCAAAACAATATGAAATAACAATAAAAGCACATTCCAAAATCTAAATATTACTTGTGATTTTTGTGCATTAAAGAAAGAGCACCAACCATGGTTGCAATATCCTAACTGCAGAATCATTCAATCAAGGTCAAAATCTGTGCTCACTAGCACCACAGAGTAAACACTCCCTTCTCCAACATGGAAGCATTTCCATCAAATTCACCACCAGTTTCGAGCACCATTGACTCCTTTCTTGGAAATATTTGTGAATCCAACACTCTTAACATTTGTGTTGACAGCATATTGAAACTAGTATTTGAGGACTTGACCCTTCTCAGTGGCCTCGTACACCCTCTCGCTAAAGAAAAACTAAGAACTCAAAAATATTAATGATGCAATACCGAATAAAACAACATCATTTAAAAAACACACTGGAAATCTCCAACATCGCAAACAACCATAGTAGGGAGATCACTTAAACACCAATAGGCCACCCTACAAGGTTCCACTTGCTGGTGCAGGATCTCTTGGGGAATAGTTTTTTTCTCACACATACCACTGTGAGCACTTCTTGAAAGCAATCTCATAACATTTCGCAACAATTCAATTTGTGACCCAGCATAATGAAGTCTAGTAGCAAGCGATACACACAGAGATAGATCTCGATTTGGGGATGATTCTTCCTAAAACGCAGCAATGGGAACCTTTGCCATAGAGGTTGTTTATGTCAGCCCGCAAAGCTCCACCGTCACGGCTTAGATGTCTACCATGGCCCTGTTGCAGAAAGTGACCCAATTGGGTGCCACGACCGTGAGAAACAACCCTTCGTTGCTCAGGTTTCAGTGTAATATTCCCAAATTTTAGCCTCAAAGCTAAATGGAACATTAGAGTTAGTAGCATCTCTAATTGGTGAATAAATGGGTAGAAAAGCCCATAAGTCTCCTAAGGAGGAATAAAAACACTCCAAGTGTGAAAGGAGACACTCTTTACAACTTAATAAAACACCTCCATGTGTGAACAGGGATAATATCAAGTTGGTTCAGTCCACTTTGACTAAGTCAACAGCGCAGTTGTGGAGGAGCAGGAATCAAGGAAGGAATAATGCAGTTTTGGAGGGAGATGAATCTTTTGATGGAGATGACCTAATTGAGTGGAGCCAAGGGCAATCAAACTCATATTTTATTTAAGGAAGATGATGGCAGCATTATTCTTCATGTTTTTAGATTATTATTTTTTCTGCTCATACTTTTGCTTCCTCTTGTTATTTAGCAGGGTTGTTGTGTTGTTTAGCACCGGGTGTTCCCGAGCGGGAATCCCACCTCTTTCCTTGATTATCCTCTTGGGAGAGCTTGCATTCATTTTCCACATCAAGATTTCAGGCCTAGCTTCAGCCTACTTCATTAGCGCAGTTTCTGCAGGTGATTGTGCAGTGTTGCAGGGTGCAGCAGTGGAAGGGATTGGAATCCCTCTTTCTGAGCTATTTTCTCATTGGAGGAAGGTTTCCTCCATTTGAGAGATCTATTTGGAGAGCTCTAAAGCTCATTTCATATCTGTGGTAGCAGACCACTCATTTCCTCAACATTCCCAGTGTTGTTCCAGCCAGGGAATGCGTTATTTTTTTAGCCATCTTCAGTGGATGGTCTAGTGGCTTCTTTGCAGAGTTTCCTTGTGATTGAGGGGTTCATCCTTTCATGGGAGGAAGCCTTTGTGGGATCTACATCAGATCAGAGATATTTCCATCCTTGTGCACTCTTATTCTTCAATGTTGCAGTGGTGATTAAGTAATTTTTTGAAGATCACATTTGTATGCAGAGTGTTTGACAAGAAACCCTTTTCGGGTTTTCTTATAATTGTAATAAGGAGACTAAATCTCAGTTTATGGGCTCGATTATCTAATATATGAGAAGATCTATTTGTTTCCTTAATTTCTGAGTTAAAACCCTCATAATACTGCGCAGTCTCTTTTGTGCATTATTTTTGAGTAGCAGTGTCTAGGGTTTTTAATCATTTTTCGCTACACTAGTGTGGGAGGTTTGTGTCCCTCACCTAGTTTCATTTCTTTCTGATCTCCTCTTCGAATTAGATGCTAGATCGATATATATAATGGATCCAAGTGATGATTTTCATTTATATGGAACATATTTCTGGAAATGAATTTTTCTGTGAATGCATTGCTGAGCAGCCCATTTTTGGAATATTTTAAGATATTCCCAATACTGCTTATTTTCCCTATTTTGGGATATTACAGTGGTATCAAAGCCTCAATCTTGGCTCAGCCTATGGATATTAGGCCATTATACTTTAAGGAGAGATGGACAAAAAAGAGAAGGCTTCAGTATGTGAAGGGAGAAAGGAAGAAAAGCTTACAAAGCTTCTTCCAAAATCTATGCAGAGCTTTCAAGGAGAGCTGAAGAAAATGAGAATGGAGATGGGATCTCCAAAGGAGTTTGGATCTAGAGCTGAATCTATATTTTCACGTGGTTAGTGTGAGCATGCATCTACACACCATGATGCACAGCACAGTCAAGTGCCCAGATCTATCTTGAGATGGATGAGAGGAGGGAGAATACCTAAGAGGAAAACTCTTAGTGAATTTTTACAAGAGTATGAATCTCAAACTGAGAGGTTTAGATATCATACCAATTTCCAAGAGTTTTGCAAGATTCGGGTGGAGGAGAGCAAGCAGCGAGATGCAGATAGATTTCTTCTATCTAGTTTTACAGGATCACCTACATGTTCAGTTGGAGCTTGGGTGAGGGATCTAGACTCCTATTTTCAGCAGCACCATATTTCTGAAGAAGAAGCCATCAGATTTGCAGCGTTGCATTTTAGAGGTAAGGCCCATGCATGGTGGATTTTTGAATCTTGTTCTTTCCAAAATGCAAACGCTTCCTCTTATGCAAGATTCATTGAAACATTGGTGGGAAGGTTTGATGGAAAACTTCCTAAGACACATGAGAAAGAAAAAATTGAGAGAACAAAAACATTGCATGTGATGGAGGAGACTCCACTTCATAAAACCATGGGAGAAGCTGGCATCTTGCATTACACATTGCTGGAGGAAAAACCTCTAGTTCATATTCCTAAACAAGAGGGCATGGGGATCACTTTTTCACAAGGGGATACAATTGTTGAGATGTTGCCTATACACATGGATGAAGAAGAGGGCAACAAGCGATGTCACATCTAGAGCACATCCAGTACCTCATGCAGAGGGAGGAAGAGCACATGCTCCAATAGGAGGGATTCTTGTATCCTTGCAAGAAGTTACCCGGGATCTCATACATGGAGGTCCAAGTACAATCAATGAGCAGCATGATTGTGCAGCATTGCAGCTGGAAGGAGGAGGTAGGAAGGAAGAGCAACATCACCTAATGAGAGGCACACACCCTTCTCTATTTCAGGAAGCTAATGCAAAGAGGGGGCAGACTGTACTGCACTGTGAGGGCAAGGGAAAGGGTGCCCAACCATATGTACAGTCCACTCTTGACATTGATGTCTCACTACATGGAGGCATTCCACCTGCGAGGCCACTAGATCTAGCAGTGATGAAAGACATCTTGTCTTTGATTTCACCAATCTTGGATTTTGGAGAGGTGAAGAGTTTGGAGGAGAACTTTGGCATAGGGGATCTCAAAGTATCATGTAGCAACATGAGGAGGACTTCACATACCAGATCACCAGCATTGTCTCTTAGGAGGATTGATCCTTATTGGAGATCTCAGCTCTTAGTAGAGTACTCCAAGGATCTTGGTGCATGCATGATTCTCGATGACCCGGATAGATATGATGAGTATATGGTGGATGTTATGGTCATCTATTCACATGGCAGAGTCTTCTTGACTAGAGCTTCTAGTCTCAAGGAGAAGTTGCTACTTACAGCACATGAGGAATTCCTTTCCATGCATTATGATGCATACTTTTCTTTGGCAGAGGAGTTCTCTTGGGAGGGCATCCAGCATGACATATTTCAGCATATGGAAAGATGCATAGCCCGGATGGTGATAGATAAGAGGTCACAGCCACTTCCCTACTCATTGGAGGTGAGGGAAAGATTCCAGTTGAGCCATTTCAGCTCAAGATCTCAAGTACATGATGGAGGAGGTATAATTTCACATTTTGTATTGTACTTCTTTTCCTTGTTTGAGCAGCATGATGTATCAAGAATAATTATCTCTTCTTGCATATTTTATGATGATGTACTTGCAGCTACTTGTAGCATTGATTTTGGCTACCTTACTGGTGGTTTGTGGGGGAAGCCACATGATTCTTGGTGTGCACCATTAACACCACATTATATCTTCATGTTTTCATCTTATGAGATGACTGTGGCAGCAAAAGAGTGGCTGGGAAAGCACTTGTTAATTTTTGTTTTGATGCAGGCAAAGGATGCACTGCACTAGTTCCATTGGTGGAACTATGAACCATTCTCTGGTTGTCATATGGAAGCTTGTTTTTATTTCATTTTGCTTCCATTTACTGCTAATATTTTTACATTCATGGGAAGCATTGCTTGGAGAGTGCTGAAGGTATTAGAGATGCCCATTGGGAGAATGATTCTCCCCACTTTACATGTTGTATATTTCAAAGGAAACATGATAAAACCATGATTGCCACATCACACTTCTTCCCTTCTTGTGGGAGGAACCACTTGAAGAACTTGAGGAGGCACTTCATGGTTGATTTGTTTGATGGGGGAACTTGGGCCATTCTTGGAGGCCATGTTATTTCAGCCCAAGGACAGAGGCAGCCCCATGTTTACCATAAATGGAGAGAGAAACCATTTGGATAGCAGAATCCAATCTCTCCATGCAGCCCCAACACATTGTATAAAACCGGGGTTGATGATTCTTTTAATGAGCCACCTAGGATGGCTCATTTCATTTGGATGATAACATGGGTGAGGGAGGCACTCATTCACCATGTTGGTCATCACTCCTACTTTGTGGAAGCCATGGGACAGCAAGCAGGTCTCCATTCACACTTTCCACCTTTGATTGATATAGACCATTTGGTTTTGCACACCTGGGAGGAAACATTAGATGGCAGTTTTATGGCAGGTTATCTTGACGCAGTGGTGGAGGCCATTGATGGGAGGCCACAAGAGGAGGAGGGGAGAAATTTTTCTCTCCCTATACATTTTCTTGAGGACAAAAAAATATTTTGGAGGGGAGGACTGTAATGTTCCCAAATTTTAGCCTCAAAGCTAAATGGAACATTAGAGTTAGCAACATCTCTAACCAGTGAATAAATGGGTAGAAAAGCCCATAAGTCTCCTAAGGAGGAATAAAAACACTCCAAATGTGAAAGGAGACACTCTTTACAGCTTAATAAAACACCTCCATGTGTGAACAGGGATAATATCAAGTTGGTTCAGTCCACTTTGACTAAGTCAACAGCGCAGTTGTGGAGGAGCAGGAATCAAAGAAGGAATAATGCAGTTTTGGAGGGAGATGAATCTTCTTATGGAGATGACCTAATTGAGTGGGTCCAAGGGCAAGAAAACTCATATTTTATTTAAGGAAGAGGATGGCAGCATTATTCTTCATGTTTTTAGATTATTATTTTGTCTGCTCAGAGTTTTGCTTCCTCTTGTTGTTTAGCAGGGTTGCTGTGTTGTTTAGCACCAGGTGTTCCCGAGTGGGAATCCCACCTCTTTCCTTGAGGAGCCTCTTGGGAGAGCTTGCATTCATTTTCCACATCAAGTTTTCAGGCCAAGCTTTAGCCTACTTCATCAGCGCAGTCTCTGCAGGTGATTGTGCAGTGTTGGGGTGCAGCAGTGGAAGGGATTGGAATCCCTCTTTCTGAGCTAGTTTCTCATTGGAGGAAGGTTTCCTCCATTTGAGAGATCTATTTGGAGAGATCTAGAGCTCATTTCAGATCTGTGGTAGCAGACCACTCATTTCCCCAACATTCCCAGTGCTGTTCTAGCCAGGGAATGCGTTATTTTTGGAGGCAGCTTCAGTGGATGGTCTAGTGGCTTCTTTGCAGAGTTTCCTTGTGATTGAGGAGTTCATCCTTTCATGGGAGGAAGCCTTTGTGGGGTCTACATCAGATCAGATATCTTTCCAACGTTGTACACTCTTATTCTTCAGTGTTGTAGTGGTGATTCAGTAATTTTCTAAAGAACACATTTGTATGCAGAGTGTTTGACAAGAAACCCTTTTCGGGTTTTCTTGTAATTGTAATAAGGAGACTAGATCTCAGTTTATGGGATC
The DNA here is from genome assembly GCA_034641835.2 of Pinus albicaulis. Classification (NCBI taxonomy): domain Eukaryota; kingdom Viridiplantae; phylum Streptophyta; class Pinopsida; order Pinales; family Pinaceae; genus Pinus; species Pinus albicaulis. The sequence continues at coordinate 286,481,574 of CM076575.1, forward strand.
GATTATCTAATAGATGAGTAGATCTATTTGTTTCCTTAATTTCTGAGTTGAAACCCTCACTGCGCAGTCTCTTTTATGCATTATTTCTGAGTAGCAGTGTCTGGGTTTTTTAGTCATTTTTAGCTACACTAGTGTGGGAGGTCTGTTTACCTCACCTAATTTCATTTCTTTCTAATCTCCTCTTGGAGTTAGATGCCAGATGGATATATCTAATGGATCCAAGTGATTATTTTCATTTATATGAGATATATTTCTAGAAATGTGTTTTTCTGTGAATGCATTGCTGAGCAACCCATTTTTGGAATATTTTAAGATATTCCCAATACTGCTTTTGTTCCCTATTTTGGGATATTACATTCGGTGGCAGATTTCCATTAGAATATCCAAGAGTCCTTCAACTGCACCTAAGTTCACGACGTCGGCACAGTTATTCCCAAATGAGAAAATCGCCAGAGGGCCTTCAATCTTTCATCCTACCCTTACCGCTACGACTTCTCAACTCCTTCCTACGCTCTCCGTCATAGATCTAGTCTTTATATTGCAGATGGAAAATTCACCAACATGTTTGCAACTCCACAAAGGTTATGGACATCTACAGATGTAGATCCGGCACCTCCCAACCTGCTTCCACCGCCGAGCCTAAAAGAAAACACAAGAATATAGATCTCTGTAGTGGCGACATCCATCGATTCGTGAAGCAGCAAATTGAAATCGTGGCCATCATATTGATAAGCTGCATCATCGAATCTTTTCTCAAAAAGACAAGACCGAATATAGGAAATCCTTTAGGAGCATTTCAAAGCTCTCGAAATATCCAACAATGTTTTCTATATCCAACCGTACGTGCCAGGATTCCCCTCTACTCAACACGTTACTATGCCATACACACTGGAGGATGGATCTATACCGCCGATCACCCACGATTCCGATGCCTGCGAGCTCACTAGATCCTATGCCACGGCCTCCTCAGCAGTTCTACGAGCACCAAAATCGATCCGCCATAATCGTTGTTATGAAGGACTTGTTGAAAGTGGGACCATCTATATCAAAATCGAATCTGCAAATTGGTACTGGAACTTCTCGCACATCTGCAAGAAATATTTTAGCACCTGAGTTGATTCGCTTATGCAGATCGAAAATTAAGGCATGCAAGACTATCTTAGGATTGAAATCACCCACGATGTGTCCAATAACTCCAATGGCCAACAACGTGGAGTCTCTCTCTAAAGGAAGAGATAGATGTCAACTGTTCTAAGACGTGGAGTCTTTCTCCAATTCTTGAGCGAGATTTTTTTTTTCTTCTGCTTCCATGATTTATGCTTCATGGCATCTCCAAGATTGCGAGAAGCATAAGAACCTTTACTACTCGTCTTCTGCCAAACAATTGTTTCTTCTTGTTGTGACAATAGAATCCAGTGGAGCTTCCAGATGAACTCCTGAATAAATTTTGACTTGTTCCGGTTTGCATTATTCATTGTAGCTCCATGTAAGTTTGTCAGTGGTGAATTCCAAACAAAGTATCCACCAGGTTTAAGAACCCGATCAACTTCAATCAAAAAATTGCCATATTTCTGCTCTCAATCAATTCCGCACCTTGCACAGTGAACCATATCAAAAGACAGTGGAGGATAGGGCAGTTGTCTAGAAATAAAATATCCAATCATTGTAGGAAGACCCCTATAAAGAGCTAATTGAACTTGACTTCCAAACAACTCATTCCCAGTTATGCACATGGTTAACAACTCTTTGGAGAGGAGATGAGCCCCAAAACTACCAAAATCGTAGCCATTATCCAATACTGTGTGAACACTAGCTTGAATGAATTCTGATTCATTGCGCAGCCCAATCATCTCCATGATTTGATGTGAATAATCTTCGACGCCATCAACCACCAGTGCATCTTCAGAGAAAAAATATATTTGATTATCCTCCAGCAACATCAACCTCTTTGTAATAATTCCAAAGGAAAGCAGTTGTTCTCTGGTGATCTTTAAATTTCCGCTCCATATGACATCTCTGCTAGTAGGCCACCTGAGTGGAACCTTGTAATCCTTGGGAGGGCGCACCAAGCAAGGCTGCCGCATTGGTCTCAAAAACCCACAATGTCGATCGTATTCCTCTCCATTCGCATACCTGAGAATTCGATTCTAAGACACATTATAGCAGGGAATGAAGTCCTCCATGCCCCTGCCATAGAGACCCAGCTGATCCTTGGCCCGAAGAGAAAACAACCATATATCTGAGAACTCCCCCATGACTTTCTCTCTCAGCCGCCTGTAATATTGATCGACCTTCACAATCGGCCTCCTCAAGTAGCAAATCGGCCTCAATTGGCTTCTCCAACAGATCTGCTGGCACATCACGTCCTTGTGCAGCAAGCTTAGAGTAGCATCGCTCCTCGCCCTCAATCGTCTTCATGGTTTGGTTCTGGTGAGACCACCAGACACTTCGGTTAGTGCTCCCCATATCAATAAACCCCAAATTGTCATACTGATTCACCACACAGAAAGTACTGCAGGATTCCATGAAAACAACATCCAAAACCACCACTGCTCCAAGATCCACTCATCTCCTCACTATCCAACCATTTGATGCAGTCAGCTTCTTCAGTTTGCATGGTTGCAATGAGACTTATGATGGACAGACAAACATTCACTAAACTCCCACTCTGCACTCGTTCTTTCTAGTCGACACTCTGCCGTGTCAAATGATAGGCGCATCGCTGCTCCAATACACCTTCGCCCAAACGAATGGACAACCAAAAAAAACTAAAACTAAAACACAATACAAATGTACTCCCTTATTTCCCTTGGCCCAGGAGGGGCCAAGGCCAGGCCCAAATAGGCTCTGATACCAAGATAAAAACTGAGATACACACTATATTCAGTAATCAAAGATATTACACATATATATACATGAAGTATAGTGTCAAGATAGGAAAAATACCTTGGACGCACAATAATGTTGGTTGAGAGAATATCTCAACCACACACCAAACAAGGGACATAGATTTTGCTAACACCTAAAGACTAGGAACAAACTCTATACATAGAAAGTCACAAGTGAAGACAAGTAGGAATTACACATTCCAACAACATTCATGTTTTAAAAGAAAAACCCATAAAACCATTAACACAAAATTCTTTCTTGTCATTTGGTAGCTAATTATTTTTCAATACTACAACTAGTATCAATATTTCTACATAAATTATTCCTTTATAATATGTTATTCTACAGGTCTATACCACAAATTAACATATTGAATTTAGGGATATGTATTATACTTATATGAGTTCTCCTCATTCAAAATTAGACCAAAAATGACCTGGAAAATAGTGCTCCCATCCAACCTCAAGGTCAAATCCCACAATTGCACCTCCACCCGAGCTTGCTTCACACACCAAGTACTTACCCAGGCTATCTAATCATAACTAGAATTAGCCACAATTAAGTTTTTGAGCTTACAAGCTTCAACCAGACTCCACTACAACTAGCTCTAGAGCTATGTTTCCAAATTTCGTTCTGTTTTCCTTCTCCAACCTCAGGTTCGCATTTTTTTTTGGAAATTTTATTTTCCATTAAGGATCTTGGGTAGGTAACTACCTCACCCATAACTGGATAACCACCTAGGTGTGGGCTTCCTCTAGCCTTGGTTTCTATCATGGTCCACAGAACATCAATTAGATGAAAAAGAAAATCAAACACATATTAATGTATATCTTATTTATAGTCTAGCCTTCTCAACCCATGACTGACAATATGTACTTGTTTTTTAACTATAGTAATTCAATATTTACATGGTTACGAGGGGACATTATAATTTTTATAAACATTTGAAAAAGTAGTGTATCTCATTTTCTATTTTGGTTTTCTATAATGCATTGTACACACACATAGGTTAGCTGTGTGTTTATATATGTTTAGTTCTCTTTTCAAATTTGAAGTTCGGGATATTTTCATATATGAAGTTTAAGAAATATAAATCTTGATTATAACTATATTTTTTGGGTATATATATATATATTATGAAGCCAAAGATTTTATACTATATGGCAAATAACGAGAGATCTTCCCTAAGTAATTGCAAACTAGCTAATATTTATCTCTTTTCATTGAAAAACTTCACAATCTACTTTTTATTCATATCTAGAAATTTAGATGAATTTTAATCCACAATTACATATCTCTCTATTATGAAAAGAAATATTTCATAATATATTGCAAATGACAAAAGATCTTACCTAAGTAATTACAAACTAGCTAATATTTTACTTTTCTCATTGAAGAACTTCATAATCTATTTTTTATTATATATACAAATTTAAATAGATTTTAATCCCAAAAAGTTGACAACCACTATAACATCAAGTGTACACAAATACTAAATTAGTAGTTGTAAAAAATATCGTTCCCATCTAAACATCTTTAATCAATCTTCTTAGACAGTAGCCTCATTGAGGAGCTTTCCTTAGAAAAGCTTTAAAGTCCATAAATTAAGCAATAAAAAATAAATTAGTCATTCTCTAACACTAAGAAAACATCAAATATTTGATGTTTTACAAGAAAATTTGGATGAAACGGAGACTTTTTGCAAGTAGACACCTTTATTGAAATTTATATTTTCAAATAATAATTATTTCTAATGACTCATATACCAATTTATCAAAATGATTAGTTTTACTTAAAAATGTGAAAAATGAATGAAAACACTAGATCAAAATAAAGCAGAATCTCACTCTCATGACTCGGGACTGTGGGGTCGGGATAGTCGGGAGTCAAGATTAAAAAAAAAAATCAAGAAGTTGGGAGGTTGAAAGGTCAGGAGATCGAAAGTTGAGGAAGTCGGGATGACTAACATAAAAACTTTGGTATGCAGACCAACCTTCGACCTGTTGGGCTTGAAATTTTACACCAAATTATCTCCCCTCATTATGATAAGACCAAATTGTCTTATCATTTATTCTTCATTTATCTCCCCTCAGAAATATTATCATTTATTCTTCATTTATCTCCCCTCAGAAATATATGAATGTAATTGTTTTCTAAATTTGTTTATATTATCTTTTACATGAGATACATGAATATAATTGGTTTTGTAATTTGTTTGGATAATATATTAAAGTATGAAACATATTCTTTTTCTTTTTTTCCAGAATATATTTTCTATATAATTAATATATATGTTTTTTTTCAAAAGAAAATTCTTTATATAATTAATATTTATTTTTTATTTTTTTCAAAAAAATTCCTCTATGCTACTAAAAAATTTTAAGAATTTTTTTAAGAATTTTTTTTTCCATATAACTAATATTTTATTTTTTTCATTTTTCATTCGACTTTCTAAAATCCTATTATTTCCATTGAAATATGCCATAATGTTTTTTCCCTATTAGGTAAAGAGATGTGGTTTCATGGTTTAATATGTATGCACGATTTTCAGTATATATTTTTTAAATGTGTATCCACTTTATTAAGGAAAAATAACATAGATAAGTTTTTGGAAGACTAATTCCAATCCAGAAACTCTTTATCTAAGAAAGTGTTTTTTTTTGTTGTTAAATAGTTCAACATACTTACTCCACGCTTAGAATTAAATGTATCTTTTTATCTTAATAAAATATTATGTATTATTAGAAATTATATTTTCAAAAAATGTTATTTAAGAATGATTTTTTTTTAATTGGCACAAAGGATTTCATGGATAAAAAAAGAATTGTTTATAGAGAGTACATAAAGATAGTTGACACTATATTAGAGTTTACAAAACAATTTCAACTGAGTCATGGATTCTAATGAAGCATTTTCTTATACACAGAACTTGAATTTGATATTTTTTTTACAACATCAAAATATATGTTGCCTCAGTAATTCCAGGAACATTATACTTATCACAGGAACAAGACATTGAGTATAGAAACAGACAAACATAAACCCACATAGAGAGTAGGAAAAGAAAACAAGGGAAAACCATAAAGGGGAGTATAGAGTCTTTCGCCTTTGCTATGAGGATGTTGGTAAGCCCTCCCAAGAAAACTGAGAATGACCAAAATCCAAAAATACTGGAAGGCAAGTGAATAACGAGTGACCGAAGACCTGGTACCTTAATCAGATATAAATACAAGGGAAATTGGAGCCCCATTTGTTGAAGGAGCATTAGGAACAGATGGTGCAAAGTTGATTGTTTGAATATTTTGTGCAAAGTTGACCTATGGAGTATTGATCAATATTGGGATGTCAAAATAATTTTATATAAATCTGACACAACTTGCTTCTCCACATTTTGTAGGCATATTAGAATATATTTTAAATAACACCATATCCAAAAATACTAGAGGGCTAGTGAAGAACTAGTGACTGGAGACCTGGTACCTTAGTCAGATATAAATATAAGGGACATTGGAGCCCCATTTGTTGAAGGAGCATTAGGAATAGATGGTGCGAAGTTGACCGTTTGAACATTTTGTGCAAAGTTGACCTGTGGATTATTGATCAATATTGGGGTGTCAAAATCATTTTCTAAGTCAGAATATGAATTTGACACAACATACTTCTTCAAATTTTGTAGACATATTAGAATATATTCTAAAAAATACTGTATTCATTTGAGAAGGCCTTTCAATTCATCGTGACACAACGTACTTCTCCACATTTTGTACACATATTAGAATATCTTCAAAACAATACCATATTCTTTTGAGAAGGCCTTTCAAGTAATCGTGTCCTGCAAATATCCTATAGTGGTCCCCTTGCTTGTATGTGATGACCAAATAGAGTAGAGAATCCAACTGGTGGTAGCTTATAACAGAATTTATAAAATTCAATTTTCTCTTACGAAATTTACAAGGGCCTGGAATCCAATTGAATTTCGAGTTATTCACTTTAGCTTCTGAAAAATAAACTTTGTCTCGAAAATCCCTAGACTCAAGCTGTCAAATCTCCCTTCTAAATTTCAGGGGAATTGTGTCAAACACAGTTGCCGTAACATTCCACTCGAATAGGCACCTGGAATGAGAGCTAGACCTATTACTAGAGCCTCCACTACAATTTTCCATTATTTGTCGATGTGGGATAGTAAATTGGAGATATGCACGAAAAAGACAATGTGAATTCACTACAATATTGCCTTGATGATTTATCAACAGACATGAATCCAAATTGACATGAAGCAAACGTGGGGTATTTCGAGAAAGGGTTATATCATCAGCATAACAAGAAATTCACCTAGGTGGGAAAAACTTGTACCTCCACAAGGCTCTTTTCACCAAAATTTCAAAGACAATAGAGGGCGACACAGTCGAGGGAGCTAGACACAATTTCAACTGCCAATACACTTTGAGGTTGGTGAGTGTCATAACCAGGAAATGGAAGGAAAACTCCATAGTGATGTGAGGGACAAGTGCTTGTGAGGATGGTAAATTGGAACAATCATGCAAACTACACATGATAGTTATGTTGACTATATTAAACCATATGAATAACCAAACCCAAACCCGTGTGAACCCTAACAGAATAAAATACTTCCAAAATATACATATTAGGAAACAAAGCAAACCCCTTCGTAATTTCATGGAAAAAAATATAGAGACACCATCAAAACCAGATAGAGAAATTACTCTGGTACCAGACCTCGCATACCAATATTGGATAGTTGAAAGAGGTACTTTAGAAGTCAAGACCTTGAAGCATCAATGAGAGTAACACAACCACCACTTCAAAAACCCACCTAGAGGATGAAAAACATTGACTGCAAGACCTTTGTAAACATATGTAATATTTCTCCTCATGGTCTTTCCTCCATCGAGGATGGAAGAGTGATTGTTGACTTGTTGAATAGGTCATGCAAAAAATGAGAGAACAATATAAAACCAATGGCCTTCTCACCTTAGGATATTACGTACAAGTGCCACTCTTTGCATGATCCAAGCCATTTATAACCACAGAAAGATTACATACAAATGCCACTCTTTACATGATCCAAGCCATTTATAATCACAGAAAGATGAGATGTCGCATGTCGTTGAGGGACCATCACCCAAAGGACTAAGGTAGGACATCTGTGTAATGCAACACACATCTTAAGAAAAAAATTCTCTCTGTATTGCGAGGAGCCATTAATTCCTTACATGAAACCTACATTCTTCCACGTGGTTGAGATTGTTAGAAAAATTAAGGAAAAATCTTCGAGGATTGAACAACCTAGAGGTGATGCACAGACCAAAAACTAGAAATAATGGCCACCTTCGCAATTGGAATAGGGATCACCACCGAATGATATATCACCATTTTTAGCAGACTTTTCTTACATGTTACACCATGGAGGGATACTTGGCAATAGTTTTTCACATGCTTTAGATCCTTCGGTGATACAATATCTATTGATGTAACCATTCACCTCCTCTAAATCCTTTCGTAATATGATATCGATTGATGTGGTTTTGGAAGCTAACGCCCCATTAGGAAATTATTTAAGAATAATAATTCTATCAAATTTTAAATTAACACTTGGTTCTTATATTTTCTATATAAGATTCTTTTATTTATATTCATCTAATTTATAATTGAATGTTCAATAATTTTATAATCTTATTGAAAACCAAACAATCATAAAACTATTAAAATTAAATTATAAATATGAACACAACAATTATAAAATCATTAAATATAAACTAGACATTCATAGAATTATTTCACAATGAATCAAGTTCTATGTCAACCAAAGAACTTGAGATTAAACATAAACTTTGATATATGAACATTACAAGTAGTCACACGCATTTATACTAAGAAATAACATGAACGTAAAAGTAATGCACTTAATAATTAGGATGATTTTTTTTTTTTTTTTTTTTAGAACGAAAAAAAACCCTGATGTATTGATCAGATCATAAACAGATATACATGTTCTCGGCTATGAAGCGAGAGGATACATTGCAAAGTCACCAACAGTAAACGGTGCCACTCTAAGAAAGAGGGGCACAGGTATAGTGGTCAACATATACTGGGGGGCTGATGCCACATCCCGTCATGAAATCATAATAAGAAAACATCCCTGTAGGTGATCCTGCCAGCAAAACTATAGCAAAACATGATAAATACATCAGCCTATATATGAACCTGGAGTAAACCTATAAAATACAGGAAAAAAAGCGGACAGAAAAAACATGTAGGCCTGTAGGAGCGTAGACGGACACACAGTCGGCCATAACAAGAAAAACATTTAGAAGCTCAGACAACTTTGATAAAGCAGGCTCGCCTGAAAACAAAAAGCAGATGATGCATAGATCATCCCTGAAAAACAAAAAACAACATTCTCCACTTGTGGATCTCATATTATGGAATCGGGATGGATGATTGCCATATAATGCTACCATCTCTGAAATGTTGTATATGCATCAAGCCAAAATCTGATTGGATGCCTTTTTTGGAGAGACCATCTACCCTGGTATTCTTTTCCCGATAGATGTGGCATATGGGAGGCCTGTTGAGCATTGTCTACAATCTGCGCGTTCTGTGTACCCAGCCCTGCAATTCCGGACACATCATGGCCGATGAATTTGTCACCCATCCAATGATCACCTGAGAATCCCCATATACATGAGCACACTGTAGTTGTAGATTCATAGCAGCCAGGAGACCACCCCATAGAGCGATGATCTCTGCTTTGTTGTTAGATCCGAGCCCCGCGTTCCAATAAATATGAATCCGCTCCCTCTGCGATAACTTTATCCAAGAACCGCATCCCATGACACCTTCTGCACATGCACCATCAAAAATTATAGCCGGGATGGTTATCTCGTGAGGCCGGATGCGAATGGATCCATCCACGATGGGCACAGAAGATGAGGGGCGGTCATTCAACCAACCCATGATGGTAGAGAAGATGCGGGGGATCTGAAAAGGTATATCCTCAAAAATCAACCTATTTCTTCCCAGCCAAACTTCCCAGATTAAGAAAAATGGCAATGAACTGAACTTTCTGGGCACCTTGTCCCAAACCAAGGGCGAAGATATAAAGTCATCTGGTAACCATGCAGGATCCATGATGTGCGAACTAAAAAGATGCCAAATACCTAGTATAGTAGGGCAGCGAAAGAACAGGTGAGGAATGGACTCATAATCTCCACAACAAATAACACATCTGAACGGGCCATTGTAACCTCTTTTGATCAAATTTTCGCCAGTCAGGATCTTACCTCTCCAAACGAGCCATCCAAAAAGAACAATCTTATTCGGGATTTTCCTCTGCCAGAAAGATTTGAAAATCCTAGATCGTTGATCCTGGTAAGTAGATGCATTAAGACATCTATAGACTTCCTTGACTATAAGGCCACCACCAGTCATAGGGCCATCCCAGACAACAGCATCACCACCACGATCCCAACATAGGCCCGCAGCTCGTAGATCATCCCTTAACAGATCCCACTCTGTTGCCACCGGTTCACCCAGCCCCAGCTGTGTAGCAGCTTTGAACTCCGGAGCGTCAAAAGACCAGCATCGTATAGTCTGAGCCAGATATATAATACCCCTGTGAGCTAGCCTAAATTGCAACTCCGAAGATGGGCCAACGTTTTGAGGGAGAGCAATGATATTATTAAAATTCAAAGGGATACGACCCCCGTCCCTGAAGAGCCATGCCAGACGTGGAGCCACATTGATTATGATCTGTTTGAAACTCCACCAAATGGTGGAAATATTCCGAGGCGTTGTGAAGCGACCACATAAAAGGTGATGAAGAATGTCTCCGTCAATATATTTGCATTTTACTATTGCGCTCCAAATACCGTCCCCATGAACCGCCCTCCAGAAAGATTTAATAAGCAGCGCCCTATTAAAAATCCGAGGGTCAAGAATCCCCCATCCGTCGTGTTCCTTTGGCCTGCATAGAGTCTATAATTTGCATAGGTGAATCTTATGTGCTAATTGCGCACCCCCCCACAGAAAACTAGCGATAATGCGGTTGATCGATTTAATGATACTTTCCGGCAAATAGAATAAGTGAGCCCAATATACCATCATTTGTGACAGCACAACCTGAATCATAATAAGTCTACCTCCGATAGATAACCACCTATGTGTCCACCTGGAAATCCTCCTTCTTAATTTGTCGATCAGCCACATCCAATCACGGATCTTGTATAAGATCATCAATAAGATTTGGGAGAAATTAAGACTATGATCGTGTTAAATTGATTGGTGTAAAAACCATGTCACATATAATTAAAGAATTTATTCACATAGTATCAAACAAAATGTGGATTTAATTATTAAAATTATAATTAGAAGTGTATTTGAAAATGGAAACATAGTGTTGTGATACAACGCATTTAAATTATCTTATGTCTTTCAAATCAAATGCTTGAAAATTTGTTGAAATTAATTAAAATAAAAAAATTATTATGGTTTTTTTTTAATTTGGTAATTTTTTGTTTTTTCAATTTTTTTTTTTTTTTAACTGAAACGGGTATGGAGTATATTAAATTGGAAAGATTATGGGCCTTTGCCGAAGCGACCCCTATTACAATGCAGAATTCTTACTACTGCTGCTATTAATCTATAACTATTTTCAGGGCATTTGTACAAAGCTTTCATTGTTTACAATAAGCTGCCCTTTCTTGAGTAAACTGCCTTTGTTTGCCATCTGATCGGCTTCGCTATTTGACTTTCTAAGAATATGATAAAATTTGCACTTGTCAAAGTCTAGGAGAACTCTCTTCAATCTGTCCAAAATTTTTCTAAGGCTGACATTGCTGAACGTTGCCTCCAAATTTAAATTTTTTATTATAATCTCTGAATCTCCGAAGACTTGAAGGTCTTTGACTCCTTTATCTCTTGAAATGAGGCAAGCTTTTAGAAGCCCCAGAATCTCTGCATGATTGTTGGATTTCTGACCTAATCCCCAATAGAAATAGTCTTTGGAAGACCCGTCAGGAGAGTAGATAACCCCCCCAGCACCGGCTGCCCCGGGGTTCCCTTTGGACGCCCCATCGAAGAAAATTGTGTATAGATTTTGTGACCTCCACCAAGATTGAAAATATTCATCCTCAAATCTTAAGCACCATTCCGGATTGACACTCTGAGGGGAAAGAAGATACTTACGCGGATAAGGCTCTAGAGGGCCTAGCCACCTCTTTTCTTCGGGCGGTAACAAAGGATCATCTTTAAAATACTATTGTTGAGCTACTTCCAGGAGAAAGGACTTGGATTTTGCAGCAACTTGCAGAGTGGAATGCCGCTGATCTTTGAAAATTAACTGATTGCGAGCCAACCAAATCTGCCAACAAACATATTTGGGGAGCGCTATCCATATTTTGCGCCAGAATGATTTGAAAGGGATTCGATGGGGGTAGAAATGACTCCAAGAGGCAAAGAGGTCCGTTACAGAAATCTGAGAAGGGGCTGGGATCTGAAGGTCCTGTAAAATGAGTCCCCAAACATCTTTAGCAAATGTGCAATCCATGAATAGGTGTTGGGCTGTTTCGAAGTTGTTGCTGCATAACACGCATCTGTGAGGCCCTGCTGTATTCCTTTTCTCCAGATTATCTCCTGTTAGAAGTTTGTTGTGGACCAGGGTCCAAAAGAAGAAATTCACTTTTGGTAAAGCAAGAGATTCCCATACATTTTTCCAGAATGCTGGTGTTTGACTGCTATTTCTAGAGACCTGCAAGATTCTGTAACCAGCTGCTGTGGTGTATACACCAGTCGGACCCCAACCCCAGCCATCTTTCAAGTATCGATTGACAGGAGCAGCGTCCAACAGTGAAAAAATTTAGTTGGACTGTTTGAATTGCATTTTTGATGGTGGAAATGAATTCAACATTATCAAAAAATTTAGAGTACCTAAAATACTGATGTTTAACAACTATAAGCAAAATTTTCAAAATTCTTTTCCCAAAATTTTCAAAATTCTTTTCCCAAAATTTTCATAATCTTACCAAAATTTCTAAATTATTTTATAATTTTTTTTAAAATACACTAATATTATATGTTTTTATCCCAAACAAAATACATCACCATTAAATATTCAATAAATTCTCTTAACGTGAATAAAATACATCACCATTAAATATGCAATAAATACTAGAAACAGAAACTCTCTGTGGGGGGAACAATTTGTAAGCATTATATTTAATCATCTTTATAATAAGAATATAAATGAAGAAAAAAGTAACTGAGCTCTTCAAAAGAGGCATGGTATTATTAGTCTAACAGGAGTATAGAAGTCAGTTTTCAATCAAATTGCTTTTATTTTTGTTTCTGACAAACTACTTTCTTCAGAGGTTTTTGGATATCTTTTTATTATTTTTTTTGAAAATTTCAAAAAATCATTTTAAATTTTTAACAATAATAAATATATTTTTTAATTGGCTACAATGGTTTATTATACCAATTATTTATAGTTGGATGTGACATTTACAGAATAATAATAATAATAATTAAATGAAATAAAAAATTACATTTAAGGTGATTAGATTTGACAATATAGACAAAAGAAATAAAAAATGTATAATTTGAATTAGAAAAAACTAAAAAATTGTCCCGTAGTCCTTTTTAATAGGGCCAAAAATAAATGCAAAGAAAAAAACAAAGATATAATAATATAAGTTTATTATATACAAAAGTATAGGTCTATTGTACCAATTGTATATTTGGTATAGTTGCAATTCCCAAATTCGAATGGCTCTCTACGCCTGCTTAGTATTGTCATTGTTTAGTGTTTTTTTTTCGCATCGTATACTCTTATAATCTCAGATTTATTGAATAAAATGTTGCACTTGGTTCGGTGTTGTATTTTCTTGGGAAAACCTTAAGTATTATCTTTTAGTGGAAGCTTGTTTCATCTTTTTGGATTTCTATTTAAGTTGGATTTATTTGTGTTGTATGTAATAGCTAGAGCTCATTTAACATCATTCAGGGTTGTAGGTAAGGTGTGTTTGGTTCTTAATATTAATTTTTTGAAGATTTATATTTTGACATTATATTCAAACCTAGAGTGACAAAATGATTGATCATTCAGGCAATTGTAGAGATAGATGCATTAGCCTACTAAAAATTCAAAATTCTTTTAAACTTTTCAATATTTTAACATATAAGAATTGAACTCATGACCCTATGCATATTTACATTTTTCATGTTACCATAATAATAATTTACTTAATTTAATATGATTTTGTGTTTGTTGTTTAATAGTTTATTCAAGATTAGGGGAATTTTGAGGTCCAAAATAAGTCTCCTAAGAAAGCTATAAAATAATAGTGGAAATAATAAAATAATATTAGATTAAATCATCAAATTGTAGAGGTGAAAAAAGAAAAAACTACTTTTTCAACTCGTATTTTCAACTTATCTCCCTATGAGTTTATTCAAATTTCGAGCGGGGACACTTGTCCAGCCATTTCAAATTAAGTAAGGAGACATGTATCCCAAGACCCAAGAAGAGTTGGATTATATGTGTAAAGTTCCATATGCATCAGCATTGGGAAGCTTAATGTATGCAACGGTTTGCACTAGGCCTGATATTGCACATGCAGTGGTAGTTTTAAGTAGGTGTATGAAAAATCCAGGAAAAGAGCATTCGATGGAAGTGAAATGGATTCGAAGGTATTTGAGAGGTACTAAAAATAAAGAATTATGTTTTGGAGGTTCAAACATTATTCTACAGGGATATGTTGATACAGATATAGAGGGTGATAAAGATAAAAGGAGGAGCACCACATGGTATGTGTTTACTATAGGTGGAATAATTCTCAACCGAGTTTAAAATTTTCAAAAAATCACTGCACTTTCAACAACAGAATGAGAGTATGATGTTGCTACAAAGGCTAGTAAAGAACTAATTTGGTTATAAAGGTTTATATATGAGTTGGGAAAGAAGAAGAAGATGGGAAAGTTATACAGTGAAAACCAAAGTTTCATTTATCTTGCAAATAAATCAACATTTCATTCCAATACTAAATAGATACAACTCAAGTGCCATTTCATATGGTCAGTGTTGGAAGATGGATAGTTGAAGTTGGAAAAGATACACAGTAGCCAAAATACTACAAATATGTTAACAAATATTTCAGCCAAGGAGAAATTGATCTTATGCTTAGCATCAATTTCCCTTCAAGAATGATGATGAAGATGAGAAATACCCAGGTCCAAGTGGAGTCATTGTCGAGCAAGTGAAGAAACGATGGAGTTTATATAATTAGTCTCCAAGTGGGAGATTGTTGGGTGTGGAGTCTGATCATCTTCCTCATTCTTCAGAGGTTTTTTGTTTCAGACACATTGGATCCCTATTCCTAATGGGAATAAAGTTCGCCTATATGATCGTTGTCAGGAACCCCACCCCTTCGTAGAAGGGGTTCCGGGGAAGTGCCCTAGAAGCTAAAAGTACATGAAAATTTTCCTTGTAAAGTATTTTGATTTCATAGTCAATCTTGGTTGTTCATAAGGAAAATTATTTGACAGTAGAAGTTATGTTAATTTAGGTTTTTTTTCCATAGAAGGAAACCCTTGGTTTATATGAGGAAATTGGATTGTGGCTATGTATTATTATTCTGAGTGAGAAATAGATAGGAGAATATGTGAGAGTGAAGAGGAAATTACAATATTTCTACTGTAGGTTGTATATTTTCATTTTGCTGGATAATATAAAATGAAGGAGTGGTTGTTTCTCTATGGACATAGCCCAAATTGGTTGAACCACGTATATTTGTGTTTCTCTTATTTTATGTGTTTTTGTATTTATTTTTCTGCAATATTTTATGTGTTTCATTACTCCATTAATTAATTTGTAACAAAGAAGAGATGAACGAGATTGAATTTCATAACGAAATGGTAAGAGTTATAAAGGTGCTTAAGACTAAAAAAGGAAACATCAAATGCTTGGATGCTGAACTGAAACATGTAAAAGAACATGCCAAGAGTCTCAATAAGAAGAATGAAGAATGAAAAGAGATCATCATCAGCATTAAAGTGTAGCTAGAAGAAGGTAGAAAAGTTGAAGACTCGCTTAAAAGAGAACTTGAAAAAAATAACAAAGTAAGGGAAAACTTGGAAGCAAAGATAGTCTACCTACGAGTAGAAGCACAAAAAGGAAATGTTTGGCAGAAATTTGCAATCAACTCTGGAGTATTGGATGAGCTCATCAACAATCAAATGAAAAATAAAAAATAATGACAAAAGAAGATCAAAAATATTTCGGATCCAAGCAGTAATGCTGAAAAATTCAAAGAAAAGGATCAATGAGAGGTTGCACCTCTTCCAAGCCATAAAGAATACAAAAGATTATCCAGACAAGATAACTCATCGAGATACACTAATTTTTTTAATGGTTTTTTTCATGTACTAAATTTGGACATTTGGCTAGGGATTGTAAAGCTTATGATAGGAACAATTATCAATGACATTATCAATAGAGCCAAAACCATAGAATTAAGTTTGCAGGATCACGAGATAGGTTTCACAATGACTTTACAATATGAAGTATGTGTCATATGCTCCATTATTCAGGCCCGACATTGAATGTTACAAATTCCATAACTATGGACACGTAGCTCAATATTGTAGGTACAATATGGAATATTCCATGAACAGAAACCCTAATATCAGGTACAGGAAACTCAACAGATGCAAGAATACCAAGAAAATGAGAAAGTATCAACAGTAATTATTTCAAGTTTTGTAAAGGAAAAATATCATGAGCAATCAACACGTACATTAGCCATTAATAATATTGATGATGGTTCGATTAAAGAGTTGGTTTATACATTATTCTGAATAATTTATCACGATGACTCCCTGAATATTGAAGAGGGGGAGTCTATGCTGTTAGTCATTAGTAATTTTCACTATCCGTAGATGACTAAATATTCGTTCTAGATTTCTAAAAACAAAATTTCATGAACATTGTGAGTTTTAGAAATCTCACTGCTTTCATTATCCTTAGAGAAATTTTTTTCACTATCCTACCATTTTGCCATTTCATGGTCACCTTGTCACTCCTACAGAATCCAAATGGCTTATGCCTCTTATTTCCATCCTTTTTTCCAACCATAGCCTTATTAGTCTATTTTTCCCTTGCCTATAACTCCATTTCCCATCTAGGGTTTTCCTATAAGCCTAACTATTTCCCATGCTTACCAGATTCCTCAAACATTGATGGTCTCAAAACTATCCCTGTAGGCTCTTTTAGATGAATCAAGTACATTGGATTTTGGATATTCAATACACCACTTCGTCAATAGTATATTTTTTCACTTGAAGACTCCAAGCCAATTTTCATTCAAAGACTAGGTCAAAGAGCCCTCCCACTAGGTCAATTAGGTTTTCACAGGTTTCAAGGTCATCATGGGTATTTTTGACATTGTGTTTCTTTGTTAGAATCTGTTTCAGAGGTATTGAAATGATGAGACATGGTTATTCAAGGAAGACCTGAAAGTTGCCAAAGAAGACTACCTTATCAACTTAAAGTCTGCAAAAGGTACAAAGGTTAAGCTAAGTTTCATGATGGGAATTACACAAGGTTTTGGGAGAATATTCTACTGTGCACAGTCATCCCAGAGTTGTTAAGGTGAATGTGTCATACTTCAAGAGAAATTTTATCATGCCTCCATCATTTTCCAAGAAGTCATTCCAAAGGACAAATCATTTGCCATACCTAGGCCTAGTTTTTCTTCAAAATATGTTTCTCACCAAATGGAGATGCATTTGAAAAAATTGAGAGAGGTTTTTTTCCATAATAGTTCCAAGAAGAAAAACCTCCTTCATATTTTACACAGGCATTATGGTTTTAGAGAAATGTCAAAAATGCAGGTGTCATGGGAGAATTGTTGCACTTCTAGAGTGACCTTGGTAAAATCAAGTTTTCTCATAGTTGTATTGTCCAAATGAATTTTTTAATGAGTCAAATGATAAACAATCTGGAAGAGATTTCCAATGAGCTATCAAGAGCTCAATTTGGAGTTGATGAAGGCCTCCAAATTTTTCCTGCACCAGCACTCTGCATTTATGCACAATCATTCAACGCTTTTTGACCAATCTTGGGCGAATCAAATTTTGAAAGGTCAAATCAACTCCAATCCGCAAAAAAAAGGTATATTTTGAAAGTAGACAGGATAATATTTCCAACGGGCTATCGTGGGCCCAATTTGGACACCTAGAAGGCCTCCAAATTCCCTTTGAAAAATGGCGTTGCACACCCAGGAGTTGGTGCTGCGCCCTTGGTGCTACGCGCCTAGCACAAGGCACTGACCCAACTTGCCCGACCCAACACCTCATTCAAGTGCTGCACGTTTGGCCAGGAGGGCCTCCTAAGCCTTTTAACCCTCCAAATCCACTCAAAAAGCCTCAAATGATTCCCAGACTGTTGCTAAAGGTCCTTCATACCTATTTTTAGGCTAAGTAAAAATTCCACCAACATAGTTACCGATGAAATAGGTAACCTGACCTCAAAACGGGAACTCTAGCCCAAAAACTCTCAAAAAACATGAAAAAACACCCCCAAAAAAAAAGTGTGTCTTCCAGAACGCACTTGTTTTTTTTTGAAGGTCAAATTTCAACATTTTCTAAAATTATGCTAAAAAAAAAATTGTTTGTTGAAAAAAGGATTGAAAAAACACCCAAAAAAAAAAAGTGTGTCTTCCAAAACGCACTTCGTTTTTTTTGAAGGTCAAATTTCAACATTTTATAAAATTATGGTAAAAACAAAATTGTTTCTTGAAAAAAGGATTGAAAAAACACCCTCAAAACAAAACCAGTTGATGCTGGAATAACAAAAAAAAAAATTTGTGTCATACTTTTGGCATTTTTAAAAATAGAAGTAACATTTTTTAATTTTTAAAATTCAAACATTAAAAAAAAGCCTAAAATTTAAGAAAAAAAATAAATTAAAAAAATAAAAACATTTAAAAGCTTAAAATTTAAAAATATATGAAGATAAAAAAAATAAAAATAAAAACAAAGTAAAAAATTTAATTCAATCATTAAAAAAAACCTAAAATTTAAGGCAAAAAAAAAATAAAAAATAAACCAAAAAAAAATTAAGATTAAAATTTAAAAAAATATAGAAATTAAAAAATAAAAATAAAAACAAAATAAAAATATTAAATTTAAAAAAAAACAAGTAAAAAAAGGAAGGAAATTAAAAAAATAAAATATAGAAATTAAATTTAAAAAAGAAAAAGAAAATGCTTATTAAATTTAAAAAAAGAAAAAAAAAAATTAAAACAAATAATTAAATTTAAGGAAATATATTAAATTTTAATAAATTTAAAAATTCAAAATTTAAAAAAAAAAAACACTATTCAAATTAAAAAGAAAAAAAAAAATTTAATTAAAAATAAAAAATAAAAATAAAATACAATAAAAATATCAAATTTAAAACAATATATATTAAAAAAACAAATAAACTATAAAAAATAAATTAAATTTAAATTATATACATCAAATTTTATTAAATTAAAAAAAAAGAGGTTAATATTAAAATAAAAAATTAAATTTAAAAACAAAAATATTAAATTTTAATAAATAAATGAATAAACAAATAAATTTTGAAAGAAAAAATAAATTTTAAATATAAAAGAAAAAAATATATATATTGTTAAACGAAAACTTTAAAAACTTTAAAAATCAATTAAAAGTGGAAAATTGAAAAAAAAGAAAAAAAAAAAGAAAAAAAATTAAATAAAAAAAATTAAATAAAAAAATAATTTAAAAAAATTAAGTTTCATTTTTAAAAAAATCTAATTTTAAATACACAATTTTAATTGAAATAAAAAATATAAAAAATTTACATAATTAACAAAAAAAAAAGAAAAAAAGAGTAAAACATTTAAAAAACATATTAAATCGAAATAAATTAAAAAAAATATAAAAAATTTATTGAATTTTATAAAATTATATTAAAAAACTAAAAGTAAAAGTTAATAACAATGAAAAATTATGAAATTAAAAAAAAAAAAATCAATTAAATAAAAAAAATGGGCGAAATTTAATAAAAATTATTAAAAATAATAATAATAATAATAAATTTAAAACAAAAAATAATAAAATTAAAAAAAAAAAAATCAATTAAAAAAAAATTTAAAAAAAAAACAATTAAAAAAAAATTTAAAAAAAAATCAATTAAAAAAAAAACATTTAAAAAAAAACATTTAAAATTTTTTTTTTTTAAATTTTAAATGTTTTTTTTTTAATTGATTTTTTTTTTAATTTTTTGTTTTAATTGTTTTTTTTTAATTGTTTTTTTTTTTAATTGATTTTTTTTTTTTTAATTTTTTTATTAATTGATTTTTTTTTTAAATTTTTTTTTAATTGTTTTTTTTTAAATTTTTTTTTTAATTGTTTCTTTTTAAAAAAAAAAAAAAATTTAATTTGAAAAAATAAATTTTTTTTTTTCAAAAAATAAATTTCTTTTTTAATTTAATATTTTTATTTGAAGTAAAATTCGTTTTTTTTTTATTTTTTTTATTTTTTAAATATATACTTACATCTATTTTTTATTTGATTTTATTTTTATTTTTTTATTTTTTTTTAATTTTTAATATTTTTATTTTAATTTGATTTAAAAAAAAAAAAATTTGAATTTCAAAAAATTTAAAATTATTTTTTTAATTCAATTTTTTTATTTTAAATTCAATTTGTTTAATTTTTTTTATATTTAATATTATAGAATAGTTTTTTTTTTAAATTTAAAATTTAAAATTTATTTATTAAAATTTTTAAATTTTAATTTAATTTAATTGTTTTTCTTATTTTTTTCGTTTATTTAGTTTTTCATTTTTAAAATCTATAAATGGTTTCACTAAAAAAAAAAAAAAAAACACTAAATTTATGTATATTTGTTTTTTAATTATTTGCACGTGGTTTTTTTCATTTTTTTTGTTTTTTAATGATAGTTTTTTTTTTTTTTTTTTGGGTAAATTTTAAAAGTTGTATTTTTTTCCTTATTATTATTATTATTTTTTAATTTATATTTTTAAATTTAAATTTTTTTTTTTTTTAATTTTTTTTTCCTAAATTTTAATTTTGTAATTTTAATTATTTTAAATTTTTTTTAAATATATATATATTTTTAAATATATTGTTTTTTTTAATAAGTTCGAAAAAAAATGTTTTTGATTTTTTTTTTTTTTTAATTTTTTGGTGAATTTTTGTTTTTTTTTCTTTAAATTATGTGTTTTTTTCCTTCAAATTTTGTCATTTCCTTTGATATAATTTTCAAATATTTTTGTTTTTTTTATTTATTTTTGTTTAAATTTTTTCTTTTTATGAGCTATTTTTGTTTTTTTTTACATTTTTATTGGTTTTTTTTACTGTTTTTATATATATTTTTTTAATCTAAGTTTGTGTTTTATTACATACATGAAAATCACCACTCTAAAAAAAAAAGGTTGATGCAGCATCAATACGTTTCAAAATTAGCATGAAAATCACTGCTCTAAAAAAAAAAGGTTGATGCAGCATCAATACGTTTCAAAATTAGCATGAAAATCACCACTCTAAAAAAAAAAAAAAATTGATGCTGCATCACTACATTTCAAAATTAGCATGAAAATCACTAACATTTTAAAACAAATATTCAGACTTCATAAATAAAAATTTTAGAGTGTCAAAAATGTGCACCAAAAAAAAAAATGGTGATTCTGCATCACCACTTTTCAAAATCGGGTGCTTTTTATGCTACCAAAAAAAAGTAGGTAACATTGCGGTTACCTATTTCATCGGTAACATTGTTCACCATCCTTCAAGCCTTTGTCATCATTTAAAAATTGAAAGGAGTAAAGCCCTAAGAGGGGACCCTAGGTATGTAAACTTGAAATCTATGTTTGTCACTTCTCCATCTGCCTATGAATAATATCAATTGAAACAAGGGAAATTGTGCAATTAGAGGTTTTCATCGAGTTTCTCACACAGCTTCATATATTCATACACTCCTTCCATTCACTTACAGAGGTTTCCATTCCATTTTCCCTTTTCCTATCAGTTTCACATCATAGTGATCCTCCTTCCTCACCCTCTCCAAATCCTTCACTATCTCTCATAAGTACAAGTGCATCTAACATGAAGATGATGGCCATGAAGAATCAATCAAGGAGGAAGAAAACAGTGGGGCCAAGGCAAATGAGGTTAAAATACAGTGAGGATTCAAACAAGGAAAAATCAAGCACCTGCAAAACAGAAAATGTTAAAGAAGGTGAAAACAGAGATTAAACTTTATGGTGCAGACAAAAGAAGGTAAAGGCATGATTTGAATTCCATGGTGTGGGTCAAGGAAAATTTTTAAGGGTGTTCCTGTGTGTTTGAATTCCCAAGGGCCAAAAGGAAGATGTCAACTATCAAAGTGTAGAAAGAAATCCACTTCAATGTCTTTCATATCACCTACCAAAAAAAGACAAAGAAATATCAGTGAAAGGAAAAAATGGGTTCAAGACATTTGAAAATGGTTTGCAAAGTTAAAATAAGTACCGCATGCCTACAACACTCATTTCACACTTCAAACAACTCATTAGGCCATTGCATAAAGTTAGAAGATTCAAAAGGGAAGGAATTTCAAGTTTTTTTTTTGAGTGAAATTGGGCAAGTCTGCTCGGTGCTGCGGGCCTGGCATTTCCTCCTATGTATTTTTACATGGGCCCTGTGTGCCTGCACTTTCTGCTCGACAGGCCCTGCGCACCTGCACTTTCCACTCGATAGGCCCAGAAATGTGACCCGACTCGCCCACACTCGACTACTGCACGCCCGACTGGCCCACGATATGCATTATGTGCTACGCGTTTGGCCAAGAGGACCTCTGCATGAGGCCAAGCCCTAAATTTTCTCAAAGGCCTAATCAAAATCACCTCCAAGGGTTTCATAACACCTCTGTCAATGAGGCTCAGGGCAGTGATAGAGGCAGTATAGAAGGCAGTCATTAAAAAAGTAAGGCTAATAGAAATGTTACTAATAAATTATGATAGCAGTAGCACAAAGAATCAAAATGAAAATGAAAGATCAATCAGTGAGGCTCATGGAAAATCAGTGTATCAGTTGAGGGCAAGGATGAAAAAACCAATGTAGAAGAAGGAAATGAGGAAGCAGCATAACAATAAGGCCTAGGAAGAAAAAGTGAGGCCAATGCAAATGATCAAATGGTAATGAGGGGGAGGACAACAATGATAAGGAAAGAAGCAAAGAAAAAAGCAATAAAATCAGCATGGAAGATATCATTGAGGCTCATGATGGCATTAAGTTTAAAGGAAGTGAAGAAAAAAACAATGAAGAAGATTCAAATAAGCCTGAAAGCAGCAAAGCACACATCAATGATAATGATGGCAGTAGGTCAAAGGAGAATTGAGACTCATGGAAGAGGCAAATATAGTGAGGAAAAGAGCATTAATATCAGCATGAAGGATGTAGATAAATCAAAAATCATGGAAGCAGAAGGAGATGATAACGATGATGATGGTAGGACAAAAAACCATGAAAAAGCAGTAAGGCTGCCAACCAAGAGGCTTATGAAAAACATGATAGAACCAAGGGCTAAAGACAAAGGAAACCTCAGAAAAATGGTTGATCTATCCCCACAAACATCAAACACCATGAGAGAGGTAAATCCAAATTTTGCGTACGTTTTCGAAATTTTGGATTTTTGTTGATTTGGAGGGCCAAGCAGGTAGCACCCTTGGTGCTACGCTTTTTCTCAGAGCATATTCAGGAGGAAATGCTTACATTTTTGGAATCCTCAGCTCAATTATAGCATGCTCACAAAGTTTCAAGTCAACTGGAGTTGTTTTGGTCCTCTAAAGGGGTCAAAAACACCCTAATTTTCACCTTTCTGCCTAGTTTTCACGACAGGTGTTGCACCTTTACCAGCCTTTTCACTTTTTTTTTAATAGGTTACAGGGATCCAATCAGAAAACCAAGGGTATTTCTGGAAAGTAGACTCAACAGGCTTTCCAAGGAGCCATCACGGAGCCTATTTCGACATCGGGAAGGCTTTCAAAACATTGCTGCAATTTGACCCAGTTTTCCTGCTCCAGTGCTACGCCCTTGGCATGGAAATTCATCCTAAAACTCAGTGTTGTGCCCTTAACAGAGGAAGAGTAAAAAATGTACACTTGGCAAGTTTTAAGAGGCTTGGCAGAGCCCAAATGTCAATTTCTTTGCTAGAAATGCCCGAAAAGATATTTTATTTTAGATATTTTGTGCCTTGGGCCTTGCAAGGTCTCAAGGACAATAGTGACATTTCTTATTAGCCAATGGGCTTCTAGAGACTCTATTAGGTTTTCTCCTCCTTGATTTTTAAATAGAGCATTGAGGATTCATGTTTTATGGTTGTTGTTATGACTCCTGTGAGTAATACATAGTCTTTGGAGCTTGAAGAGAAATTGGTGTTGTGGAGTTTGTGAATGGCTTGTTTTACTTATTGATGGAGAAGGCTTTCTTGCAGGATCCCTGAGCTTGGTTAATGGTGATGTGCTTCTATTCAGTTATTTTTTTCTTGTGTATCATTTTGTTTCATTCTTCTATATTGCAATAGGATAAAATATTTAGACTAAGAAATGTTGTTTAGAGACACCTTAGCTCTGTTTATCCTTCACTGCTTCTATGTTTTCCTCTGCTAGGTCATTTTAGAGAATTATTAGTTACTCTCTAGACCCACCTAAGCTTATTTATATTATGAATGGTTTAATACAGTAGATATCATAGATTTTTTATGGTAATACCTGCTTGTTTGATATCACTAAAACATTGTTTTGAGGTCTCTCTTTGAAGTACCGTTGTTTAGGTTTGCCAAAGAGGCTATGTTTCGATCATACCCTTTGTCCATGCTTGAAGAATTGTTTCAAATATCTGTATAGCTATGATCAATGATGTCTAGGAGTTCCCTCTTCCTTGATTAAATTTATGTGTTAATCTTAAATTTTTTCTAACCTTGAATGTGAAATCACTAGAAGTTAAATGAGTTTCTCGCCTTCTATATTTCATTGGATTGTTTGTCTGAAATTCTTACTTGCTTGAGTTGAATCAAAGAGTTATTGGTATGCCCTATCTATTTATTACTTCTTTATGCTAAATAGTGTTGAAGTCCCTTCTTTTTTTAAGTATTTGACAAAGGATTCTTGATTTCCCTTTGCCCTACTTTGTTAACAAACTTGATGTTCATTTTATTTCACCAAACCTTGAGAATCCATCTGACCATGCTAGATTTTCCCTGTGATGCTCCCCGATCCATTGTTGAACCTTACATGACTTTTTGTAGACTCCATAGCCCAATGAATTGAAAATATCTCATTCCATCTATTCTACTTGATCATTTACCCAACCCAAACAAAAAAAAAAACCCTAAACTTAAAAACTAGCCTAAAATCAAACCCTAAAAGCAAACAAGTTCACATCCTTTGCACAAAATAGAGATAGCCCTCTCTGAGTCCAGGAAGGCTAGGTCCTAGGACTCCAAAGATTATTCTGATGTTACCCTGCACATTTGGTCTGCCAATCTGCTAAATCACGGGAGCCTAACATAATGGCGATCACGGTGGGACCTTCTGAATAAATTATATCTTAGACATCCTTAAGACCTCATAAAACCACAAAATTCCTTAGATTGGCATTTAGTTTTTTATGGCGGACAACAAATACATCCTTAAACAATAAACATCATCCACCTGGCGACTCCACTGGTCTTCAGTAGCCCTGTTGACCCCACTAGTTCTCATAAACTCCCCTGGGAATGCATTAAGCAATCCCAATCATGTTGATGGTGGACAACAAAGTTGAAATTTTCCACCTGGCGACTCCACAACCCTCAATAGACCTAAAGACTCCACTGGTAGATAACTCTAGACTGGCTGAAAAGATACAATGACCCTTTCTGATTTACAAACATGGATCCAAGGATCCAAAGGAGATATGCTCCGATGAACAGATATCATATCCCTAGATTTCCACATAAAATGCCTCAGATAAATTGGATAAAAAACCTGCCTATATTTCAAGATGAAAAATGTGATGACCCCTTGTTACATCTCATCAAATTTCATATACATGTATGGAGGTTAAAGGTTGAATGGCACAAGGACTGCCTCATGAAAATGTTTATGGCAACATTAGAGGGTAAGGCAAGAGAATGGTATGAATGGATAAAACCTGGTAGCTTGTTTTCCTTAAAAGATCTCCATAAGGTATTTTGTGAGCATTATAAAGAATATTTTCCATCTTTATCATTAGCTGAAAATTGTTGTCATCAATCTGAAGATTTCATACAATACCTTGTTAACATTGATGAAGATTTAGGGAATTGGCATCCTGAAGATCTATTAGAAGAACTCTGTGCATTTCATACTCAAGATAACTATTACGATAGCCAAGAAGAGTTGGTTGAGGATGAAATAAATCAGGAAGTAAAGGAAGATCTTCAGAATCTCTCTGAAAGCACAATTGATGACTTACCATCTCTTCTAGGAGAGGCTCAAGAAGACATTAAGCCTCAAAATCAGGCTTCACAAGAGAAAGAGAATTTTTGTAGTTCTATCCTAAGAAAGAGAAAGATGCCTCCTCTTTAAACAGAAGAGGAAATAGATCAGACTATAAGCATGCAACCATCCTCTAAACCTTCATGTGAACAGAACATTTATATGTATTTTCCTGCTAATCCAATATGTTTGATTGGTGAAATTACTTATGTTGATGATTCTCCAAATTTTGATCAATCTGATGATGATTCTCCAGATAGAAGCTAATCTTGCAAAGAAATCAACATTTGATTTGTGGGATGAAGTTCAATATCATCAGCTTTAAAATAGTAATCAACCAATACAGGTCACATATGACACTGATGAGAAAAGCCTTGAAAGTTTAGAAGTAAGTGAAGGATATCTTACTTCATTTCAGTCTGTCAGAAATAGCTTTCATGTGATTGGAAATCAACAGTCTTTCAGTTTTGATGCTGATGTTGGGGAAGACAAAGAACTTCTTGAGCAGATTGTTAATGAGAAACCTCTTCCTGAAATGGATGAGGAAATCATTTATGACATAGAATTCTCCTTAGCTCCAAATTTGCAGTCACCAAGTCCCATTAAAGTTCAAATTGCAAATGAAAGCTTGGAGATTTACAATCACATGAGAGTTGTTGCATTGCCTTCTCAAGAATATTTATTCCCAAAGACTACTGCTACTCATCAACATGATGATCTTCATACAGAACTCAGCCCACTCTATTAGAACACATCAGGTTTACTAGAGGATAACATTGCAATATCTGATGAGTCTACTAGTTCAGATGATCATGAGGAAGAGGAGGAGTTTCTTTCCCAAAAGAGTCCCAAGCTCATAAAAGTGGAGGAAGAAGCATTCCTGGATCAAGCTTATCTCCCAAATCCTCTAAGCCAGGTATTGTTCCAAGATTCCTTTGTTATTTTCTTAGAGACAGTTGAAGAGGGATTAAAATATGTTAAGAGCAGTTTGATGCAAGGTTTAAAGAAAAGTTTAGGCACTACTGTTCAAACACAAGTGAGGTGGGAGTGGCATTTTTATTTTTTCAAAACCCTCAAAGAGCTGAACCAAGATCCCTCATGGAATCATCTGCTTGATTGATTTTATTGGAAAATAGAGTTCACCAACTGAATGTATATCATGTATAGGTTAGATTAGGAGAGATAGGCATGCAAATAAGGTCATGCACTATGAGCATTTTCTAGTTTTTTATTTTTTAGAATACTAATCTTGAAAACACAAAAAACAAAGAAAATATGAAAAAGAGGGCAGATGAAAAAGAAAAGGTACAACCCCATACCCAAGAAAGATTTTTTCTGAAAGTGAGCAAGTCTAAATGCCACTACTTGTTCAGAAAGAAGAGTCTTGTTTAATCATCTAACCTAATCATGGTTGAACATGTTTTGAATTTCTGCTGATAAGTTAGTAATAGAATACTCATCAAACCATTTAAGCTTGAATTGTCAGTAGGATAGATTAGGAAGAAAAGATGTTGGTTCTAAATGCTCAAATTTGAACCAAAGAGAAGGATAGGGACGATTAACAAATGATGAATAACAACCCTCATACTTTCTAGTTTTCTTTGTAAAAAAATAATGTCTATGTGCAGCTTGTTCCAATGCCACAACCCATGTTGAATCAAATTTCTTAATCCTGGTTTAGTCATGTTTTCAATTTCATGCTAGAGAATAAAGTCTGTCAAATAGCTTAATCTTAACAAATGAGTAGACTAGGTAGAGAATAAGAGAGTTCATTAGCGTAATTTGAACTCTTGGAAGTGATAAGGGTACAAGTAGATAGTATTTTTTATTCTTTCAAAAAGAAAAGAATGTCAAGGGTTTTCCAGTCCGAGTGCACCCAAAGGAAGAAAAAATGTTAGACAAGGTATGATGGGTAGGTAGAAATGAGGTTGAAGAAAATATGTCTTTTCAGATTTCGAGATCATATTTTCAAGAGAACATCAGCAACTGAAGGAAAGAAATCTGCAAAGTGCAAGTAAGGCATCAATCTTCAAAACTCAGAGATCTGAACTCTGAGGTTCTGGACACCTCCTAAAGAGGATTTGCCCTCCCCAAGTGGAACCACTGTTAGTCATCAGTAATTTTCACTATCCATAGGTGACTAAATATTGGTTCTAGATTTCTAAAATCAAAATTCCATGAACATTGTGAGTTTTATAAATCTCACTGTTTTCATTATCCTTAGAGAAAAATTCTCACTATCCTACCATTTTTCCATTTCATGGTCACCTTTTCACTCCTACAAACTCCAAATGGCTTATGCCTCTCATTTCCATCCCTTTTCCCTACCCATAACCTCATTACTCTGTTTTTCGCTTGCCTATAACTCCATTGTCCATCTAGGGTTTTCCTATAAGCCTAACTAT
This sequence comes from Pinus albicaulis, assembly GCA_034641835.2. Classification (NCBI taxonomy): domain Eukaryota; kingdom Viridiplantae; phylum Streptophyta; class Pinopsida; order Pinales; family Pinaceae; genus Pinus; species Pinus albicaulis. The sequence continues at coordinate 286,510,420 of CM076575.1, forward strand.
TTACCATTCTTACCAGCTTCTTCAAACATTGATTGTAATATTCCAAAAATGTAGCCTTCATATAAATGGAATATTATAGTTGGTTTAGAACTAGGTAGGTGAATAAATGGGTGGGGAGACTCATAAAACCCCTTTTGAAGGAATAATAACAATCCTAATGTGAAAGGAGGAAGAATAATCAATTATATTAAGCACCTTTGGGTGTGAACAGGGATTGGATCATGTTGATTCAGTCAACTTTGACCAAATCAACAGCGTTGTCATGGAGGAGTGGCCTTTATGATGAGACAGCGTGGTTTTGGTCGAGGAAAATTTGCATGAGCTTGGTGGCAAGTATGGATGGGACCCAATGTGATGAGGTTCACTTTCTATATATGGAGAGGATGACATCCTTTGTTATTCATGTTTTATATTATCATTTGATATTGGTTTGTTTAGACTTTTGCCTCCTCTTGATGTTTAGCAAGGTTGTTGTGCTGTTTAGAACAAGGGTGTTCCTGATCGAGAATCCCTACCTCATCCTCAGGGAAGGAGAGGTTCTTTGATATTTATTTCCTCATTCCAGAATTTTGGCCAAGCTACCTCCTTCAGCTACACAACAGTTTCTGTTTAGAGCTGGGTTGTGTTGCAGGGTGCAGCAAAGGAGGATCACATTGAGCCATTTCTAGGCTTGTTTTTCAGTGGAGAGGTAGCCTATCCATTGAAGGATCATCAAGGAGGGCTCCTGAGCATATTTCCACATCTTTGGCATCAAGCTAACCATCTACCACCCCTCACAGCGTAGTCATAATTCTGAACTGCGATATTTTTGGAGGCAATTGCTGGGAGGGTTCATTGAGCTCATCAGGAGGGTCTATTTCTGAGTAGAGGAATCAACCTTCTATTTAGAAATACCATTGGAGGAGGGCATCACCATTTCAGAACTGTCATATCCTCATTTCCTATCAGATCCAGTTTGCAGTGGCATATTAACCCCAGGGTTATTTGTCACATTGTATATTTCTTAGTATTGCCAGCAATATTTTCCGGGTTGGCTAGAAGTCTTGTATTGGAGCCCACATCTTATTTGTTTGGAATTTATTTTGTTTCTATCAGCCATATTTCATTCATATATGTATTCAGTAGCAGATACACTGATATAGACAACACTATCACTGCTCTTCGGCATTCTATACAGTTGCAACAACTCATGCGCTGATTGTTCTACTCATTGGAGGATTTCTTTATTTGCTTGAGTGGGTTGTCCCTCATGATATTTTTGTATAATGTTGCTGATATCTTAATAAAATGATGGTTGCATATTGATCCCCTTTATGTCATGTTCATATTTGTTGTTCTTTACATTTTTATGAGCTATATTTCTGCTATTTCCCTTTTGGGATATTACAATGGTATCGGAGCATAATCTTGGCTCAGCATGTGCATTCAAGACATTATGTCATTAGAAGGAGAAGCTTCTTCTCACAGAAAAGAGAAGTTGTATAGAAGAAACAAAGGCATGACTCCATTATTTGGAGAAATGAAGGAAGAGAGGATCTCCCAGCTTCTTTTCCGAACTATGAAAAATATCAAAGAAGATCTCAAGGAGATGAAAGGGGGGAAGTGCAGAAAAATTCCAAGGGGGTTTGAAGTTGAAGCAAGCCCTAGATATTCACATGATGGGTGTGGAAATTTAGCCACACATGCAGATCCACAGAGCAGTTTATGGCCCACATTCACTGCAAGAAGAATGGAGGAAGAATATGCACCAAGGGAGGAGACCTTGAGTGGCTATCTTCAGGAGTATGAGTCTCAATCATGGAGATTCAAAGAGCACTTGGACTTCCAAGGGTTTTTCCAACTCAACGAAGATATAAGATCCAGTCATTATAATAGAATCAAGAGAGGTAGAATATTTCTATCTAACTTTGATGGATCAGCAAAGTGCATAGCCAAAGCTTGGGTGGAGGATCTTGATTCCTATTTCTAGCTACACCAAGTTTCAGAAAAGGAGGCCATTAGAGTAGCAGTGCTGCACCTCAAAGGTATGGCCCATGATTGGTGGCTTTGTAGTTCTACTTCATGTTATCATGAAAATGTAAACACTTATGCAGGGTTCACTAAGAAATTAGTGAGAATATTTGATATCAAACATTGTGAAACATCATTTGTTGAACCCAAAACTCAAAACCTTTGCATGAGTTGGAGAGAACTATTCTGTCAACTCCAATCCTTATTTCTGTTAAAGGGGATAAAAACATACATGATGACTTTCCAAGGGCAAGATCTCCACTTTTTTAAGAGCCCTCTTCTATAGATGAAGACATGGAGGTTCCTCCTTCAAGGGAAGACTAAGATCAAGGGTCTCTCATTGATGATGAGGCATCCTCACATATTGATGAAGAGGATGAGAAGAGAAGAGCTAATAGTACTGTACCATTGGGAGAAGATCCATCACCACATGGAGGTGGAAAGGGATCCATTTCTTCCATTAGAGAAGCCCTTGTGTCTTTCTAAGGAGTCCAAACTGATTCAACATGTGGGAACCAAAAACACAATTGAGGAGAAGCATGCATCATTTTTTGTGGAATGTGAGATGGAAGGGGAAGAAAGGAAGGATCAGAATCAAGGGATAATTCACCCTTATCTATTTCAAGGGGTTTCTACACAAAAGAAGGAGACTGTATTTCGCAGTGAAGAGAGGGACAAATCGTCCACTCATATTTACAGTCCACTTCGGATTTTGATGTCTCACTACATGGGGACATTCCACCTGGAAGGCCACCAGATCTAGAGTTGGTGGGAGGAATTTTTCCATCTGGTTCACCACTCTTAGATTCCGGAGGGCTAAAGACTTGGGAGGAATCTAGTACAGCGTAGAGAGTTTGTGATAGACTCAAGGAGGAGGGAGACATTCTCCCATTTTCAGCATCACCCACTCTCAATAAATATTCTATGCTGACAGAAGTTGCTACAATGATGGAGGATGGAACCTTCATGGTGTAAGGGAGCTGCTCCATGGATTTGGAGAAACAGAGGGTACTTCCTTTAAGGAAGGAATCCTCCATACATTGGAGTAGATGGAGGCCACTCATGCTTACATTGGTCAGGATCGGGAGATTCTTTTTGGATAGTAGCTTCTCATGGGAGGCCAACCTCCAAAGGTCACCACTTCTACTTGAGCATGAGCAGCTGCATGATGGGCATGGAAACACTTTGGAGGATGAATTTGGCATGGGGGATGTCAAAGGAGGATACAACAATATGTGGTGAGCTCCACATTTCAGATCATCAGCGCTGTCTCTTGGGAGGATTTATCCATATTGGAGGTCTCAACTTTTGGTAGAGTACTCGAAGGATCTTGGTGCTTTCATGATTTTTGATGACCCAGAGGGAGATGATAGATATATGGTGGATGATGTGGTCATCTATTCTTATGGCAAAGTCTTCTTGAATAGAGCTTCTGAGCTCAAGGAGAAGCTGCTACATGCAGCACATGAGGACTTCCTTTCTATGCACTTTAATGCATATCATTCTTTGATGGAGGAGTTCACTTGGGAGGGCATCCAACATGATATATTTCAGCATATGGAGAGATGCATAGCCCAGATGCTGATGGAGAGGTTGGCACGACCACTTCCCTACTCATTGAGAGTGAGGGAGAATTTCTAGTTGAGCCATTTCATCTCAAGGACCAAAGTACATGGTGAAGAAGGTATAATTTTGCATTATGATTTTTACTTATTTACTTTATATGAACACCATGTTGTACCAAGAAGGATTATCCCTTCTTGCATATTATATTATGATGTACTTGAGGCCAATTTCAACATTGAGATTGGCTATCCTTTTGGTGGTTTGTGGGGGAAGCCACATGATTCTTGGTATGCACTATTGACACCACATTGTACCTTCATGATTCCATCTTATGGGATGATTTTGGCAGCAAACAAGTAGCTGGAAGGACACTTGTTATTATTTGTTTTGAGGCAGGCAAGGGATGCACTATGCTGGTTCCATGTGTGGAACTATGATCCAATTTTTGGTTGTCATATGGCAGCTTGTTTTCATTGGTTTTTGATTCCATATATTGCTGATGTTCTTATGTTCATCGGGAGCTTTGTTTGGAGAGTGGGACAAGAGTTGGAGGTGCCCATTGGGAGTATGATTCTCCCTACTTATATTTTTCATGTCTCAGGAGTAACAATGGGCAAACCATGATTTCCATACTACATCTCTTTTCTACATGTGGGAGGAGCCATTTGGAGAGCTTGAGTTCTTGGAGGAGGCACTTCATGGCTGAATTGTTTGGTGGGGTAACTTGGGCCATTCTTGGAGGCCATGTCATTTCAACCCAAGATCAACAACAGCCCCATATATACCATAAATGGAGAGAGAAACGACTTGAGTGGAAGAATCTAATCTCTCCATGCAGCTCCAATACATTGCATGAACCGTGGGTTGAGGATCCTTTTGATGAGCTACCTAGAATGACTCATTTCATTTGGATGATAGCATGGGTTTGGGATTTTCTCATTGGGAATGAGATACCCTATGCTTTTCATCACTCCTACCTTGAGAAGGCCATTGGACAGCAAGAATGTTTCCACTTACACCTTCCACATTTTCATGATGTGATCCATTTGGTTTTGCATACTTGGGAGGAAACATTGGAGGGCAAATTTATTGCAGATTATTTGAGCAGTGGTGGGGACTATTGATGAGGAGGCCACAAGAGGAGGAGGGGAGGAATTTTTCTCTCCTTATACATTTTTTCGAGGACAAGAAACATTTTGGAGGGGAGGACTGTAATATTCCAAAAATTTAGCCTTCATCTAAATGGAATATTATAGTTGTTTCAGCACTAGGTAGGTGAATAAATGGGCGGGGAGACTCATAAAACCCCTTTTTAAGGAATAATAACACTCCTCATGTGAAAGGAGGAATAATAAATAGCTGGATTAAGCACCTTTGGGTGTGAAAAGGGACTAGATCATGTTGATTCAGTCAACTTTGACCAAATCAACAACGCTGTCATGGAGGAGTGGCCTTTATGATGAGATAGCGCAGTTTTGGTGGAGGACAACTTGCATGAGCTTGGTGGCAAGTATGTATGGGACCCAATGTGATGAGGTTCACTTGCTATATATGGAGAGGATGGCATCCTTTGTTATTCATGTTTTAGATTATCATTTGATATTGGTCTGTTTAGACTTTTGCTTCCTCTTGTTGTTTAGCAGGGTTGTTGTGCTATTTAGCACAAGGGTGTTCCTGATCGGGAATCCCTACCTCATCCTCAGGGAAGGAGAGGTTATTTGAGATGCATTTCCTCATTCTATTATTTTGGCCAAGCTACCTCCTTCAGCTACAGCATAGTTTCTATTTAGAGATGGGTTGTGTTGCAGGGTGCAGCAAAGGAGGATCACATTGAGCCATTTCTAGGCTTGTTTTTCAGTGGAGAGGTAGCCTATCCATTGGAGGATCAGCAAGGAAGGATCCTGAGCATATTTCCATGTCTTTGGCATCAGGCCAACCATCTACCATCCCTCACAGCGCAGTCACAATTCTGAACTGCGTTATTTTTGGAGGCAATTGCTGGGAGGGTTCATTGAGCTCATTAGGAGGGTCTATTTATAAGTAGAGGGATCAACCTTCTATTTAGAAATACCATTGGAGGAGGGAATCACCATTTCAGATCTTTCATAGCCTCATTTCCTATCAGATCTAGTTTGCAGTGGTATATTAACCCCAGGGTTATTTATCACATTGTATATTTCTTAGTATTTCTAGCAATCTTTTCCGAGTTGGCTAGAAATCTTGTATTGGAGCCCACATCTTCTTTGTTGGGAATTTATTTTGCTTCTATCATCCATATTTCATTCATTTATGTATTCAACAGCATCTACACTGATATAGATAGCGATGTCATTGCTCTTTGGCATTCTATACAGTTGCAGCAACTCATGTGTTGATTGTTCTACTCATTGGAGGCTTGTTTTATTTGCTTGAGTGGCTTGTCCCTCATGATATTTTTGTATAATGTTGCTGATATCTTAATAAAATTATGGTTGTTTATTGATCCCTCTTATGTCATGTTCACATTTGTTGTGCTTTACATTTTTATGAGCTATATTGCTGTTATTTCCCTTTTGGGATATTACATTGATGGTCTCAAAACTATCCTTGTAGGCTCTTTTAGATGAATCAAATACATTGGATTTTGGATCTTCAATACACCACTTGGTCAATACTCTGTTTTTACACTTGAAGACTCTAAGCCAATTTTCATTCAAAGACTAGGTCAAAGAGCCCTCCCACTAGGTCAATTAGGTTTTCACAGGTTTCAAGGTCATCATGGGTATTTCTGACATTGTGTTTCTTTGTTAGAATCTATTTTAGAGGTATTGAAATGATGAGACATGGTTATTCAAGGAAGACCTGAAAGTTGCCAAACAAGACTACCTTATCAGCTCAAAGTCTATAAAAGGTAAAAAGGTTAAGCTAAGTTTCATGATGGGAATTACACAAGGTTTTGGGAGAAGCTGCTACTGTGTAAAATCCCCCCAGAGTTTTCAAGGTTAATGTGTCATACTTCAAGAGCAATTTTATCATGCCTCCATCATTTTCCAAGAATTCATTCCAAAGGACAAATCATTTGCCACACCTAGGGCTAGTTTTGCTTCAAAATATGTTTCTCACCAAACACAGATGAATTTGACAAGACTGAGAGAGGTATTCGTCCATTATAGGTCCAAGAAAAAACACCTCCTTCATATTTTACACAGGTGTCATGGTTTTGGAGAAATGTCAAAAATACAAGTGTCATGGGAGAATTCACACCATCATTAGCTCAATTTGGAGTTGAGGAAGGCCTCCAAACATTTCCTGCACCAACACTCTGCATTTCTACACCATCATTTAGCACTTTTTGACCAGTCTGAGGAGAATCAACTTTTGACGGGTCAAATCAACTCCAATCAGAAAAAAAAAGGTATATTTGGAAATCAAACAGGATAAGATTTCCAACGCGCTATCATGGGACCAATTTGGACACCGGGAATGCCTCCAAATTCCCTCTGAAAAATGGCGTTGCGCACTTAGGAGTTGGTGTTGCGCCCTTGGCGCTACGTGCCTCGCACAAGGCACTGACCCGACTTGCCCGACCCGACACCTCATTCAAGTGCTGCGCGTTTTGACAGGAGGACATCCTAAGCCTTTTAACCCTCCAAATTCACTCAAAAAGCGTTAAATTGTTCCCAGACTCCTGCTAAAGGCCCTTCATACCTATTTTCAGGCTAAGTAAAAATTCCACCATCCTTCAAGCCTTTGTCATCATTTAAAAATTGAAAGGAGTAAAGCCCTAAGAGGGGACCTTAGGGATGTAAACTTGAAATCTCTGTTTGTCACTTCTCCATATTCCTATGAAGAATATCAGTTGAAACAAGGGAAATTGCACAGTTAGGGGTTGTCATCAATTTTATTCAGCCTCTCACACAACTTCATATATTCATACACTCCTTCCATTCACTTATAGAGGTTTCCATTCCATTTGCCCTTTTCCTATCAGTTTCAAATCAATACAAGGAGCTATCAACACAAGGTTTAAACACTCAGCAGAGGTTTGTCATTGATATCTTGCCTCTCACTCACATACCCTCGCATCATTGTGATCCTCCTTCCTCACCCTCCCCAAATCCTTCACTATCATCTCATAAGTACAAGTGCATCTAACATGAATATGATGGCCATGAAGAATCAATCAAGGAGGAATAAAATAGTGGGGCCAAGGATAATGAGGTTAAAAGCCAGAGAGGAGTCAAACAAGGAAAAATCAAGCACCTGCAAAACAGAAAATGTTAAAGAAGGTGAAAACAGAGATTAAACTTTATGGTGCAGACAAAAGAAGGTAAAGGCATGATTTGAATTCCACGGTGTGGGTCAAGGAAAATTTTTAAGGGTGTTCCTGTGTGTTTCAATTCCCAAGGACCAAAAGGAAGATGTCAACTATCAAAGTGCAGAAAGAAAGCCACTTCAATGTCTTTCATATCACCTACAGAAAAAAGACAAAGAAATATCAATGAAAGGAAAAAGGGGGTTCAAGACATTTGAAAATGGTTTTCAAAGTTAAAATAAGTATCACATGCCTACAACACTCATTTCACACTTCAAACAACTCATTAGGCCATTGCAAAAAGTTTTAAGATTCAAAAGGGAAGGAATTTCAAGTTTTTTTTTTAGTGAAATTGGGCAAGTCTGCCTAGTGTTGTGTGCATGGCATTTCCTGCTGTGTATTTTTACATAGGCACTGCACGCCTGTGTGATGGCATTGCGCGCTTGCACTTTCCGCCCGACAGGCCCGAAAATGTGACCCGACTCCCCACACCCGACTACTACACGCCCGACTCACCCGACTACCTGCGCTACGCGTTTTGTGCTACGCGTTTGGATAAGAGGGCCTCTGCATGAGGCCAAGCCCTAAATTTTCTCAAAGGCCTCATAAAAATCCCCTCCAAGAGTTTCAGAACACCTCTGAGGGCCCACTAGTCAATGAGGCTCAGGGCAGTGATAGAGGCATTACATAAGGCAATCATTAAAACAATAAAGATAATAGAAATGTTACTAATAAATGATGATAGAGGTAACACAAAGAGTCAAAATGACAATGAAAGATCAATCAATGAGGCTCATCGAAAATCAGTGGATTAGTTGAGGGCAAGGATGCAAAAACCAATTCAGAAGAAGGAAATGAGGAAGCAACATAACAATAAGGCCTAGGAAGAAAAAGTGAGGCCAATGCAAATGATCAAATGGTAATGAGGGGGAGGGAAAAAATGATAAGGAAAATAGCAAAGAACAAAGCAATAAAATCAGCATGGAAGATATCATTTAGGCTCATGATGGTATTAAGTTTAAATGAAGTGAAGAAGAAAACAATGAAGAAGATGCAAATAATCCTGAAAGTAGCAAAGCACACATCAACGATAATGATGGCAGTAGGTCAAAGGAGAATTGAGACTCATGGCAGAGGAAAATATAGTGAGGAAAAGAGCAATAATATCAGCATGAAGGATGTATATAAAGCAGAAAGCATGGAAGTAGAAAGAGATGATAATGATGATGATGGTAGGTCAAAAAACCATGAAAAAGCAGTAAGGCTTCCAACCAAGAGGCTTATGAAGAATATGATAGAACCAAGGGCTAAAGATAAAGGAAACCTCAGAAAAATGGTTGATCTATCCCCACAAACATCCCAAACACCATGATAGAGGTAAATCCAAATTTTGGGGACCTTTTGGAAATTTTGGATTTTTTCTGATTTGGAGAGCCAAGGGGGTAGCACCCTTGGTGGTACGCTTTTTCTTAGAGAATATTTAGGAGAAAAGGCTTACATTTTTGGAATCCTCAGCTCAACTATAGCATGCTCACAAAGTTTCAAGTCAATTGGAGTTGTTTTGGTCCTCCAAAGGGGTCAAAAACACCCTAATTTTCACCTTTCTGCCGAGTTTTCAGGACAGCTGCTCCGCATTTACCAGCCTAGTAATTTTTTCCTTTTAAACAATTTATAGGGGTCCAATAAAAAACTAAAGGGTATTTCTGGAAATTAGACTCAACAGGCTTTCCAATGGGCCATCACGAAGCCTATTCTGACATCGAGAAGGCCTTCAAAACATTGTTACAAGTTGACCCAATGTTTATGCTCCGGTGCTACGCCCTTGGCATGGAAATTCATCCTAAAACTCAGTGTTGCGCCCTTAACAGAGGAAAATTGAACAATGTATGCTTGGAAAGTTTTAGGAGGCTTTGGGAGAGCTCAAATTTCATTTCTTTGCTAAAAATGCCCGAAAATATATTTTGTTTTAGATATTTTGTGCCTTGGGCCTTGCAAGGTCTTGTTAGCCATCCATAATTTTGACATATCCAAAGATGGCTAAAATAGGTCTTTAGCCTTCAAGAAACAAATTTCATACAAAATCTGTGACTTCTTAAAGCCTCTTTGTGTTCATTATCTTTCAGAAATCCATTTCATTGATAAGCCTTCAGTCAAAATCCTTCAAAGTAGTCTTGTTGTTACAAAAGAAGGTTGTTTTCAGAATATTTTCCATCAAGTTCACCTTCATAATCTCCTCTCCATTTCATCATTTGTTACTCATCTTCACCCACCCTAAACATTCATCTATTCCTCTAAAAAAACCCACATTTAGCCCCATTTTCCCATACAACCCCTTTAAGCCTTATAAAATCCCTTTATAATGGTTTAAAAAACCTTCTTATACCTATCGAAACTTCTAAAAAGGCTCAAAAAACCCATTTTAGCCTATGATCCACCCTTTTAAAAACAGTAAGGCCCTAAGCCCCTACAGGCTTAAGTCCTTAGCCTCGTTATTCATATGACCAAAACCCGCAAACCGAGGGCTAAAGCCGCAACCCCTCTTACCGTAAAACTCTGGTCCTCTTACTTCCCCATTGGAAAATATTCTCCGCCTCGTTTAGCCCCTCTATTTCTTATTTTTCCATCTCCTGCATCATATCCCTCAAAAGATAATCCCATTCGTTGATCATCTTGATCTAAAGATTATCACCCCTTCCCCCTTCAAACCTCACTCCACCCCAATGTTTATTATCTGAGCACCCCGATGGCAAATCTACACCATCCATCGACTCAATCCAACGGTCATCACCATTCCTCCACTCCACCCGTGGGCACTTCTAGGTCCGCAGGTCAACCCTTTGGTGCCCCCGCAGTTGACCAGCTTAACTATGGGAGATCTCAGATCTACGGCTGAGATTTATTGTGGAGGCACAAGCCAAGAAACTGGCCCGTACCTCAGCCCCCCCCCCGCAATAGATCCCGACCGTTGATCTCGATTCATCCAACGGCCCTTGCATCACCCGACCGTTTTTCCGCAGAGAAACACACCTCACTAAATGCCAAAATAGCAGACGTCAGGCTGGCGGCCACGCCGCTTTTCCTCCTGCACATCTTTCCACTCGTCACGTTGATCCTCCGCCGTTGGATCTACAGCCCCAGATCCAACGATTTGCGCACGGTTTCGTGCTCCATTCCACCAAGCCTCCTGAATGTGCATCTCGAGTGCGAAATGGCTGGTTTTGTAGAAGTCGTGTGTCGAGCAATGAACCATATCGCATTCAAAACTCCCAAAACCGCTAACTTCCCATCCCTTGCACGAAAACCATTTCTGGTTTCGCAAAACCGCATTCCCAATTTCGCACCATAATTCAAATTTGAACCCTGTTTACGGCTATCCACCATGGTTTTCCACCTCCACTGCATACACTTCCTCCACAAATGCTCCTCCGCCCCCGCCAAAGCCTCTGAATGTAGTCTACCCCAGCCCGCAGGATTTATTTAATATGTTGTTTTTTTTGCAGGTTTTTTTGGTGGCTAAGGTGTTAAAAATTCTCCCACAGCCAAAGAAACAGTGGAAAAAGGCTGAAGGTGAAAATCCTCAGAGCCTAATCAAATGTAGAAAAGGGACAAAAAGGGTCTAATTTCAAAATTTTAATCAATGTTTCATGGGCATCGGTTACACAACAAACCCTCCAGAACGTAAAAGAACCCTGCATACATACAATCAAAGGAAGATTAGAGATAGAGAGATTAAAATCATAATCGAAGGAATCACAGAAAAGCAGAGGTTAGCATGAAGATTAAGGATAAAGCACAGTCAAAGATGAATTAATGAAAGACAAATACAGTCAGCAAAGGACCAAAACAGGAATATGATAAGAAGGCCTAATTCATGATCAAAGTGACCAATCAACACAGATCACCCAAAGGAATGCTTTGAATGACACATCACTGAAGCAATTACTCCTCCAGAAAGAAAAAGGACACCTGTAGTCTACCTTACCTTTCAAAGACACCTTGACAGCCATCCTGATGACAGAACCTCTTTAAATTGTCAGGGCAGTTATTATAAAGGCATGGGTGGCCTTAAAACTAAATTTTTCACCTAACTTATCCCAGAAGCCAAGACAAAGTTAATGTAGTTAGAAGATATCTCCAAAAGCACACACTTTGGAGTTATTTCCAGCCTACCAGATGTGCCTCAAAGTCAACAAAAACTACTAAATGGTCTAAACAGTTAATGCAATGTTTATGGAGAAGAATGGGCATTCAAATACCTCTCCCCCTCTGTCTTAACTGATATTTATGATCTTTCCTTCAACACTCTTCCTCATTCACCTATAAGTACTCATTGAAGATTCATCGTAAAGGGTTGGAAAATTGTTAATTGTTGAACTGTTATTGAGTAAGAGTTGCTAAGTAGTTGTAATATAGTAGGCTAGGAAGAGAAGTATTGGACTGTAGAAAGCTATTGAACTCAGAGTATGTAATTGGTCTTGGACATCAAATAGATAAGCAGATTCACTGGATCCTGATCTAAATCATTGGTGATGTTATTCTTACTGTAATTTTTATTCTCCTTATGTTTCCACTGTGTTCATATTCTCTGATAAAGAACAACAAATATAGATTAGGATTTACTTCTAAAAAGTACCCTAATTCTGACTAATAAGCTTTATCTTTATGTTTTCTTCTAAATGTGTGTTTAGGAATTATTTCAATAGAGTATAACCAGTCAAAGAATGTTGGTGAGCCCATGTCTTGCTGAGTAGAACTTGAGATGTTGTTCTCGAATGATCTTTTCACTGCATGCTAAGTAGAGTCCTAATCAAGGAAGTTTATGGTTAGCCATGTCCCTTGTTTAGTCTTAAACAACCATTTTGAAGATTTACCTTAAGAGTATGCCAAAAGCAGGCTAGGTTAAAAGTCCTTACCTGATCTTAGGTTACTTTTTATGTTTATCTTAAATTTTTTCCCTTAAGAGTATGCCAAAAGCAGGCTAGGTTAAAAGTCCTTACCTGATCTTAGGTTACTTTTTATTTTTATCTTAAATGTTTTCCGTTAAGAGTATGCCAAAAGCAGGCTAGGTTAAAAGTCCTTACCTGATCTTAGACTGCCCTTTGTTTTCTTATATGTTTTCTATTCTTAAGAGTATGCTAAAAGCAGGATAGGTTAAAAGTCCTTACCTGATCTTAGGTTTCCCTTTGTTTTCTTATATGTTTGCTTCTTTCACAGCCTTTCTTACTGTTTCATACCACAAACTCAACTTAAAAAGATCTTTTGATATAGATGACTTGCCCTATGGAAACCCTTGAATAGTTTTTGTGCAAGTAAACCCTTTTATGACTCCATAGCCCAATGGTTTAGCACTGTTTTTTTGACCTATCTTTCCATGCTAAAATATCCTTCCACTTATTTCCTCCTTCACTTCACATGACCTTCTCATTTAATGATTCCCAACAAAAAACAAAAAAATCCCTTGTACTTCATAACTAGCTTAATATCATATCATAAGCCTTATATCCTTTTAAAATACATATAGAGAGATCCCTCTCTGAATCCAGGAGGGCTAGATCCTAGGATTCCAAAGTGGTTCTGATGTTGCCTTGTCATTTGGTATGCCAATCTGCCAAATCACAGAACCACAACAGGTCTCAAGGACAATAGTAACATTTCTTATTAGCCAATGGGCTTCTAGAGACTCTATTAGGTTTTCTCCTCCTTGATTGTTAAATAGAGCATTGAGGATTCATGTTTTATGGTTGTTTTTATGACTCTTGTGAGTAATACATAGTATTTGGAGCTTGAAGAGAAATTGGTGTTGTGGAGCTTGTGAATGGCTTGTTTTTCTTATTGATGGAAAAGGCTTGCTTGCACGATCCCTGAGCTTGGTTAATGGTGATGTGCTTCTATTCAGTTATTGTTATTTTCTGTATCATTGTGTTTCATCCTTCTATATTGCAGTAGGATAAAATATTTATACTAAGAAATGTTGTTTAGAGACACCTTAGCTCTGTTTATCCTTCACTGCTTCTATGTTTTCCTCTACTAGGTCAGTTTAGAGAATTATTAGTTGCTCTCTAGACCCACCTAATCTTGTTTATCTTATGAATGGTTTAATACAGTAGATATCATAGACGTTTTATGGTAATCCCTGCTTGTTTGATATCACTATAACACTGTTTTCAGGTCTCTCTTTGAAGTACCATTGTTTAGGTTTGCCAAAGAGGCTATGTTTCGATCATACCCTTTGTCCATGCTTGAAAAATTGTTTCAAATATATTTATAGCTCTGATCAATGATGTCTAGGAGTTCCCTCTTCCTTGATTAAAGTTATGTGTTAATCTTAAATGTTTTCTAACCTTGAATTTAAAATCACTAGAAGTTAAATGAGTTTCTCGCCTTCTATATTTCATTGGATTATTTGTCTGAAATTCTTACCTGCTTGAGTTGAATCAAAGAGTTATTGGTATGCCCTATCTATTGATTACTTCTTTATGCTAAATAGTGTTGATTTCCCTTCTTGTTTTAAGTATTTGACAAAGAATTCTTGATTGTCCTTTGCCCTACTTTGTTCACAAACTTGATGTTCATTTCATTTCACCAAACCTTGAGAATCCATCTGATCATGCTAGATTTTCCCTGTGATGCTCCCCGATCCATTGTTGAACCTTACATGACTTTTTGTAGACTCCATAGCCCAATGACTTGAAAATATCTCATTCCATCTATTTTACTTTATCATTTACCCAACCCAAACAAACAAACAAACCCTAAACTTAGCAACTAGCCTAAAATCAAACCCTAAAAGCAAACAAGTTCACATCCTTTGCACAAAATAGAGAGAGCCCTCTCTGAGTCCAGGAAGGCTAGGTCCTAGGACTCCAAAGACTGGTCTGATGTTACCCTGGGCAATTGGTCTGCCAATCTACTAAATCACGGGACCCTAACATATGCAACAATAGTTGCACATTGGCAAGTGTCATATGTGAAGTAATTGTTAGTATTATGGAAACATTAGTCAACTTAAGGAATAGTAGGTTTCCTTGGCATAATTGTTGAATATTTTGGTACTAAAAGTTGATCCATATTGATAGGTTAAATATGAAGTGGAAATTTGTATGAAGAATTGCATGACATGGGGAGATAGATTTTTGTTTCAAGCATTAATTGTAACATTCGTAATTAGTGACAGCTAATTGAAATATTCTATTTTGTTTAGTTTGCCGTCTATAGTTTGTAAATAAATAAAAAAGTGAGTGAAGAGGGTCTAACTCACTTAAGAGAAATAAGACATCCACCTAGAAGCACAACGTTATGACTTAAGTGGGAGTCAAGGGGGGGCCTAACACCACGTAGAGGAGGGGGCCTATGTACACTCTAGAAGCTTCTACAAGCTTCTGCGCAGATAAGGATGAGGATGTGGAGGAGAGAGAGAGAGGCTACGTTGAGTTTTTGAGGGAAACCAATGCTATAAAAGATGGAGGAGCCTCCTCATTTCATTCATGCTTGAGTTGGTTATTGTTGAGTGAGACATTTGTCTTCTTTAGCACGCTGGCTGTTTAGCTTGTCTGCAGCACTGTTTAGTGCACCGAGTGTCTCCGTGCGGAGATCTCACCCTTAGCCCGGGGGACTTCGAGTGCCTGCTTAAGCAAGGTTAGTTTTTCAGCATCATCCTCCAGGACAGCGTTATTGCTGCAGCAGCATAATACTGTGTTGTAGGGTGTTCCCGTGGAGTCGTCACGACACCTCTTCCTTCTCTTGTTTTTCAGAGGGAGAGTCTTTCTTTCCTTTGGAGGATTAGATTGGGAGATATTGGAGCTGATTTGCAAATCTTGGCATCAGGCCAACACTCATTCTTGCTCTACTGCACAGTCCCTCTTATTTACTGCGTTATTTTCATGGTGTAGCTGCTATGAGGGTTTGCGAATTGATTTGGAGGTGAGATCTCAAGTGTAAGGATCAGCCTTCCACTTTGGAGATCTATTGGAGGAGGTCTACTTCAGATTGCTCATCATCTTCAGCCTTCTCTATTGAGTTCCAGATTTGAGTTGCAGTAGCTGCCCAACAACTCCGACATTTTTTCCATTTAGTGTATTTCAGCCAATCCCTTGGAGGATTGAGGTATTTTTGTTTATAAGGGTTAGAGCTTTGCTCCCCTATTGTATTTGGGCCATATATTGTCATATCCATGTATTGGCATCCTTTTGGAGCAGCATTCTATCATAGACTGCGTTTTCATAGCCCGGGTTTATGCAGAAATAGCAGTGTTCTTCATTTTCATGTACATGTGTTGTTGAGGCTTGGATTGCTTTTCTTGAGAGGTTGTTTCCTCAAGACTTGTACTCTTTCTTGCTACTATACATCATTCTTGGCTATATATATATTCATCTTCTTGTCTCATAAGCTCCTTGTAAAAACGTTGTCTCTTCATGGTGTGCTCATTTATGCGTTCTCCTATTGCTGTATGTCACTTTTGAGTGGGATTCTTCAAGCAGCTCTATAGACAGAGTCTGGAAAGGGCCAGATAGCCTCCAGATCTCATTCTCCTTAGAGACGACATATCCGGTAAATGCCCTCCCAGTCAATCTCTGGTTGGAGTTTGCCGGTTCTAAAGATATCCCCAAAACGGGATATTACAGTGGTATCAGAGCATAGTTCTGGCTTAGCCTGTGGACATTATCACAATGCCTACATTCTTATCTCCAGTAACGAGTGAGAAAGAGAGGCAGCATGATCATATACCCTTTGGAGATTATTTCCGAGAATGGCAGTCCAAGGGGGAAGACTTTAGAGCAGCTTTTCCTTTCAAAGATTATTGTCAGCTCAGGCAGGATGAAAGTGGAAGGAACAACAGAACGCAGAGTTCAAAGTTGCAGCATACCACTGGGAAGTCACCTTTTCCCATGCATGAGGATCCACTAGTACCTGTGAGTCTAAGCCCAAGAAGACCGGAACGGTGAAAAAGATGAGTTTATTCTCATCTATTTTCAGATCCAGAGGAAATGCATCCACCGTTGAGGAGGTCAAGAAGATTGAAGAAAAAGAAGAGGAAGTACCATGCACTTCCTATTCTCATCAAGAAGAAGATATCGAGCATGGAAGATACTTGGATCATCAGATTCTCAGTGATTACCTTGTTGAGTATAGATCTCAACCTAGAGCCTTCAGGGAGACTCTAGATTTTCCTCATTTCATCCAGTTGAAGGAAGAGAAGAGGCCATGCAGCAGAAAAGAAATCAAAGGCAATAGATTTTTGTTGTCTACCTTTGATGGGTCATCTAATGCAAGAACTTGGGTGAGAAAGTTGGAGGCATTTTTCCTACTACATCCTGTAGCAGGTAAAGAAGCTGTTGAAATCTTAGCACTACATTTGGAGGGTGAAGCCTATGATTGGTGGTGAAACCACTTGAGCCATGCAAGGGTGAAGACTTTTGCAGAGTTCACTCAAAGTTTGATCCAAACCTTTGATGGAGAAAGAACAAAGAAAGAAGAGATCACATCACCTCTTGAGGAGGCTTGTGATAACGCTGTCCCACTCATGGAGGAGCAACCACATGCATCAACAGTTGGGGCAGCCAACACTTTTGAGGAAGGGACTCTTGTAGCCCTACAAGAAGTTCCAAATGCACATCAAGGTATGAAAAGATTTCCACATTCCATTGTTGCAGCAAATTCTTTTGATCAATGTGGAGATTTACTTTTGCATGACCAAGGGTCAAATCCCATTGCTACTATAGAGCAACTTGGTTGCACTGCGCTGTGCAACATGGAAACACTCAAGAAGGAATCAAACCATCATTCTCATGAGCCATTGTTGGATTGTACATCATATTGGAGGTTGGGGTTTGAAGCCTTGAAGATTGATGGTAGACATCTTGGAGTAAGAAACCCTTTCTCCCTTCAAGATGACACTTTCTCAATGAGCTCCTCTCAGCTCAAAGAGAAACTTCTACTTTCAGATCCAAGACCTCATTGGTTTTGGAAGACTATGGATGAGAGGGAGGTCTCAAGGAGAGATCTCACTGGAGATGCACTTCGAAACACCATGGGGTGCAATGACTTTCTTCCCTTCTCACAAGAGCAGATAGAAGATGGAGGACATATTAGGATGGATAACGTCTCTCATGCTTGTGTTGGACATCCCTTGAGCCATACCCATCATGATGGGAGGTTTTTTCCTACCACCTATTTGATTCTTGATAGGGTCTCATTGATCCTTGAGAAGCATACATTTCAAAATCCCATGAAGTGCAAAGACAGGAATTTGATTTGGGAGGATGGTAGCCCTCATGAGAGGAGTACCAAGATGAGGAAAAGAAGGATGCATCCACAGGTGATTGAGTGGATGTGGGTGATGAGCAAGGAGCTAGGGAGCTACCTGCAGATCTATGATACTGGGCAGCAGGAGGCTTGGCTGCGCTGGTTACTCTTGAAGGAGTTTGGCCATCACTTGTACTTGCAGATCTATGATACCGGGCAGCAAGAGGCTTGGTTGCGCTGGTTACTCTTGAAAGAGTTTGGCCATCACTTGGCAAACACTCTTTCTAAGAGTAGGAGGATGGAGAAAAGATGGTTGGATACTTGCATCATTGAGCAACATAGAGTATGGATGCATGGTGTTGATATGATACTCATTTCATTCATTGTGTCTTCATGACATGATTGGTATGATGGAGGTATGGGGAGGCAACACAATGTCTTGTTGCTTTGTTTGTTTCTGGGAGAGCAAGGGAAAATTTGCTCTCACACTTTGTATGATGTTGCAGGAAGAGGGGATGGCACGATCTCCTTGGTCTTTGATGAAGATTGGGAAACACTTCCAACTTGGGAGGTATTCCACACTTGTTGCAGCATTATTAGAGGAGTCTTTGACAAGGAGCATGTCAAAGAACGGAGCTTTGTATTGACATCAGCTTATTTGCATGAGCTCACAACGTTGTCACTTTGGAGCAAAACTTTATGGATGAAGTGTGCCCAGCAGAGACATGGTGGATCTATAACCCATAGGTCCCAGAAGCACTTCATATTTGTTGCACTTGATGAACAAAGAGGAGGTAATGATGATAGAGACATCTATGGCATATTTTTCTTGACTTGGATTTCCAAGCATTAGGAGGATTATCTTTTTGCAGCACATGGTTCAGTCTTCTTCATAGCATGCCAACACACTATGGAGGACTCATTCATGGATCCATGTACCATCTTACTTCCAGCAATTGGTGAGGAGTTTGTTTATACATTCATTGATTTTCACACTATTACCATTCTTATGCAATGCATTGCTTCACAAGAGGGAAAGCTTGTCAAATTGCTCCATGAATTGTAATGAGACAATCTACATGATGGAGGCAGCCATATTTTTTGTGGCCTTGGGAAAATGTTTTATCACCACATGTATGTTCATTTGTTGCACTATATCATGTATCATATGAAGACATGCATGATTAACCATGTAAAAAGAAACATTTTGCCATGTATTTTTATCAAGCAACAACTTGTAAAACTGCGTTGTACTTGTTGGAGAAGCTATTGGTGCCTCTTTGCATCACTTGTAACCTTCAGAGTTTTCTTCATTTTGCTACTGATCATGTCTCCATTTGCTGATATAGATCAGATTTGTATGGGAGGCTTGATTATGAGGGAGACACATGAGCTGGATGTGTCCGTGAGTGGGAAAAATTCTCACAATTTCTGCACTACATGTTCTAATGGGAGCATGAGAGGAGATATGGCCACCACAGCCAAATGTCTTTTCTCTTTTGAGGTGGGCCATAAGATTGATATTAATCCATTGTATAGCCATGGGAAAGTGCTTGATCATGTATTATTGTTGTTACATTCAGCGATTTACTATCCTTTAGTAGATGTGATGAATCTTGGAGATTGCTTGCCATGTAATTTTCTGAAGTTGCAGTGGATGAGACTGCGTTGTATCCTTGGGAGAGATTGTTTGCATCATGTATCATCATGTAAAACCTTCAGCAAACCTCTCATTAGGATGTTCCATGATGACCATGTTCTATTCTTCATGGATAGATTTTTTTGGGCCAGCTTGTTCTTCATTGTTGGAGGAACCTTCTCTGGAAGGTTGTTCTTCACTTTGCCATTGGAGGGCAATAATTTTGCAGCCCGGGATCAGCATACACTCTACACTTGTTATGAGTGGAGAGAAGGAAAACATGGGGTGAGCTATGATGCTTGCCAAATTCATATTTTCAGCCCACCTTCATTACCAGAGCTTGAGGTGGAAGGAGATTTTCAGGAGTTGCCTTGTTGGGAGGTGGCTCATTTTGTTTGGATGATTGCTTGGGGATGGAGGATCCACATGAGGGAGATGTTCCTCATTATATTCCAGACTCCATGCCTTGAGTGGAGATTCTTCAGTTCTATCCTTGTAGTTGATTGGAGAGAGGTGATGAGTTGGTACACAGTCGATGGGACAGCTTACACAGTGGCAGATGCAGCACAACAGGGGTCATGGTCTTTGCCTCTTAGAGCATCAGTCATAACCAGAGGTAGTGCGCAGTCCGAGCTGTGGGACTTGGGCTATTATTGGCCATGGTGGCAATGGGATTTGGGAGGATTGTTGGCTGGCTGGTACCATGAGAGATCAGTTTGGGATCCTGGCATTGAGAGATCCCTTCATATCAGGGTGATGCAGAGGACAGGGAAGATTCAGTGGCGCATCTGGAACCCAGGCACATTTTGCAGTATCGGTGGAGAGCATCAGCTAGGAAGGAGACTTGTTCAGGCAGTTGCTTAAGGGCAAGCAACATTTTGCCGAGGGGGACTGTAATATTCCTAATTAGAGACAGCTAATTGAAATATTCTATTTTGTTTAGTTTGCCGTCTATAGTTTGTAAATAAATAAAAAAGTGAGTGAAGAGTGTCTAACTCACTTAAGAGAAATAAGACATTCACCTAGTAGCACAACGTTGTGACTTAAGTGGGAGTCAAGGGGGGACCTAACACCACGTAGAGGAGGGGGCCTATGTACACTCTAGAAGCTTCTACAAGCTTCTGCGCAGATAAGGATGAGGATGTGGAGGAGAGAGAGAGAGGCTACGTTGAGTTTTGGAGGGAACCAATGCTATAAAAGATGGAGGAGCCTCCTCATTTCATTCATGCTTGATTTGTTGATTGTTGAGTGAGACATTTGTCTTCTTTAGCACGCTGGCTGTTTAGTTTGTCTGCAGCACTGTTTAGTGCATCGAGTGTTTCCGTGCGGAGATCTCACCCTTAGCCTCGGGGGACTTCGAGTGCCTACTCGGGCAAGGTTAGTTTTTCAGCATCATCCTCTAGGACAGCGTTATTGCTGCAGCAGCATAATACTGTGTTGTAGGGTGTTGCCGTGGAGTCGTCACGACACCTCTTCCTTCTCTTGTTTTTCAGAGGGAGAGTCTTTCTTTCCTTTGGAGGATCAGATTGGGAGATATTGGAGCTGATTTGCAGATCTTGGCATCAGGCCAACACTCATTCTTGCTCTACTGCGCAGTCCCTCTTAGTTACTGCGTTATTTTCATGGTGTAGCTGTTGTGAGGGTTTGCGAATTGATTTGGAGGTGAGATCTCAAGTGTAAGGATCAACCTTCCACTTTGGAGATCTATTGGAGGAGGTCTACTTCGGATTTCTCATCATCTTCAGGCTTCTCTATTGAGTTCCAGATTTGAGTTGTAGTAGCTGCCCAGCAACTCCGGCATTTTTTCCATTTATTGTATTTCAGCCAATCCCTTGGAGGATTGAGGTATTTTTGTTTATAAGGGTTAGAGCTTCACTCCCCTATTGTATTTGGGCCATATATTGTCATATCCATGTATTGACATCCTTTTGGAGTAGCATTCTATCATAGATTGTGTTTTCATAGCCTGGGTTTATGCAGAAATAGCAGTGTTCTTCATTTTCATGTACATGTGTTGTTGAGGCTTGGATTGCTTTTCTTGAGAGGTTGTTTCCTCAAGACTTATACTCTCTCTTGCTGCTATACATCATTCTTGGCTATATATATATATATATATATTCATCTTCTTGTCTCACAGCTCACTGTAAAACATTGTCTCTTCATGGTGTGCTCATATATGCATTTGCTTATTGCTGTAAGTCACTTTTGAGTGGGATTCTTCAAGCAGTTCTATAGACAGAGTCTGGAAAGGGCCAGATAGCCTCCGGATCTCGTTCTCCTTAGAGACGACATATCCGATAAATGCCCTCCCAGTCAATCTCTGGTTGGAGTTTGTCGTGACTTAGAGATATCCCTGAAACGGGATATTACATTGGTATCAAAGCTTTTGAGCGGGATTGCCGTGTTCTAAAGATATCCCCGAAACGGGATATTACATTAATCAAGGAATTTTGAAGCAGATGAGGTATCTTGAAGGAAGATGTAAGAAGGCTCTCATAAAAGGGAACACAAATAGATTAGAGGTCCACATGAAGCAGGTAGATTATCAAGGGGAATTACCTTTTTCCATTAATGTCAAAGGGGAAGAGAAATCAAGAGAATAAGATTGAGGCATGAAGTCAAGGGGGTTGTACTTGTAGAAGGAATATGTGTGTTTCCATCAATTAAAAGGAGGAGATTATTTAATGGTGTTTTCATTGATGCCAATGGTCATTAATGAACAATATTAATATTTGTCTAGATTACATTAGTTGGATGCTACACTAGAAGGATGTCTAGAAACCTTAGCTTCAGGGTTTGGATGTCCTAGTAAATGGACATACACCACAATCATTGGAAATTTTAATGAAGTAAATCATTTTATTTTTCCCAAGAGATCCTCACCATTGGATTCTCCTCGTTGAGCTTATTTCATTGATATGTGAAGCGTCTCATGGGAGTTCACGAGTTCAGAACTTTTCCTATTCAAAGTTAAATGCCCCAACCAAGTGATCTAAACCCTAGTGCCTGATGATGCGGCATCACAATATTAAAGGATAATTTCAAAAGGAATATTAATAATATCTCAAATTTCAAAATTAGGAAGAAAAATTGGTTCCAACCCAGACTCAAATTTGAAATTGAATAATATTTCAGTGAAAAGTTTTTTGGAACCAATATATTTGATTTCTTAAAAGGCGTGTGAGGCTCATAAAATATTCGCTACAATATTTAAATTTTGAAGTCAAAATTCGATTCCTTCCTTTATGGTTAAGTCTGTCTCCTTGGTGAACCCAAATCATTATGTAAATTATGGTATTCATTAAAGCCTCGAAATTATATAAGATGCATTTTATTTATCCTTCAAGGTATGAATTCAAATGCAAAATATTCTATAATATTTACCTAAAGTTGTATTCGACCCTGGTGGAGCATTATAAGATCAAATGAAAGGGTTTCAGGCATTTGATGAGTTCTAATATTTTCTCGTATTTTTTGAACTAATTTATAAGTGTTTCAGATTTCGTTTATCATTGTGAACAAGCCTCCAAGACTAGTGAAGAAAATACGTCTACTGATATGAAGACAATTCATCTGAAGCAATGATATACTCTATAATATTCATCCCTTCATTAGGGTGAATTTTTGTGCAACAAAAATTCACTTGCGTTGTTTGAAGATCTGTAGCAGTCTCTTTCCTCTCTAATTTTGGTCCTTTCTAAGGGAATCAATTCAAATATATCAGATCCAGTTTATGTATGAGGCTCCAAAATGTTTGAAGGCTCTAAGCTAGCTCTTTGATAATTGGAATCATACTCTGTGAAGAAACTAATATTTTGTGGCTTTATTTATTACAGATCCTTCGTTGATTATTAAGAATAAAAAAAAATTCAAACCTTGATGTTTGTGGATTATCTTAAAGAGGGTTTCACTTATTAATATAGAATTTTGGTTTCCTTTTAGGACCAGCAAAGGAAGGGTCCACTTTGTTTTGATGAGACCTGCAGTTAACTCTATTAGGACCTCAACTGATTTTAAGCATATACATACTTATTGTAGTAAATATTACTTTACCAAGAAAAAAAATGCAGTGTACCCATTTCAGATAGTAAGAAGTTATAAGCCAATTGATATAGGCAACAAAGGTATTAATAGGTTGCATTGAACAAAGGTATGTTTTGAATCTTATACAACATATTTAAAACTTTTGATGAAGAGGTGAAGGGAATCTAAGGGCTCATTAATAGAATTAATATTATCAAAATATATGTTTTGAATTGAATTAGAGGAGAGACATATTCAGTCTTCTTACTATCATGTTCCACACGATATGATTGAAATTTTTGTTTGGCAAAAGGAAAGGGTTCTTCAGAAAAGAGATGGCTCATAGCAAGTTATTTTTGGTACAATAAGCAAGGGCTCACAATTACACTTAGAGTAAATATTCTCACAATGTTTTGTAGGAGTGATCTACAACTAAAAATTCATTTCATCTACAATACTATTCTTCATCATTCAGGTTCATTGGTATTGAATAATATTATCAAAGACACTGTATCAGTGATTTTAATGTAAGACAACAAATATGTATGGGTTGATTATGGTGTGATAATATAATCTATCTTCAGTGAGAGTGTGTTGAACAAAATAATAACAATATTGTGAGTGTTTTTTTGAAACTTTGACTTTGTTGCATGACAGATATCTACATATGATTCCTGTTAGACAATAAGACTTTGATATAGTATGATGTGATATATGGAAATGATCTTGGATTGAATGAAGTAATCTTGTACTATAATAGTGTTGTTTACCCATGGCCCTTGATGTGAAAAATATGATGACAATGACATTTTTTTAACTTACTGAGACGATGACCCTTGATGTGACTTGACTTCACAACATTGATGATAGTGATTATTGTTGTGATGTGATGAATTGACTTGACTTGGTAGTGACAACGACTTGAGACGTGAAAGTGATATATTTAATTGTAATAGTGATAGTGATATTCTTGTGAATTGTATTAACAATACCTAACATTGTCCCCACATAACTAGTGGGTCATGAGATGTATACAAAATTGATGAATGCGACATTTTACAGGTTTTTTTATGAGGATCTAATTGAGTAGAAGAAAATTTTTTCATGTGGTCAGATAAGGTTTGATGTGCAGTTTTAACAGAGAAAGAAGTGGATGATGTTGACAGTTGATGTTTGATGTACAAAAGCACATTGTTTGGCTTGTTTTTTATTGCAGTTCTATTGTATTCCAGTTTATTTGTATTTATTCACAACACAGGTGTATCCAGCTTGAAAATTATGAAATGTGGTCCACCAGCTGATCAGGGTGGACAAGTTGTGTAAGGTATGAGATTGGATTCTCCTCTAGTTTGGAGCCTAAGAAAACTTTAGGGTTGTAGGGTGGTGTTAGGGCAAGTTGTAGCCTGGACGGGGCGTTGGAGTGTCCATTTAGTTGTGCTAGTACATTGGGTGTTGGAGCATCCTTTAGGTTGGAGACTGTAAACTAGGGCGTTGGAGTATCCTCCCAATTGCAGTTGGTAAATAGGGTGCTGGAGCATCCTACATGTTGGAGCCTCCTTTAGCTGGTGCTAAAAACTTGATGTAATCTTTGAAAGACAAATATTAAGAAGCATTTTGTGGTTTTTGTCTCGGAGGGGTTTCCACCTAAAAATCTCAATATCTTATTATTGTGCATTTGTTAATGGTTTTATTTTTTATTTTTTATGTGCTATTGATTCATGTTTGGGAAATGGTAATGATAATAAATGCACCGTGAAGTTAAAAATACTAATTGATAAGAAATATTGATTCACCCCCCTCTTAGTATTTCCAACACCCCGCTTGGCTGATCTATCCTCAAGTGTCCTCCTCTCATGCCAACAACAATTTTTTACACTCCTTCATCCACCTAAAACCACAAAATGTGATTCTTCCATAACTGAGGGAACTACAACTAGTAACTCGTATAGGAGACGAGGCTAATGAGCCACCCCCCAAAGCTTCCAAAAAATATGAAAATCTAATAGAAGTGGGAAGCAACATATATCGTCGAGCATATTCAAAAAACCACTAAACAATATGAAGATCATGCCAAATATTTGATAATTCCTGTGAATTTCTAGAATTACCCTTCGAAAAAAGAAGCAAGTTGCTTATTTTAAAGTGTGCCCAAGAGGCCCACCAATAAGCTCGGTTCCCAATTTCAAAACCCAAAAAAATAGTGCGGAGAGAGGTTTCTCTCACCTTTTTTTTGTAATCTTAGTAGTTCCTTCCCATTTTCTATTAATATAAAAACCAGGCAACATAGATACAAAAATTAGACCTCAACCTGCCCGAAGGAAACCAGGTCTGTTGGCCATCTAAGTGCATTGTACGCCATCCAAAACATTAACTTCCTTAATAACCTACACAAAGTTTTAAGATAACTAATATCAAAGTCTGCTAATAATATCATTTACGGAAAGTAAAGCTAGCCGCTAAAAAAAGAAGTACTATTATCTCTATTAATCTTTTGACTCCACCGGGGCGGGGTCTTTGGCACTGGATCCTGGTATTTCAACCTGCTGCAGAGATTTTATATCCTTCTCCATTCTACCCAATCTAACATACTAATGCAATTGACGGAGGTTTATTTCCTAAATGTTTCTATTGATATCTGCCAAGGTGGAACCTAACATTGATTCTCCTGTTTCCTAAGTTGACATTACAACTTTTTCCAACAAATATTTTATCAACCAATATGTTCTAATATTCTCCCACAAGTATTCCCTGGATCTCCAATGATATTATGCAGTTCTTCTGATGCCAAATCATCCTCTTCATCCATTTTATTTATAACTTATGTTTCCCATCCATAAATACGGGATTTTATGGAACAAGGAGTGTCTTCTGCAAAGGTTTGAATTAGAGGCTCCATGAGTTGTCTTGTTGACTTCTGGCCTCTCTTTGCTGGCGAGGATGAGATAGGCTCTTTTCCTTTGTCTCCATTAGGCTTTCTTCATCTAGTTTTCTTCACCATATTAACAGAAGCAATAACAAACACTCCTGAATCCACGAGATGATAGAAAATTCCAAGACAAATACATATCAGGAAACTAGAAATACAGTAGGTTGGTAAAGCATGAGAGGGGGAGTAGACGGATGCACCCTTCTCCTTTACCATTCTACTTGCAACACCAACAAACTTAACCCGAAGCAGAGGCATTAAAACGCAACAGAGAAACCCAATTCTACAACCCCACAATACTGGAAAATCCCATGCATAAAACCCACTGATGACCCTATTCTTCTTCCTATGGGTATGCTCAGAATCTAACCCAGAGCCGAAGCATATAAAAAAACAAAGAAACTTAGGCCTGAACCAAAAGTAGTGAAAGCCAACCTTGCCCCAATCCCAAATTCTACAGACCCACAATACTGATAAACCCTTAGAAAAAAACAACTGACGACCATATTCAATAGCCTAATAACATATATAGTGCCCTCAGTAAATGACGCTACTCTTCCCGCCCAAACAGACTTATATTTATCCTGCATTCGTACCAAATTCTGAGCAGAATTACAGACAATATCATCAAGGCTCCTAACACAAAAGGAATGAGGACTAGCCGAAAACAAAATTCCCAACCTTACAACCTGCAGCTGTATTACGGACTTGCGACCCGAGTGAGGCCACACATGCAGTCTAAAAACTTCATAATTTGAATGCGTCGTCCGAGTCGAAGACCAACTTCATTTCATAGCTAGGTGAAAGTATAATACCTTACCAAGCTACTGGAGCGATGATAAATGACAGTAAAGCTGAGGGAGCGCCTGAAAGAACAGCTTCACGACAAAACCAAATTATGAAAAAGCTTGTCATACCGTCATTATTAATTCACCTCAGGACATTCCTCCGGCGCTTACCCCAATGGACACCTCACAGTCTCGCTGTATTTTCCAGCTGTTCACCACATATTTTTAATGGCATACTTATTAACTCGGTTGGGAATTTTCTTGTCCACTCCCCCGCCGCCCATCCTCTGCCATATTTTACATTCCATGGCCACGTTGTCGTTCGACCTCCCCACGTAGCACTATCCTTTCGCCAACATATCGTCTTAGCCCCCTCCTCACCGCATTCCACCCCGATCAAGACCCTCCAAATTTTATCGCCAGACATGGTTACAATATCGAAGAACATGCCAAGAGAACCAAAAGAAATGGCAATAGACAAATAATGAAGGAAAACATAAATGATCCTTAATAGTGGGCCTAGAAACATTACCATATGATTGAAAGCCAACAATTTCTTGAGTGATTCCGCAAAACTAGAATTATAATTCCTTGAAAATATAAATTAAAATAAATGTATATCAATATATATATTTTTTATTTTTTTATTAACATACACACACACACACATATATATATAGATAGATAGTAAGTATTTTGAACATCTACAAAGTTGCAAATCTATAGAGGATACACATATGTTCTCACAAACATATAATTGATATTAAAATATTATAATTTTTTCGTTCCAAATTCTTGTTTGATTTTTCTTTCCTTGATTTTTTAAAAAAAATATTTAAAATTATTAGTATTTTCTCATTTTGTTTTTGGACTATAAAGTCGGCTTACCAATTTATCTTTTCATATTTTTATTGAGATAACGTCTTTCCAATGTGTTTGTCATTATCATATTTTTGGTCTTCAAAGCTTGTTAGAAAATAATCCTCACTTAGTTTAGTTTTCTTTTAGAGTTCCAAGTATTTTATGTTTTCTTAATCTTATTGAGATATTGAACAACTTCCTTTCGATTTGTTTTTTATTATTTTATTTATAGACTTTAAATATGAATTGAACTTCAAAGAAAGTCTTATCTAAGTTTTTTTAATAATGTGTCAAATATTTGATATTTTTTTAGTCTTCTAGAGAGAATGCATCATTCTTTTAGGATTTTTTTTTTTTTTTTTTTGTTACTAAGCCTTATAAAAGAAAATAAAAATAATATCTAAATAAAAATAGTTTATCTCTTACAATTTTACAAGTGAATAAATCTATATATGATGAGTTAAATTTCATGTGTGTGGAAGAAAGTTTGTGTTCTTTGTAGCATTCCCTCTCCGCACTGGTTCTCCCACACTTTCCTTCTTCACTTTTTAAATATAGCTTTCTTAGTTTTTATTCGTTCTTTTATTTGAGTGAAAATATTAAATATATATACATATATAGAAATATAAATTTATCTTTTTAATGAAAATATTATTATTATTTGAAAAAAAAATCCAACTTAAATTTATCTTACCTTTAAATTTAATAAATATAAAAAATATTAAAACAAAGAAATATATAATAATGTTTACTTGGAAAAAATTAAAATAATTATTATTTTTTTTAATAGAAAATTATAACAATAAATTATATAACAATTTTTTTTTTTTTTTTCAGTTCTATTGATTTTAATGTTTTCTTATTTTGAACATCTGTATAGTTGCACATCAACAGAGGATATACATAAATTCTCACATAGATACATATATATAATTGATATTAAAATAATATAATTTTATGGTTGCAAATTCTTGTCCATTCTTCTTTTCCTAACTTTTTAAAATTTTCATTTCAAATTATTATTATATTTCTTGACTTTAAAATAGGGAAACTAGACTTTTTGTTTGTCTAGTTAGTTTTCCTTCTATGTGAGAAAACAAATTATCTTTCCTTATTTTTATTGCAATAATTTCTTTTTCTTTTCATTGTTATTTTATTTTTATGTCTTCTTAATATTATTGAGATAATTCATAATTTAGTTCTTATTTGTTTTTATTTATGAACTTTAAATTCAGTCCAACTTCAAAGAAAGTCTCTGATTTATCTAAGTTTATTTTTCATTAGTAAACCCTTTAAATGAGAATAAAAATTACTTGTCTCTTTTACAAATTTTCCAATCAAACAATCTATATATCTTGAACCAAATTTCATGTGTATGGAAGATATTTTATGTCCTTGCTCCACACATGAATTTTATTCTGTAGCACTTCTTTGCTTTACTTTTTAGACATTTTTCTTTTTGCATATTCCTTCTCCTTTTTTTAGTGTGAAAAGATTGAATACATATGCATATATAGAAATATAAATTTAATTTTGTAATGAAATAATCAATATTATTTGAAAAAAAATAATTCAACTTAAATTGATCTTAGACTTAATCGATTTAAAAGAAAATAAAATCATCTATTTTTTACATATTTACCAGTAAAATAATGTTTATTCTAAACCACATTTCATATGTGTGGAAGAAAGATGTGTGTAATATAAATTTTTTGTTACTTGCTCCACAAACACTTTCCCTCCACACACCCCTACCTCTCCACATCCCTACTTCACATTTTCGACATTTTCTTAGTTTTTATTCCTTTTATAATGAGTGAAAAGCTTTAGTACATATAAATACACACAAATATAAATTTATTTATTTTAATCAAACTGTTGTTATTATATATATATATATATATATATATATATATATATATATATATAACTAACTTAAATTTATCTCACTTTCAAATTTATTAAACATAAAAAAAAAATATTAAAACAAATACAAATATAATAATTATTAATTGAATATATGTATGTGTATTTACTTGAATAAATTCCTCAGTTTATCTTGTAAAGTAACAAATATTTGATGTTTTCATGGTATTATAGAGAGATGCATAATTTCTTTCTAGTTTATTTTTCCTTTATTAATTTTTGAATTTAAAGGTTATCTAGGAAAAGCTCCTCAATCAAGCTACTATGTGAGATGATTGATGAGATGATGTTTATATAGGAAAGATATTTTTTGCAATCATTATTTTATTAGTAAGATGATTATGGACAATTAACCTTTTTTATAACTATTGATTTCATATTTGTGTACACTTCATGTAATAGTAGTTATCATCTTTTGGATTAAAATACATGTGAATTCATGTAAAATAAGAAAAAATAGACTCTGAATTTTTTCAATGGGAAAATTAAACTATTACTTAGTTTTTAGTTACCTGAGCAAGATGTTATGATGTTTGCAATATATTATCAAATCTTTGGCTTTACGATAGAGAAATGTGTAATTTTGGCGGATATTGTAAGCAATAGACTATATATATCCATGAAGGTATTTTTCATTTATATCCTGGCACACAAATATTGTTATAATCAGGGTTTACATTTCTTAAACTTCATATTTGAAAAGTTCCCAAACTTCAACTTTGAAAAGAGAATTGACCAAACTAAAATGGAATAATGCCAAGGATGTCTAGCAGAATTGAATTTGTGACTTCCCAATTGGTGAGATCCTTAGCAACGGGAACATGACCAGTTGAGCTAACCCTTGAGGCTTCCATGCTTCACTTTTTAGACACATTTTCTTAGTTTTTATTCCTTCTTTTCATGAGAGTGAAAATATTGAAACATATACATACACAGAAATATAAATTTATTTCTCTAATAAGAATATCATTATTATTTTTAAAAAATAATCCAACTTAAATTTATTTGACTCATTTCTCTCTTACAAACCTACCAAAAAAATAATCTATATATTTTGAACCAAATTTCATGTGTGTGGAAGAAATTTTGTGTTCATTACTCCACATATAGAGTTCCTCCCACACCTATTCACTAACACTTCCCCACTCCACTTTTTAGACACCTTTCTTAATTTTTATTCCTTCTTTTTACTAATAAAAAACTTGAATACATATACATAAACAAAAATATAAATTTATTTTTTTAATAAAAATATTATTTCTATTTAAAAAAAACATCCACCTTAAATTTATCTCACCTTAAAATTTAATAAGTAACGTGACCTTTCGATCACTAGAATAACTTGAACTGATAGGAAGTTGGTTATTTATTACAAAACTTATTGAGACTTAACTTTGATCCCACGTGGTTGCAGGTTATTAACTCATAAGCTTTTTGAGAAATTAATCTTTTAGTTTTTCAAAAACCATTACAACTTTTTAATGAGTTTTACGCTCAAATTTATATGATTATATCCTTCTCTCTATGCGCATTTTTCGATTTTATGTCAAAACGATATTAATGGTTCATAACTTCAAACTCTTCTCGTTAGTATTGGTCTGTTTCTTTCTTTAAACACACAACAATATTAATATCAGTTTGTTTCTTTCTATTTTGAAATTTGTATATCTTATCATACTTTCATTTTTATTTACAAGTGGAATGGGAAAGAAGAAAGAAGGGAGAAACACAATTTTCTAATATTGCAATTCAAAACATCGAAATGAAAATGAAATCAGTGGAACCTCCAAAATTTGAAGAATGCAATTTCAATTCTTCATTTAGTTTAGACAAAACTTACATAACTCGGCATGCAGAAAATGTCTCATGTAATGAAATCTATGATATCTTTGAGAACAATGAGTGGAAGAGCCTTGATTATTTAGATGAGAAGTCATATGATATATCATATTTTAGAGTTTGAACCAATAAAAAAAAGACAAAATTGCATAAGCTTGCAATAATGGCAATGATGTTTTCTTATTATGATATGATAAGATGGATTTTATTCTACACCCATTTTCAAACTTGTTATGTTGTTGATCATAATAAAAATGTGAATACTTTGTAGAGTAAGTTCAATTTATAAGTTTATTTTTCTTTAAATTTTACTAAACACAACATGTTTTATTCATTTTCATAACAATCTTCTTGGTGAAAAGAATAAAGATTATACCCCACTTGTTAAGTAGCAGTTCCATGACCATGAGGGTTTGAAACTCCGGACTTAGAAGGACAACCCGAAAACTCTTTTAAAAAGGCCTCATAGGTTTTTTTATAAAAATTAACTTTATAATATATGGTGAGTCCAATGTTGAGAACTACAAAGTAGAATTTGTTCCATTTCTTCATAGTATTTTTAAGCCATCAAAGAGTTTTAACTCATAAAAATTTTATCCCAAAATTTATTTGAAGTAATCAAATTAGACCTGGCCTTTCCTCTAGGGTTTGAACAAGGATTTTTTTATGTGTTCCTATCTTATGAATGTAGTTATTGCAACAATACCAAGTTCCCTTTAATGGAATAGAACTATGCATCAATTATGAAAAAAATATACATAATTTTTGTTACATCTTATGGGAAAGCATTTTTTTTTACCAAATTTGCAATAATATTTTGCTTTACTTTCATGAAGTTTTGTTTACAAAAGACCCACCAAGGATAAGAAAATAATTCTAGTCTATCTTGTCTAAATTTGGAGACTAGGACATTGAGGAGATTTTTTCTTATATCTGAGTTTATGGAAGTGAGGGAGGACCTCATGTACTGCCATGACATGTTCCAGATAGATTTACAGTTACGGAAATTGTTGATCAGTCAAAGTTGAAAGGTGTAACCATATTTTTTCACAAAATGTAAAAGGAATTATGGTGTACTTTCTCTATTAATGCTGGCCAAATGATGTTAAAGGACACATTGAATGTTGCCAAAGAAGCAGGTGATCTACAAGAGGTCTAGTTACATTCACTCCCATGTTATAAGTATGATCCTAGGATTATTATGGTTGATCATTAAAGCTCAATTATTCATCTATAGTATATATGTTCATAGACAACTTTTTTTAGATTATGTTTTCATTCATCATGATAATTTTGATAAAGTTGTATTAAAGACTCTTTTCCTTTCATAAGCATGGAGGAGGAAGATAATTTACATAAATTCACAGAAAACAATATGAATTTTAGCTCAATCACATAAGTATGCATTTTGGTATTTCATAAGAGAAATTAAAAATTTCTGAAAGTTTAATTTAGTTCACACAAGAAGGAAATGCTCAAATTTTTAAATTTAATAGAGTTTCCTATTTCGACTACTTCAATTACAAAACCCCTATTCAATCAGTTGTTAAAGTCAATTCAAGGAGTCAGTCAAACAAAGATATCAATACAGTCCCGAGAAATAAATAAAACAATGATACACACAAACTATCTCTTAACAAGAAAAAAAATGATAATAAATGTTCAGTTTCCAGAGAAAATGACTAAAATTGATGACCACATGAAGGATGATTTTGCAAGTAAAGATAAAAAGAAAATTCAATCCCAATCCAATGTTCAAGCAATTATTCAAGATATCAATAAGGATATGGAAGAGTACCCAATATCGCCATCACAACAGACTAAAGTATTTTCCTACCGATTACTCTTATTGCTACAATAACTTCTTAAAGTTCGCAAACTTTAGTTTCATTGATGCATTTTGCATAGGATGTTTCTCGAGAAACGTCAATTACTCCCATCTATACCAACATTTCTTTTAATTCTTTACTTTTTAAACCTATTTCAGAAGTTGGACGAGTCATTGAGACTGTACCTTCTTTGATTAATTATTATTTTAACTCCAACACCACGTTACTGGTCAAAAGTTCCAGAAAAAGAAAACATGACTCTATTGAAACAATGTCTAAGTTAAGTTGGAAATTTACATGAGACATTTAGGAAAGAGAAAATGAGTTAAAATTAACACTTCGAGTGTTTATGACCTGTACATAGAACCAAGTCAAGGAGTTGACGAACGAATTTAATAAAAAGATTGACAAGATCAAGGAGGTTGAAACCGAATTAGAAAATAATAAATTATTTGGTGAATAACAATGGAAAACGCATCCCTTAAAAGTCAAAGAAGGATTCGCATTGGCTTTGTATAAGATGGAGAAAATATAAATTTTGGAGGGATCTAATTTTGAAGAGTAGTGGAAATCAAATTTAACTGAATAAAATTAGTTTCATGCTTAAAAAATTGCATCATTTAAAGAATTCCAAGAGAATGAAATCATAGTTCTCAAACAACAAAAAAGAGCAAGCTCTAAACATTCTTCTCAAATCATGAAGAACAGATTAAGGTTATGCAACAACAATTGAATCAAATTCAATAGGTTTTGGTAAGTTTCAGTGCTCTAATAGGACATACTTTGAAGGTGAATGAAAAACTGATACAAATTAAGTTTTCCAAACAAATGAGTAAGATATAAAAACATTCTTAGAAGTAATAACTATTTTTTATAAAATTAATTTACTAATTGAATATGACAAGTTGATAAAGAACAAGTTTGAATGGATTACTAATCATGAGAAACAATTCACTCCTGCAAATATTCATAAGTTATCTAAATATGATAAAAAAACTAATTTGGGCATCATTAGATGAAAATGATTCAAATTATAATCAAATTAAAGAATGAATACTAAATTTTCTTTATGTTGTTTGGGATCTAGAAATAAAATATGACTTCGATATTCCTTAGATTAAAGCTCTTTGAGAGGAAATTTCAAAAGAAATCAATCAACAAGAAGTCAAAGAAAAGAGAGAATCAAATGAAAATATTATTTAGGAAATCAATGTATAGAGAATGAAAATATTATCTAGGAAATCAATGTATGGACAATGTGGATTGTTCAAATTTTGTTTCAGTGAATAGATGAAGCTAATATCCAAATTTTCATATGAATACAATGTTAAGAGGAGATACATTAAAGGATTTGTGTTTAAATGCCAATTAGCATTGAGAATTTCATGTCTATCCATTTTTCAAAAATATGTTTGTAGAATGGTTTCAATTCATTAAGAAGAATGCACATAAAAGGTTGGATGGTGACTCATAAGGAGTTGAACAAACATAGGAGGAAATCTAAATGACGCACCCAAAAGACAAGAAGAATGTAATGTAATATATAAGATTTGATTTTATTATTATTGCTGGAAGAGAAAATCTTTTAGATTTTCTATCTTTAGGAAATAAAATATTATCTAGCTTTTATTTTAGTTATTTATACAATCTTTTAGGTTGAAGTAAGGGTTGGAAAATATTGCACTCTAAAACTTTGTTTTGTAATTAACATTTTACACTCAATTTTGAACATTAATTAGGCATTGATGTTTATTGAATAACATGATGTGAATATTTTATGATTAATTAATTAATTAATTATTGATGATATTTTTTTTATCATTTTTCTTTTATATTGATATCTATTGAATCAATAAGGTACTTTTGTCTTTTCCTCTTAAATGATTAAGTATAGGAATTGTTGAGTTATTTTTATTAATAAAACAATTATAATTTATTTAATTTGAGTAAATAAACATTCATTTTTTATATTTGGAAAGGCAGTTTGACAATCTTGCTTTTGATATTGAGATAAATTTACTATTTATCATTTATACTTAATCAATTGATTGCAAATAAAATATAAAATTACAAAAGCAAACACAATTTTTTTAAGCTCCTTAAATAGAGCCAGAAAATAAATTGTGGCATTCCACTCTAACTTAATCACCATTTAAAAAAAATTGTGACACTTTTCAAGTTTTTCACTTGGGTGATTCCCTACTTCCCCTACCATTAAAATTGTACAAGCCCCACTAGCGCCCACACAACAATATATATATATTTGTTTATAGTTACTTGTAAATATTAATTTATGTCATATATTTTGTATAATTTAGTTTAATTTGTTTGAATTTACTTAGGTTAGAATAGAATAAGAAATTTGGGCTTTGTTATAGAGAGTATACAACTATAACAAATAAATAGGAGTGTAATTAGGATTTGGATAGAGCCAATACTTACTAGTTGCAAGGGGATTTTCCTATTTGTCAATAATTCAGGCACTAGAAAGATTGCCACAAATAATGTATGGTTAAGAAATCCTCTAAGACAAATCTTCCACTTACAGTGTTTGATTCCTATACCTCTCCCATATCATTTCATTAATTTGAACCTCACTTTACCTTCTCAATTATTACACATGTATTATAACATCTAAAAATGAAATAAATCCTTCTAAAATTGAAGCATGTCTATAAGAAGTGGTTTTTCCTCTTGTTCATCTTCAATTACAATTATCAAGGGTTTACACTTTCTCTCAAGGTAAAAAATTTGGTTTATCCCCACTTCATTTTACTCTATTTGACGAAAGGATGCCTAGAAAAGAAGCTCAAAAACTAGTTACTTCTATGACACAAGTTCATTCAAAAACACAATCTAAAGAGAACTTCTATGACAAAATCTCATCCAAAAACACCATCTAAATTCTCTTTAGTCAGTAATCCATTATTCCGATTTGAATAAATTTATTGGGATTCCCATGTAATGTATTTAAAATAAATTCCATTAGCAAGTGTTCCTACCTCAATCACACCTACTTAGACACATCCTTCTTCCCCTATTCAAACTACTATTATTCCTAGTACCTTTGTTCCAAGTTCTTCTATCACTACCTCTACAACTTCCATTGCAGGTTCTTCCACACTTACCAGTCAACTTTTTATCACAACACTATCTACTCCACTTCCAAGAGTAACTATGGCTAATCAACGTTGGTCGTTTGTAGGAGAAAATAATGTTCTTGGTGATCAACATGACCTCCCTAAATATTCTGAAAGGTTTCTCCCAAAGTTTAATCCCCATGGACCTATTTCCCATGAAGAACACATTAAACAATTTATGCTTTCTTTGAATTTAAGGGGAGTACAATATGAAGGCCTTGCTTGCAAACTTTTCCCTTATGGTTTTGAAGGAAAAAATCTTCTTGGTATTTTTATTTATTTGATGATTCTGTTACTATCTAGGATTCATTTTCAACCCAATTTCTCAAAAAAAATGTTGAAGATAAATCACTTGCTTTTTTAGTATTGGAACTTTCAAATATTAAAATGAATCCCAAAGATTCTATTAAGGATTTTAATCAGATGTTCTTTTTTTCTCCTAAATAAGATTCCTTATATCTCTAGACTTGCTAATGATGTTTTGATTGAAATTTACCCCACTACTTTACCTCCATCAATTGCATTAATTGTAATCAGATAAAAAAAGAAAAAAATATCTCAAAACTTTAAGGAGTATTTAAATTACTATATAAACCCAGACCTTTTGCCCTTCTATCATTCTTCATTCAAAAATTTTGTCCTGGAGATGGATCCCAGTTGGGATTCGGAACAAGATAGTCTCGAGATTTATTCAATAAAAGTATTTGTATGTCGATTTTCTTTCTCCTAAGAATAACTTTTAAACAAAACAACAATTCAAGAAAAACTAAGTTGTATCTATTTTAAATAAACCAACTAATAAAATTTTTGATGAGAAAATATAATGAAGTTGTTGATTTGGAATCCATTGAGAAGATTATAAAGAAAATATCCAATGAAATAACTTATTTAAAAAGAATTCCTATAGAAAGAACTTCAAATAAGAAATATTGGAGACCATTTAGAAGAAATACAACACCCAACCCTAATCAAACTCATGTTGAAGAACTTAATATTGAAGACTGCACCCAAGATGATTATTGTAGAGCCCATAATCTTAATTAGTTAGAAAAAAAAAATATAGAATTTGTAAATATGTTAAAATATCTTGTAAAAGAATAATAATAGAACCTAAAGGAAATAAAGAAAAAGTTGAAACAAGAAAATCAATGAATGTTTTATAAGATGCTTCCTAAGAAGGGCTGATCAATAATTATAATGAAGTATCATGAAAAAAAAGAAAATGAAATTAATTTTGTACAGGCTATAAATATAAAATATAAAATATAATCTAACTTTCTACTCTTACAATTACTAATCCTTCCAATCCTTTAAAAAATACAAACACTAATCCTTCCAATCCTTTTAAAAAAACACAAACACTAGAGAAATCTTCTCCTTCATCACACACACCTTCCCATATTGAAGGTTTTCAGTATAATTTAGTGGAATATATAGAGATAATGTGCCTTTATCTCAGTAAAACAAACTTCTTAAATGTTTAGGAATCGATACTCTTGAATATCAATCCTCTACTAATATTAATTCTTAGAATACTTTGTCATAGAAAATATCAAATATCAATGGAACCTTAATTGGAGAAAAGTCCGCTTCTCGCACTACTGCTTTCCTTTTAATCTTTTCAATATGCGATATAAATGTACATAATTGTTTGGTGGTATGAGGGGCCTCATCTAATGTTATGCCTTTATGGGTAGCGGAGAAACTTAATTTAGTTCCCATACAATTTGCCACCCAATTTGTGCAACTCGATAGGTAGTGTTAAGATACTTGGAGAGGTTAAGGATGTGTTAATACGATTTACTTCCAATCCAAAACAAATTATAATAATCCATATTAGTGTGGTTGATAATACCACTCATATGATTTATTAATAAAAAAGATTGGTCAAAAAATATTAATGGATATTTCTCTATTGTAATCAATTAATTGCTACTCTTAAATGGTAAACCTAACATATTTAAGGTTGAGAGAGAAACATATGAAAATCACTATGATTGATCTTGAAAATCTTAATGAACCGGTTACTTTTGCTCATGCTTCACCACGTAATTATTCTTTTGATACATTTTTGAGTAATTATGCATCTAAAGAGTCTTCAATTAATGAGTTTGAAATTGAAGATTTTAATTTCCTTACATTGTCCATTTATGATTCAAATGATTTTCCCTCTTCATCATCTTTTTCTTGTAATTCAATTAATGATGTAGATATTGAGTTTTGGACTTTGTACTTTGATGGTTTTAAATAGAAAAAGGCTTTGGTGTCATTTGTGTTTTATTGGATACACAAGGTAATAAGTTTTTTATTTCATGCAGACTTAACTTTTAATATACTAACAATATTTTTTAGTAAAAAGCTCTATTACAAGCTATTCTGAAAACTATAGTTATGGAAATTAAAAAAGTTGAAGTGTTAGGTGTTTCTAAGATAATATTTAGACAATATAATAAAACTATTCACTGTGT
The DNA here is from genome assembly GCA_034641835.2 of Pinus albicaulis. NCBI lineage: Eukaryota > Viridiplantae > Streptophyta > Pinopsida > Pinales > Pinaceae > Pinus > Pinus albicaulis. The sequence continues at coordinate 286,549,971 of CM076575.1, forward strand.
CTAATCATTTGAGAAATTATAAACAAGATGTATCATATTTAGTTCAAGACTTTGACATTTTTCAGTTAAATTCTATACATCCATCACAAAAAAAAGATGAATCTTTTGGCTAATGTGGCTTTCTAGGTTTGTTAGAGTAGATAAAATTTCTCCTAAAAATGTCTTTCTTGAAATCCATTTTAGGCCATCACTTATAGATAATATCTCCAATTGAATGGTTTTTTTTATGATGATGACCAAAAGGAATTCCTCACTATGGAATATACCTTTAAAGGAACAGTTATAGATGAATATTAACATAGTTTCAAGTTAAATTTAAAATCTCTAGAAAAATATCATTCACAAAATTATATCCCTAAATCAATATCTCATCATCAAAATTTATATGATTTAAAAAAAAAAATCAAAGGGAGAACTAATTGTAAAACCATAATTTCTTCTATGCAGTACAAAGCTATAATTTTAGGAACTAAGAGGAATCCACAAAACAATAATTTGGGAACAAATTGTACTTCTGCTAAAGGATCAAAATGTCTTAAGTTGCTTAAAGAATAGAAAGATATTTTCACATGGAGATATGATGACTTCAAAGTGTATGATACCAAAATTATTCAACATGTAACTCTGATAAAATAAAATTCTAAACCATTTCAACAAAAACTCAGAAAAAGGCATCATAGACTTGAAGTCTATATTAAAGAGGAATGGAATAAACTTTTAAAATACAATATCATTTTTCTTGTTAGGAATTCACAATGGGTCTTAAATTTGGTTCCACTCTGAAGGAAGAATGGGGATATAAGGATTTGTATTTGTTTCCACAATAGTAATATATCAAATATCATTGAAAAATATAACTACGGGGTTCCTCCCATGGAATATATTTTACAAAGGAATGGGGATATAAGGATTTGTATTTTTTTCCACAATAGCAATATATCAAAATATCATTGAAAAATATAACTACCAGGTTCCTCCCATGGAATATATTTTACAGATCTTTATTGGATTAGAAATGTTTTCCATGCTTGATGGGTTTTCTAGATATAATCAAGTACTAGTTGCACCAAAAGATAAAATCAAAACATATTTTATAAATAAATGGGGAACTTATGCATATCAGAAGATTTCTTTTGGTTTAATTAATGGAGCAACTTTCCAGAGATCAATGAATATTGCTTTCAATGGAATCATCAACAATTTTATGGTTGTATATAAGGATGGAATAACATTTTATTCTAAGAAGAGATAAGAACATGTTAATAATTTAAGGAAAATATTTGACAAAAGTCTTAAATATATCATTAAAAAAAACAAAAACAAAAACAAAAACAACACTATCTGTGTAAGGTAAAATACTTGGAATTGTGGTATCCAAACCTGGAATTATAATTGATCATCGTGATAGAATAAAATCTAGATTACAAATTTCTCTTCCTAATAATAAGAAGTCTTTCCAAATTTTTTTGGGGAAGATTAATTTTGTTAGAAGATTTATTCTTGGATTTGCTAAAATTGTGAGAACTATGGAAGACATGATTCAAAAATATCATATTTTTAGAAGTGGTAATACATAAAAAGACTCCTTTAGGGTTATTAAAGAAGCTATTTCTTCTGCAATTGCACTATTCCAAATTTTGAAAAGGATTTTATCCTATATACATTTTTCTCTGATGTGTTTTAAATATTTTTGAAATGACAATTTCATTTATAAGTTATGGATTCCAAGGTGCAGAATTGAAATACTCTAACATTAATAAGAAAAAATATGTGATTTTCAAATATTTCAAACATTTGTTAGTGCAGAAATACCTAGGAGAAAAGAGACCAAACTGGATGACAACAGTCGAGGAGTGTGACCTTGGAATCAAACCATCTAAGATCATTAGAGGACAACGTTTGCAAATTAGAAGTCGAATTATAATTTTTTCAAGCATATCAGGAACAAGGTTGGTACAATGAATTTGAGGTAAGTCAAGATGAAATTATCTATGCTCCTGTGAGAACAGACACCGGGTAGAACAAAGTTAGGTATTTTTATGTAAATGGAACTGCACCTGATAATTTAGCACCTAAATAGAAATGAAATTTAATATTGAAATGTGTTAAATATCATCTCACAAATGGATTACTTTTTGGGAAGAAATACAATAATGTTTTACTATTTTCACGATTGATTGGTATGAGGTCATTTTGGTGGAGAAACTACTATAGACAATATTCTTCGGGCCAGTTACTATCGACTACCTCTCATTAAGGATTCATATGTGTATGCACACAAATGTAAAAGATGTGAACAACTGTAGGAAAATACAAGAGACTATATTTACTGCTTCAACTTGTTGAAGTAGAAAGCCCATTATAGAAATGGGGTCTTGACATTATTACTGAGATAAATCCAAATTCTTCAAAATTGAAAAAATATATTCTCAATACAAGTGTCTATTTCACTAAGTGGTCTAAGCAATTCTTTTGAAAAAGGTTAGCGACAAACAAGTAATATATTTTCTTCAAAGCTATCTATTGGAGTTCCTATATCCTTCATATTTCACAACATTTCTTATTTTTTTTGGTCCTAAAAGTGATTGAATTTTGTTTAGATAAGGCTATTAATTTTTATTTTTTTTTCCTGCAAATTATTACCCTCAAGGTAATGGATTAGCATAATCAACCAATAGGAATTTTATCCAAATCCTAAATAAAATCCTTTAACAAGGAAAATTTTAAGGATGAAAAATTTATCAAAAAATTTAAAAACTTTGGCAAAACATACTAGTTAGTAGCATACCAAATATATAATGTTTGGAAACATTTTCATAGAAATATTCACTTATAATATTTTTATAGTCTCTATAAAATTTTGGAAATTTTTAAGGTAAAATAATTTTATACTATAAAATTTGGGTGAATAATTTTTAGAAAAGATAGAAATTAGAGAAAAAAAATTCTTGAAAAATAGAAAAGAAAATTAGCTTATCTATGAATATTAGCCCTTAGCTTTTCCCTTCTTTTCAAATTCATCAAAAAAATTGGAAAAATTAACTCCGGAATGTTCTTTGGACTACTAAAGTTACTCCTAAAAGAGAATTAGGGAATTCTTCTTACTTTCTTGTTTATGGTAAGGAAGCAATCCTCCCATCAAATATTTTGTTAGCATCCATGAAATTAGCATTGGTTGTAAATAATTCAAACAATGATATGGATTTTATAATTTATACCTTAATGAAATTATAGGAAGATATACAAAAACCTAAAGCCAAATTCCATCAACATCAATAAATCATTAAAACATGGTTTGATGAACATGTAATCATAGATAGGGATGTTTCCATTGCTGACATAGTGCTCAAGTAGGATAATAGTCCTAAAGAAAAAGGAAAACATTATAAGTTTCAACATTTATGGCTGAACCCTTTCCAATTCTCTACAAAGGTTTGTCCTTCAAATTACAATTTACAAACATAAGAAAGTAAGGTTTAAAATTTTCTTGTGAATGACGGGATTTTGAAAAGACCTTTCTCTTGAAAATCATTGTACCATATATAAATAAACTTCCATTTACTAAAGGAAGTAGTTTTTTTTTTTAATTTTCATTTTATTTTTGTAAATATTATTTTGTTTATTTTTTACAAAAAATTATTTTTTATTTTGATTTTTGTTGTATAATTTCAAAAATAATTATACTTACAGAAAAATTTATATTTATCATCACAATATTTATAATTAAATAAATAATACTATTTATAATTAAATAAATAAAATGTTAAAGTAAAAGTAATTTTGGATTATATGTAAACTTTCATTCTTAATATCACTTTATTTATTAAAAAATTTCATAACATAAAAAAGTACCCAATGGAAAATTTTCAAAAAAGTTCCATTCACTTTAACATAAAATGACAAAATATATTTAACTCATAATTAATAATAAAACCTAATGGAAAATTTTCAAGAAAGCTCCATTCACTTTTTATTTAACTCATAATTAATAATAAAATGTGAATATAGAATTATTCATACATCAAAGCTTCTGCTAATCAAAATAAATAGCGTATCACCCTTCTCCTTAGATATCCAAAAAAAAAGAAGCAAAAGAAATATACAGTCATACCAAAAGGAAGTATTAGAAAACCCTTTGTTGACTAGACAAAACTTTTTATACCTCATTCTATTAAGTCCTCGAATCTTATAGATCGGGTGAGATAATGTGACAAGTTTTTTTTGATATTTTATGCCTATACGTTATCGTTGGTTGCAATAGAATTTATGTCTTTATGATAAAACAAAGTTTATTTATAGATAATTTAAAATATATAATAGATATATATTTAGCATTTATAAAAATATTGTTTAAATTTTATTAAAAAATTAGAAAAAAAAAGTTGTGCATCGAAAAATGAACAAATATAATTAAAAATCAGACATGAAATAGCAACAAACTAATTAGCATTTTTGAATTTTAAAACCCCAAAAACTATAAAGCCTCAGTTATATCAAATTTTATAAATGTAAGAGAACATACTACACATAAAAATATAGAATTTTTTCATAAATATAACATTATAATATATAAAAATGGTTGACTTATTAAATAATTGTTTATGAGTATAGCATAGCATAATGGCAGACTCATGCTAAGAATCTCTATCCAAATTAGATTCTAAGTATGTGCAATGAAAAGAAGTTCTATATACACTTTCGAAAGAAATTAATTATGAGACAATCATCAAACACCTTCAGATGATCTAATACAATTATAGATAGTCTATTTTGTTTGCAACATTAATGGCTATTAATCCTAGTTAAATCAAGATTAGACCTAGAAAACAAGTAAATAACAAGAAACTCAAGTTACTTAAAAAGATGTGCTCAAATGTTGTTACCTAAAAACATGTGTTCATGTTGAGTGTAGTTTTTTTTATATTTTATCTTCCTTTCGAAAATAATATGTTTCCACATTTGGTTCAACTTCTTATAACTCATAGAAAAACGAAATAAGAAACATTTGGTTCAACTTCTTATAACTCGTAGAAAAACAAAATAAGAAGAAAAGAATGATAACTAGAAATTACTTAATGCATGCTTGCAGTGTTCTCTCTCTTCGTTCATAAGCCCCCTCTTCTTTCTAAGCATCTTTAAAGTAGTTGGGAAGTTGAACCACTTTGCAAGCTTGTTATGGCTTAATTTCTAATCAAGTGTGGATTAGAATATGAGGATGATGTTTTTAAATAAAAATTAAATTAAATTAATTTTTTAAATAATTTTGTTTTAATTTCTTAGTAGGAGGGATCCTCCTAATCTATTAGATACACCATTTCATAATTCACTTCGTGATTGAATTGATTTGCCCAAAATAAACAGTTTTGAAATAAAAATTAACTATGCACACGTGTGTGGGTGCTTCTAAGTAAAAATGACGAAATAAGTAATGATGTGAAAAAAAAATGTTATATAAAGCATCACATCCCTCTAATATAAACATAACATAAAATAATTGAGATGTATCCATGAATATCCATGCAAAAGTAAGAGAAGGAATGTGCCAAATCATCATAATGACAAATAAAATCACCTTGTGCTTCCCATGATTTCCCTTGTATCTACAACACCAAGTTTCATCCATAATAATCAACACACACACATATATCCCTAAAAATATCTATGTATACTAAAAACATATGACATAGGTATCATAAAACTTCAAAAAGTGTTATCCCATGATATGAGTGTTGTTCAACTATTCATATATACAATATCATGCAATACAACTATAGTTATGCTGAGAATAAGTGTTGAAAATATAGAAACTAACTTAAATAGTAGAAAAATTGAAGCATGGTCTATCCACAATTAAAAATTTGATTGAAAAAATAAAGAAATATTCACATATTTGTGTGATGGTGCACTTTCAACTTGCTATTCCTACTAACTGTGATGGGGATGAGAAATAACATAATGAGATCAACCATGAGAGGGATCTAATTTTTTGATTTGGGATTTTTTTTCTAGATTTTTTTAGTAGGTTAAGGAGGCTAGATAAGAGGTCTAGCAGAGTGGGGACAACATGTGAGGAAGCATAATGCAACTATTTTGATACATGCACTTTAAGAGGGGGTGGAGGGGAAGGTAAAGAAACTGTTAGCCATCGCTGAATAGATCATAAGGGTTGCCCTTGGATGATATTCTATTATTCATCATTGGACTACAACTAGAGCTTAAATATGAGGGCCCACGGGAATACCAATGTTGGGCCTGTTTTGAATATATAGTTGTGGGGGTTGAACAACAAGACTACCAGTCAAGTTTAGAACACTAACTTACAGCAGTTGTCTTGACTCTTCCAAGTCTCCATCCAAATTCATTAAAACTCTAGACCTTATGTCTCTTCTTATTTCCAACCCTCTGTCCCCATTATTTCTTCCTCTTCCCCAATTTTTTCGATTAAAAAACACCATGCTAAAATAAATAAATATCATGTTATTTTCCCGTCATGAAAAGATAAAATAATCACGCATTAATAAATATAATATTACATGAATTTTAAATAACATGCACTTGGAAGATTTTTTCAAGGGAAGGGGTGACTTCTTAGTGCGTCATCATAGCCAATTTGTGCTCAATAAAATAATCAATATTGTAAGTATGCACCATATCATGATAAATAGTGAAGGAATAGTGACAAGTTCAAAGTACATTTTAAATTTTACATAGGCCTGGTATATAGTGATAATGAATCACTCATATATATATATATATATATATATGATTTATTTTACTGAGAAAATGATTGGGATTGAAAAATAAATTCCTTTACCAAAACCTCATGGCATCAAAAATCATATGAGGATTATGACAACTGAAGTTTTTCACGCAAACGTTGGGTCTGCGGACATAAAATTTCTAAACGGAATATTTTTAGCACGATGCAATATATATTTACTTATATATTTATTTTTAGCACGATGCTTATATATTTACTTACAAGAGTTACCCAAAAAAATTGTTTCCATGATATAGACTTGTGAAAACACATACGTAATATGTACATTTTATATGAGGGTGAAATGTTGCGATTAACTATTTACTAATTAAGTGTACTTTTCTGGTCCAAAACCAGCAAGGTGTGACTGATAGCAAACATTGTTTTGCAGCAAAATGAAATGAGGTGGCTCGAAAAACCATTTTTTTTATAAGATTACAAACAAGCATATATACTATAACTAGACTTTGTTGACAATGAAGGAGAAAATAAATTAGTGCAGTGCATTTTAAGTGAATGAAGCGCTTTTGTGCCCGAGAACCCAAGGTCTCAAGTGCTTATACTTTGAAACATGTGTTTTAATCATACTATTTCCATGTATTGTGCCCATATTTAGCATTTAAAGGATAACCCATCATTATGAAAGGAAAGTATATTGTGGCTATAACGATGATAGCCGTGGGTCCTATGGAACCCTTGTAGATACTCCGGCATAAAATGAGAGTAGGGTCTAGTCATGACATTGATTATTAATAAAATGTAAGTGCATATGCAACAAGAAAATTGTAATGGCCAAATCTTGTGGTAGAAGTCAAGGGGAAAAGTTTCATGAACTTGATAACATCTAGGACACAGTATATGGATGCAATCTTAATGGATTATGGAAAATGTTTTTTTTCAAATTTTAACAAAATGAATATGAGGCAATGTTGAAAGTCATCCATACCGTTGGAGAATAGATATCGATTTGGTGGCCTTGAAAAACAACAAAGTGTTTTTGTGCCTAAGATGTGAAGTCTCAAAGTCTTGCTTGTATCATATATGACACATAAATGTAACATTTGACACGCCTTATAACAAGACTCAATTGAAATTTATTTTTTCTTCATGCTAGAGTGAATATATACATTTAGAATCCAAAGAATGGCATTGGCCTCGAGCATAGTGAGGAACTTAAAACAACATAGTGAAAACAATAAACATAGAGAAACACACATCAAAGATGCAACTATAGCTGCAACATTACACAAACAAATTTTGCCAAGTGAATCATCTGCCTCTAGCTAAGCCTCTGTATTTATAATAGAATTTCAAGTCGTTATAGTGATTAAAATTTTATTTTGTGAGGCAGTGCTTGCCCTTTCATTTCTGCAAGTGGTAGTGACTTTTCGATGATGGATACGACAAGCTGGTGAGGCGATGCACGGTTGTTCGGTGAGGTGTTGACGGCGGAAGATGCTCTTTGAAATAATTAGTCTTACATTCTCCCCCTTAATTATTTCACAAAAATAAAAAGAACAAAACTTTGCTATTACATCAAAATGTCGTTACATCATACATACTCCTATGTTTTCCGTGTGAGTTTCAAACAATTCTTTTCCCAAGGGTTTTGTAAATATGTCTGCAAACTGGCCTTCTTATCTGAGAAACTCCATACATATTTCATTATTTTTTACTAATTCTGGAATTTAATGATACCTCATATCAATATGTTTACTCTTCTTATGGAAAACATGATTTCTTGATAATGCGATAGCAGATTTGTTATCACAGAAAATCTGAGGTGGTTCTTTCTGTTCATGCAACAACTTAGTCAAAATTCTTCTCGTCCACAAAATTTGACATGATGTCGGCGTCGCTGCAACGTACTTTGCTTCAGTTGATGATAGAGTCACAATGGATTGCTTCACTAATGCCCATGAAATTGTACGTGAACCAAAACTGAACACATATCCAGATGTGCTCTTCCTGTCATCAATATTACCTGCAAAGTCACTATATGTATATCAATTTAGTTTAAAATCTGAATGAGATGTATACATGATACCATAGTTTCTTATTCCAGCAACATATATTAAAATCCTTTTTCCAACTAGCCAATGGGTACTCTTTGGAGACTCCATGAATCTTGAAATTAAACTTACAGCAAACATTTTATCAAGCCTTGTTGCAATCAAGTACATAAGACTTCCAACCAATTTCTTATACTAGGTTGGATCAATATTTGAGCCTTGATCATCCTTACTGAGTTTTGTACCAATTGCAATTGGGGTTACAACCGGCTTACAATTTTCCATCGTGAACATTTTCAATTTATTCTTTTCATACTTAGATTGAAAAATGAATATACCATCTTCAGATTGAGTTATTTCAATACCAAGAAAATATTTCATTAGGCCTAAATCAGTCATATCAAATTCTTTTTTCATGCTCAAGTCCTAAAGTCATATACTAAGAGATTTCTAGTGAAAATCAAATCATCAACATACATGCACACAATCAAAATTTTACCTTCCTTGTTTATTTTTGTGTACAAAGTTGGCTCACTTGGACTCCTGATGAATCCATTATTATTCAGATATTCATCAATTCTGATGTACCACAGTCGGCATGATTGTTTCAATCCATATAACGCTTTATTTAATTTGTAAACTTTATCTTCTTTACCATCAATTTCATATCCAAGAGGTTGTTTAACATAAACCTCTTCTTCCAAAAAACCATTTAAAAATGTAGACTTAACATCCATTTAATATATTTTCCATTTGTTTTGTGCAGAAATAGCTAATATCATTCTTACTATGTCAAGTCTAGCTACAGGTGAAAAAGTTTCATTATAATCAATACCAGGTTGTTGATTGAACCCCTGGGCTACAGGTCTTTCTTTATTCTTTTCAATTTCACCTTCAGCATTCACTTTAGTTTCGTAAATCCATTTAACACCTACAATATTCTTACCTTCAGGAAAATTTACAAGTTCCCAAGTATTATTTCTTTCTATATCATCAATTTCTTCATCCATATCTTTTATCCAAACTTTTTTCTTTCACGACTTTGTCAAAATTTACTAGATCATATGCAAGTAATACAAAATTCAAAACTTGATCTATTTCATCATTTTGCTCATACAATTCTCTTAAACTTATAGTTTTCTAACCTTTAATTCTATCATTTAATGTAGCCATTGTAAGATTAGATTCATTACTCACCTTCAACCCTATTCTTTTTTGTCCACCATAACCCGATGGTTCACCATGTCCCTGATTTCTTAGTGTTCTACATTGTAATGGACTGAATCTTGGTGATTGGGTTGTTGAAGTGCTTGTAGTAGGTGTATATGGAATCAAATGTCCACCTTGTGCCTCTTGCCCATGTTCATTATCATCTCCATGAAATAATACAACTCCCTTTGCAACATATTTATCTATGCTTCCATCCCAAGCTTCTTCTTCCTTGAATTCAACATCTCTATTGATAATATATTTCTTGGTGACGAGATTATAGAGTTTATATGCTTTAGATTCTTCACTATATCCAATAAAAATACATTTCTCACTTCTATCATCTAACTTATTTCTCAATTTTTTAGGAACATGTGCATAAGCAACATAACCAAAAATTCTTAAATTAGATATATGACAGCTCTTCCCATTCCATGCTTCTTCGAAAACTCGATCCTTCACACTCTTCGTCGGACTTCTGTTAAAGATATAAACAACACAAGCTAATGCTTCTCCCCAATATTCATTTGGTAGATGTCTTTCCTTCAGCATACTTCGATCCATATCCATAATAGTTCAATTTTTCCTTTTCGCTATCCCATTATGTTGAGGAGTATAACGTGTGGTAAACTGCCTCTTGATTCCATGATATTGAAAAAACTCAATGAAATATGTTAGCATATATTCACCACCTTTATCTGATCTCAAAATTTTAATATGCTTTCCACTTTCCTTTTCAACCATAGCTTAAAATATTTCATATTTTTGTTTTAGAAGATAAACCCATGTTTTTCGACTGTAATCATCAATAAAAGTTAAAAAGTAAACATTACCAGCCAAAGAAGGTGTTTGCATCGGTCCACACAAATCTTGGTGAACAATCTCCAATGGAGCTTTCGACCTATACGAAACTCCAAAAAGAAAATTATGTCTATGATTCTTTGCATGTATACAACTTTCACATGAGCTCATAGGATGTTGAATACTCAGTAACCCTTTCACCATTTGTTTCTTCTGTAACAAATCTAGACCACCAAAATATAAATGACCACATCTTAAATGCCATAACCATGATTCATCGAAATTCTTTGTTTTATAATAATTAAAGGAGGGAGACAACTCATTTCTCATTATAATCAGAAACATCCTATTCTTTGTCATTTCAACGCTTGCTATCAACTGATTACTTGGACATTTGTCAATGATAGTACACACATTATTCTTGAAGAACACTCTATACTTTTTCCCTATGAGTTTTCCAATGCTCAATTAATTGAATTTTAAGCTAGGTACATAATACACATCATCAATTGTTCTTCTCTCACCATTTCTAGTATAAACATGAATTGCTCCTTTACCTTTAACACATACTTGATTATCGTTACCCAGCTTGACTTGAGACTGAATATTGGTTTCTAGATTGGAAAACAAATCTTTGTTTCCCGTCATGTGATTGCTGCAACCATTATCTAAAAACCAAATATTATCTGAACAGTCTTGAGTTACATTATAAGTCAAAAACACTGACTTATTATTATCTTCAAATTATTCTGAGATGTGTGAAGATTGCTTACCAATAGTTTCCTGCGTATTCAAACACTTAGTAGCAAAACTACCATATCTCTTGCAATTATAACATTGAACTTTAGACATATCATACATTTGATTTCCCCGATGCCACGGTCTATTGTTACTCCCCCCTTAAATTTAGAGGACGTTGTTGAGATTTTTCTTCATGCTCATAATAATCTCGCAGATGTCTTTGATCAACTATTATGCCACCTCTTCCTCTATTACTTGATCTTCTTCTGCGTCTTCCTCTATTAAATTGCAGCTGAATTTTGAAGGCATTCTCCAATGTGCTATCATCATATAATGACAGCCTCGATTCATGTGCAATCAACGAATGAGTCAACTCTTCAATTTTCATTTTACTTGTGTCCTTGAACTCTTCTATGGATACAACAACTGCTTCAAATTTATTTGGAAAACTTCAAAGAATTTTCTCGATCACTCTCTTGTTTGAGAGGTCTTCTCCATATTTTCTCAATTTATTAAAAATACTCATGACTTGAGTCATAAAAGCATCCACAGTTTCAATATCTTTCATTTTCATATTCTCAAATCTCTCCTCAAATTTTGAAAGTTGATATTCTTTACTTTTTCTACACCCTGATAACATGATTCAAGGGTTTCCCATGCCTTTTTTGAAGATTTTGCATTTGACACTTTTGAAAGAATCATGTCTTCTAAGCTTTGTTGAATAAGGCCAAGAGCTTTATTGTCTTTCTTTATGTTGTCTTTCATTTAGCATTTGTAAGAGCCATCTCTACTACCTCATTAGCGGGCCCTGGATACCCATTAGTCACAAATCCACAAAGATCATGAGAATGCAACAATGTTCTCATTCGAATAAACTAGGAATCATAACTTATTTCATTCAAAGTAGGAACTGATGACTAATTAATATTGGTAGTTGTCACCATCATTAATAGAAGACCGAATTCTTAAAATGGAATGTAAGAGTAATTTCGCAATATGGCTATAGCTCTTGAGACGACAATAAAAAAAACGATGGCAGCTTAGGCTTATTCACTAGCAATAATAAGTGAATCTAAAATACTTTGGAAATATGGATGAGTTGCTTATAACAATGGACAAGAAAAAATGAAACACTTAAACCATTCTCCAAAAATACACGAAACCAAGATACTCATGGGTAGTAAGTTAAAATAATAACTTGACTAAACTTTTGGGAGAAGAGATTTATATGTGAAACAAAAGTGGACTCAACGTTTGTGGACAAAAAAATTATATATAAAGAAAATAGTGGACTCATAATACTCAAAAGCCATAATACTGAAAAGGAATATAAAGTTTTATAGACAAAGGAACCGAGAGCTAAAAAAAACTGAGTTTGTAAAAAGAAATCCTCCAACAATAACTCACTACAAGATCGTACAATATTCACACATCCAAGCTGCACTTCTGGCTATTTCTCCCACGCACAGAAAATATTAAAGTTGGTTGCATGATGCTCTTTGTTGGCCACTTTTAGGCTTCAAATAAAAAATTAAAATATACTGGGTATTTGCAAATCCGTCAGCCCCAAACCGCTGCACAATTATTAGCAGCAACCTTCCACTCAAATGGCTCGTTGATGGCTTTCAAAGCCTCAACGAAAACTCACAACTTAATATTCACTCTCAACAAAACAATAATACCGATGCACATCACTAGTAATCAGATATGAGTTAATCTAGCTCTAATACCATATGAAAACAATAAACAAAATGAAACTACATACACAAACAAAGTTTGTAGGTGGTGCTTGCCCTTTCATTTCTGCAGGTGGTAGTGACTTTTCGATGCTGGATATGGCAAGGCGGTGAGGCGGTGCAAGGGTGTTAGGTGAGGTGTCTATGGTGGAAGACACTCTTTGAAATAATTATTGTTACACATATATGAGTACCAGGATCTTATGGTGCTCTAGAACGATGAGGTTAATTTAGGAACTAGAAAGAGGGATTTTTGTTTGCAATAAATTGACTTTGCAGGGGAATTTGAGGAACTCTGATATTTCCATAAGCAGTCAATAAATAAACCAAAGTAATAAAATAGGAATATGGATAATGAACTCATTGTAAATTTGATTTGTCAATATATGAAATAGATTATATGTCATTGTGCATACCTTGTATATTTGTGTGTTGAGGAAAAAATTTCCTATGCTTCAAGAACCTCCCTCCTCAACTTCCAGCAATGGTCTGAGGTAGTTCAAATGGAAACCAACTAAACTTAGGGGTGGCCAAACGCGCTCTTTGCCCCTGAAAGTCCGAAGGTATTGGGAATAATACCATGCGATAATCAAGGCTACGAAGTAATGAAGAGTGAATATCAGGATTAATGGTTGTTGTAAGGATTGATGATTTGAGTATCCATATCACAAGACAACACGAATATGAGTGCCACATCAGATTGACGATACTACTAATCTCTAAAAATTTGAAATGCGAGTGTGCTACATTGGCATGATCCACATGGACATGAGAGTTGTTATTACAATCCATAAATAAGAGATAAAACAAGTCATTAATACGACGTCATCAAAGAGAGATAGCTCCTTAAAGGGAATGAGAAAAGATATCCTATGGAGATTATGGGATGGATGGGTCACAAAAACACCGCAAGTAATAAAAATTTGATACTTTGGGATATCATACATGGAATGACATGTAACACCTATAGGTTGTTTTTTTCATGCATTATCATCTGCCAGAAGGACTTACACACTTCATTATGAGGAGGTGGCACACTGTATAATCTGAAAATGAAATATATATACTATGAATTATATTCCAACTTTCTCCTTGTAGTTGTTTGCGAAATATTCACCCAAATGCATAATTTTTCATGCTACATGGTGCCGCAATATTTCAATCTTCACATATGTACCAACCTCATCAATGTAAACAAAACAACTTGATATGTGACATGAATATTTAATGGTCAAAATTTATAAAAAAGAAGAAGGAAAGCTTAAAGATATTTCTATATAAACATTGTTTCAGGTTTGGTTCTTACATGCCATGACAACTTGATGCATAGGAATACTTTAATAAAGTGGAAACTTATTTAATCATGTGCAGTGGTAACCAACATTGCAATCCATAGAATCATGTGAATGTAATCTACAACCATATTAAAACTTGAGGTGTGATATTAATAGACCTATGTTCTAACCATAGGAATGATGACCAGAAAATATAGCATAAGCATAAGCTTATATTGCAAATTCCTATTAAAATATTAAAAAATAAGTATCAAGCCCTATATACTTTAGATTTAAAACCTTTGTAGAATATATATACTCATTTTATTTCCTCTAGAATTCTCACTTGTTACCTTCATAAGGGAGCAATTACATATTAATTTCAAACATATTCAAAACCCAAGTATTCAAAAATGGATGCATTTGGTTGTTTCTCTTGATATCATCACATGTCATGGTAGCCCCTTAAGTCATCATCTTCAAGGTAGGGTCCCACCTACTAGGTTTTTTTTTTTAAATGAATTTTTTATTTAATATATTTGTTATGGATAGAGGGCATATATCGCAATGATTTGCGGAACTTTTAATATTGATGTGTGTCGATTCCCACTGGGGCTATGAATTATGTTTTAGCATGTGGTAAATTCTTCTACGGTACTAAGGAATCGTCCTTGGGGATATCAACACTCGTGGGCAACGAAGAAATCTTTCATCAAAGAAGGATGAGAAAAGTATTAAAATTTAAAACTTAGTATTAAAAAAGTTCAAATTTGATAGAATTTATGTATGAAATAATAACTAAAATTCGTCATTTTTTCTTTTATAAAACTCAACGATGTTATGAGTAAATTTTTTTGACTTCTTTCCTTCTTTCTAAACAAAAGTTTTAAGAATGATTATAGTGTTTGATGAAATTTCAAAAAAATAGAATTTATTTTAATTTTAAATGTTTTCTTATAGATATAAGTGTTTATTCCAATGTTTCACCTTTTTTTCAAGTATACAACAATCGCCCATTATATATATATATATATATATATATATATATATATATATATATATATATATATATATATATATATTAAAACAATAGGATCCCTTTTAAAATTGTTATGTTTATTAAGTAACCTCCCCCTCCTCACCCCCCACCCACGAAAAAAAAGAGTAATAAAAACTTTTCTTTTTCTTAGTCGGGATAAAATTTAAAGTCATATTGTTCGAGGTTATTTTGCGTGCTAAAAAAATTATTTTAGTCATCCCAACTTCCTCTCATCCCGACCTCTTGACATTCCAACCTCCCTACTTCTCGATTTTATTTAAATTTTTCTCTTGACTCCCGAGTGTGAGATTCACCTTTATGTTGATTTAGTTCTTTCATTCTTTTCACATTTTTTTATTAAAAATAATCATTTTAATAAGTCACTATACAGGGCATTTGTAATTAATTTAAATTCTAAATTAATAAGTAACCCAACCATCCGATCACTCGACTATGTTCTCTACCACTTGAAATGACATGCAGTAGGTTATTTATTAAAGAATTTATTGAGGTTGGGCACCAGTTATTCCTTCATGCTCCTAGGGTTCTAAGGTCAAAGGTTGGGTTCTAATGTGAAACCCTTCTAAGCAGGGCTACTCATCGGTGGGAACAAGATCCCCAAGTGGTTCATATGTGCTACCCGGAAGATGAAAAGCTATGTGTGACCCAGAAGAATTCATAAGTAAAGGTCTAATAGATTTTCTTCCTAAGAGAGATTCCTAAAGGCCAGTGTTCTCAAAGCATATCTGGCAGTGTGGTTCTGGGCATCCATCCATGCATCCATAAATATCCCTCCTAGAGTCAGAAGCTTGTCCTATCCCATGTCATTCCCATAATCGAATCTACCCAAGCAATCCCCAGAAGGCAGTTTCAAGGATCTAAGCCATCAGGTAAACCAGGAACATGCACACAACCCTCCCTATTGGCTACTACATCCCTATCCCTCCCACCCATCCATCATCCCAATCTAATCTCGTTGCTTGCTTGCTTTTGCATCACTCCTTTATCTAAGTAAGTTGGTGGGTTGGATAGTGCTTTTTGGTTGTTTCGGGTGGTGTGAGTGAGACCTATCTACCTACTCTGTTTTTTTATTCCTTTTTTTTCTGTGTGCCTCACGTCCACATCTGAATTCATTTACTCAGGGATGAGTGGTCTCAGAAAGGTAGGAGTAGTCATTGGGCAGAGCAACGAAGTTGAGTGGGGGTGGGGTACAGGAGTTGGCGTAATCCATCATTGGTTTTCTCTTGGAAAGAAAATATAGTATATGAATGCGAAGGGTGCAAAGAAGAAGAATCCTAAAATGTGGTGAAAATGAATAGCGTGCATGGATCAAGCCCAACCCCCCCTCCTGAGCTACAATCGTTTTATTATATGATATTACGCTTTATAGCTTCACTTACCCTATTAAGCTATAGTTCAAATACTTCAATAAGCACGACAAAATGGCCATATTTAGGACTTGTGAGGCCCCAAACCTAAGAAGGGTTCAAGTGTCGTTCCAGCGTGCTCAAATGGCCATAGAATTCAGATTTCTCGGCATATAGCTCCCCATCCAGTGCCCCAGCTTACAAGCTCCCAAGCTCCCCAGCCAGCTCAAGAAAACCAACCAGCAATCAGCAAACCCTCGGTTAATCGACCAGCAAGCGTTTGGCGAGAATAAGAATATCCCTCAAGCTTCATTATCTCCCCTCATCTAGAAAGAGGTGAACTGGCTTTCACATCATACGGAGCATCTAGAACATCTATCTCTTCCTATCTAGAATCATTAAAGGCACGAACCTCTGAATCTGGAGGATATGGAATTGAATCAACAGAAGAAACGACTGCTTTTGGATCCACTGGATCTACTGGATCATATGAACCAATTGTTGTTGTTGGTGGTGCTGCTTAAGGATTTACAGAATCAAACTCACCAACGGGATCACTTGCTGAATCGAGAGCTTAATCTAATGCTCAATTAACAAAATAGACTGCTACGGGTTCAAGCTAAGCCACTGGATCTACTACTGATACTAGTCCTAGATATTCTACGGATTATGCTTCCTAAGCCGCTGGTGATCTGGGTGGATCAACTTAGTCAACTAGATCAACAACAAGGCAACCGACTGAGAAAAGGTAAGCTGGTACTAGCAAGACGCTGCTATTCTAAGCTATGGTTCTTGAGCTATGGCTATTGAGCTACGGGTGAGGGGAGTGAGCCTTATTATATTTGTAAGCCCCTACTCTTCCTTGAGCTATGTCTTACCAGGCAGTAGTTCATGAGACAAGAGAGCCTGGCCTGGGGGGAAGAACAATCTACTTTAGCTTAGGAAAAATGACTAAAGTGAGCATAGTGAGTAAGCAAGGGTACGTGCACTACTAATAGTTCAT
Organism: Pinus albicaulis; assembly: GCA_034641835.2. Taxonomy (NCBI): domain Eukaryota; kingdom Viridiplantae; phylum Streptophyta; class Pinopsida; order Pinales; family Pinaceae; genus Pinus; species Pinus albicaulis. Next base: position 286,567,913 of record CM076575.1, read on the forward strand.
GCCCATTGGTCCTCCCCCTCCAACCAAAGGAAAATAGGGGTGACTCGTATATAATGTGTTATAAGGACGGAGTGCTCGACCAAAGGCCCATTAGGGGCTCGGCCAAGGTTACGAGGTCGAGGGAGAAGAGATGGCTCGTATCATATTGGTAACTAGAGATAATGTAACCGGATGAACACAACACCTTCCTTAGAACATCCCAAGTTTACAACGGATCTATTCTGGTCCAGTTGTAAGGAAGGATTTCAGGGGAATAAATATAAGGATAGAGGCTCCTCGCATGTTGGTAACTAGATCTAGCATAACCGAATGAACACTCGACGGAAGACTTTCAATAATCTATACGAAGGATCCTGGTCCGGTTGTAAGGCAGAACACACAACCCCTTAAACAATCGAGATGAATTGATATAGATCATGTCGGTAACTATCCACCCACAGAGAGTCTAACCGGGAAAACACCACCTTCGCTTTCAATAGCCTATTCCCGGTTCTGTAGGTGGAGGGTCGGATGAAGGTATAAGTACTTGGAGCAAAGAGAGTTGCAGCTGAGCCAGCAATAGATCTTGTAGAAGAAGCAAAGGTGGTTTGAAACCCTTTCGTATCTCTTCCTGTTCAAAGCATTTCCAGTTCCAAACCGATTGAAAGCAGTTGATCCATCGGCTAAGGTAGTAGTCTGGGTTGAACCATAAACTGTTGAAGCAACTGTAAAATCATCATCATAAAAAGCAAAGGTCGTAACATAGCTAGTTCCGTAGCGTGTGGCATCAGTGGATAGAAAATATCCACTTATACCTTCCGTCAAGGGCAGGAGTTTTTCCCCCCGTGGAGATAGAGGCATGGAGATGGCTGAGTTGGGAGAAGAAGAACCGGAAGATGCAGAGTTGGTATACAAGCCAGTTGAAAATACAAAGCTGGTATACAGGCCAGCTGAAGCTAGAAAACAGACCAGAAGTGGAAGCAGCAGTAGAACCCCCCAATGTGGAGCCTGTTGGAGCTGGAAACATAAATCCAGTCGCTGCTAGTAATTTCTTTGATGCAGGTAATATAAGCACTCAGGCTCTGAATTACATGGACCTGTCAGTAAATCTAATTTGTTCAACGAGCACGAATGGATTACGCAGCGTAGCACTAGTAAACTAGAGCAACTTACTATATTCCATCCAAGTACTTCAGGATACTGTTATACTTGGTATATCAACTCGTAATAAGTGTTGCGCCCAGAGTAATACTAACTAGGTAAGCTTGTGGAACCATTAATTAGGCTCTTCTCTAGACCATTAATTACTAGGGTGTCTATTTTCACCATTAGCTGATGTGATACTACACGACCATGTTAATGCAATGCTTAATTTATTACTATGTATTATGCGTTATAGCTAGAGACCATGAAAATAAAGAAGAGTCAATATACTCGTTAACAGGCTTAGAGCATGAATTACACCATAATTATCAATCATTAATGAGTAATTACTTTACCGCTTAGTCCAGAGCTCTTATATGTATATAGTATAGTGCTAACATTATATTACCTGTTTTCACACTAATATATAGTTGTAGTGTAATAGTCTATTCAATTCTGTTGTACACCTATGTCTATTACTAAGAATGGTTCTTACTAGGTAATAATAGTAGAATCTATCATTTATTGGCTGTTAGTAAAAGAATATATTGTAAACCCTACTATTATAAAGTAGGAAGAGTGAGAGTCTATCATAAACCTCACTAATGACAAGTTCTTTCTTAAAGGGTAACCACTATTACCATTCCTTAAGTTGAGCTTCGTCACATTTTGATACGTGCCCTCAAAGTCGATCTTCAGATCAAGTAGTTATCTGAGTCTATAGTTACTTGAGTCTATAGTTATCTCCTCGTTGTTCAATAAATGGATTTGGTTAAGCAAGTTGGGGTACTAAGTAGCGTTGTTCCATATCACTCCACCTTTCTTTGGTTCACACTGCTACTTGTTACAAACAAAATTGTCTTGCATTTTCCCCGTTCCTGTGTGGACGAGCGGGAGAAGGAATACATGACATAATCCAACGGATGATGGGAATAGATGGGACATATACCATTACAAATGAGGAGATACGATAAGAAGCATATCAGCATTTCTCAAATTTCTACCAAGCTCAGCCGGATATCGATGCAGACAATCAGGTTTGGATGCTTCATCATATTCACAGAATGTTTGAGGAGGATTTCGTTGAAGCGCTCGACAGGCCCATTACAGAGGAGGAGGTCCTATCTACGCTTATATCTTTCTCTCCAGATAAGTGTCCGAGACCTGACGGCTGGCCCTCAGAATTCTATCTATTCTTTTTTGATCAAATGGGGCCACTGATTACTAAGGTGGTCGAGCATTCTAGGTTGATGGGGCATATGCCTGCCAATTTCAACTCAACATTTATCACCCTCATCCAAAAATCTGGGGAACCATCTACTTTTATGGATTTCAGGCCAACTTCCCTTTGCAACCTGATATACAAAATTTCTTCCAAGATCATAGCAAATCGTATTAAGGTGACACTGGAAGAACATATCTCATTGGAACAGTATGGTTTTTTAAAAGGGAGCTCTATCCACGATGCTATTGCTGTGGCACAGGAGGTCCTACACACCATGCACTATGACAAAAGAGAGGCACTGGTGATGAATATCGACTTATTCAAGGCATATGACTCTATTGACTGGTCATATATTCGTCTCCTTCTCCTAAAGATTGGTCTATCTATTCCCATCATCCGCTGGATTATGTCATGTATTACTTTTGTTAGATATGTTGTTTTAGTTAATGGACTGCCCACAAATTTCTTCATTGTGGGACGGGGATTGCGACAGGGGTGTGCGCTATCTCCCATGATATTCATTTTGATCATGGGTGGGTTTAGTAGGATTATGCACATGGCTGAACAGAATGTGTACATTAAAGGTTTTGCATTTTCTTCGACGGCCAAGACCACTCACTCTCTGTTTGTGGACGATATGCTGCTATTTGGTTCTTTGATCAGAAATCACTGGTTTTATATACATTTTATGTTGTTAAAATTTGGCTCAGCGACTGGCCTGTGCATCAACAATCACAAATCTATTCTTATATATGAATATGGGAGCATGGAAGATATTTTGTTTATTGTTGAATTTTTGGGGGTTGGTCATCGGAGGTCGATGGAGGGACTCAAATATCTCGGGGTATTTATCAAGCCTTGTAATTACAAGAACCGATATTGGCTTTGGATGGTGGATAGATATAGAGAAAGGATTTGCAAATTGATGTAGAGATGGTTATCCTTGGGTGGTCGGCTTATTATGGTATAGGCTGTTCTTACTCAATTGATGGTATACTGGGCACATCTCTTCTATTTGCCTCAACAGAATATCGATGAAATCAACAAGATAACATCACACTTCTTATGGGGAGGTAATTACTCGGAACACAAATATCATTTGGTAAAATTGGAATCTTTATGTAGGCCCAAAAAACATGATGGATGAGGTATTATGGACTTCCGATCCTTTAACAAGGCGCTACTGGTCAAGTCCTTCTGGCAGGCGTTGACAGGGGGGGGGGCATATGGAATGGCATCATAGACTATAAGTACATTTCGGGTGATCCTATGTGGCAGCTTCTTTGTCAATAATTTCACATACCTCCAAACATCTCTACCATTTGGAGGAGTTTCTGCAGGGTTCTGGGACAGGTTGCTTCAAATCTCACTTGGCAATTTGGCGATGGCCGCAATATTCCTATTGGATCCAGACTTATATTTGGTGCCTCTATCAACATGGTTTTACCGCCATTGCTCATCCATAGATTGGTTCACAATGGTATTCTATACATTTCTCAGGCTATTGCCTCTTGGTCCTACGGTGCTCCAGTGTTCAAAACCGTTGATCAACTTCATCTAGACAACAATGAGGCTGAGATATGGTACCAATATACAAATTCGCTCAGAGGGGCCGGTTTCTGTTATGAGGCGAGTGGCAACAGTATAACCTGCGATAGTCCGCTTAAGGAGGGGGCTGTGATAGTTAAAGACATTTATCAAAGTATAAATATATCACATTATGCGGGCCAATTATCTTCCACCTTCTATCAATTCTGGGGACATCATATTCCTACCAAGATCATTTTATTTGCTTGGTTGGTGTGGAAAGGTAAGATATTAACATGGGATAACCTGCTCAGAAGGGGACAATGTGGTCCCAACAGATGTGCCTTCTGTTGTTTGGCGGAGGAATCCATCAACCACATATTCTTTATATGCCCTATTATCAATCGATTATGGAGTTTTTACAACGATTTTTTAATGGATCCATCATGGGTACCAAGGGACTTCATATCAGTTGCTGAGGAATGGGGGAAAAAGAAAGGGAAATTCAAACACCTTCCCTTTTTCTTCATCTGGGAGGTGTGGCTGGCCCGGAATAAACTAATATTTCAGAATACCCCGCTTAATATTTCGCAAATCTACTGTGCAATCAACAAATGGATAGATGACAGGCCTGTGATTTAGGATATAGTGTTGGATGGCTCTCTCCGGATTAGGCCTCACGAAATTTCTATTCCTGCCTTCTTTTTTAATGGGGCCTATTCGGATGGGATCATTGGATGCGGGGCATGGGTCAAGATATCGCAGGCTGAGAGGATCCACTATTATTGGAATGGTGGGGCTGGATCAAACAATATCATTGAGTTTATGGCTATCTGGGGTGCATTTCTTGCTGCAAATCATTTAGATCTTCCACAGATATCTTTTTATGGATATTCCAAATTGGTAGTGGATGGAATTTTGGGTAAAATTACTCTGACAAATCCAGGTATCCAGGGTCGGTTGAAAAGGGCCAAAAGATTATGGACAAGATTGAATCATCCGCCCATCAAACATATCTACAGAGAAAATAATTCAAGGGCGGATGGCTTATCTAAGAAGGACATTCAAGCGGACTTTGGAATTATTCACATGCTTCATTACAGGAATGGCTCTCTAATATGGCAGAATAAGATTCCTTTTCCATGATATTATCTATCTGTTTTCAATGATTTGGGAAATTTTGATACTCGTTACAAAATATATACTTGTTTTTCCTTGATGATCGGACTGTATAAGTGGTAAGCGGAGGTATTTCTCCTGAAGATTGTACCTGCTATAATACAAGCGAGCCTGGTTAATCATATTTATACAAGCGAGCCGGATCTACACAGAAAATCAATTCAGTATAGGAGCTTGGAATTTTTTTGCTATATTTTTTGGATCTGGAGATTGATTTTCACATTTTATGGGTCGTGGATGCTGCAGACAGTATATGATACAACTTATTCAATATGCTCTGTATGGTCGACTGCCCGGTTAACATCTCATTTTATTCGACTATATACTATGTTATTCCAGCGACTGACAGGATTCAAACGGAGCGCATATACTAGCAAGCGGGCCTGTTTCATATCCTTTTAGAGATTTATATCCCTCAAGCGAGCCTGTTATCTTTGTTATTGCAGAATATTGGTTCATATGTAATGGTGATAGGTTATTTTTTTTTCACTGTATTAATCATTTTTGCTTTATTAACTCATGTTTTGTATGGACAAAGGATGCAGGGTTATAATTTTCTCCAATCAATCAAGCGAGCCTGAAATTGGTATTGAGTGAACTATGCACTCTGAAATACTCATGTGTCCTCTATGAACAATGTCTTTTCTTTCTATGAAAAGTGTATTCGTTTTAGAGGGCATAAATGGATGGTATCCTCACTTGTTATCAGTTGATGATGTAATGTATATGTCAATGAACTGGTATTACTAATATAATACAGAGTGTTTTTTTTCCTCTGAAAAAAAAACTTTGATATACATGGTTGAATGTTAATAACTCATAAGTTCTTCAAGAAATTAACCTCTCTTTTTAAAAAAAAACCATTACGAATTTGTAACTTGAGTATTATGCTCTAAGTTATTCCATGCTCCCTACATACATCTTCTTGATTTTATGTCAAAAATATATCAATTATGCATAATTAAGCTTTTCTAGTTAGTATTAGTCTATTTTTTCTTTATATGTGAAACAATATTAGTATGTTTCTTTCTATTTTGATAGTTGTATATCTTATCATAATTCCATTGTTATTTACAGTTGGAAAGGAAAAGAAGGGAAAAACAAAAGCTTTTAAGCCGGAATCTAAAACATCAAATTGAAAATGAAAGCAGTGGAACCTCTAGAATTTGAATAAAACAAATTCAATTCCTCATTTATTTTAGACACAAGTTACAAAAATCATAATGCACGCAATACCTCATGGGAAGGAATCTATTATTTCTTTGAAAATAGTGAGTATAAGTGTTAGGTCCCTATATTACTAGTGTAGTCCCTTATTGTTGTTAGCGTAGCCCCCTTATTGTTATTGTTGTACCCTTGTGACCCCATATTGTTATTATTGTTCCCTTACATTATTATTGTTAGGCCGGCTAGGATTATATTGTGGCTCCATGGACTCCTATATATAGAAAGGAGGTTTTCTCATTTGTATCATTCAAGAATTGTTCATTTATGTAATGTAAATGAGGTTGCCCCCTTGAAGTGGCTTATTTCTAAGGCGTTGATCTCTCTTTACTGCTATTTCTGGAGTTGGTTTCATAACATTTGGTATCAGAGCTTTGGATTCTAGGGTTTCGCTACTCCAAACAAGTTATCGTGGAATTTTGGCTACAAATTTGTTTCTACGAAGGTTCCGAAACTGAAATTTTTGTCACACGAAGTTGAAATCCTGAGAAACTTTGTGTAAAAAATTCAGATCTTGGTTTGCAATATTTTCAGAGATATGATCTATGGAAGTTAGGGATTTTTCAGGCTCCCGAATTTCATCTCAAAGAGTTGACTATGGGAAAATCGTCATAGCTTTCTCTCTAAGCATCAGATTGGGATTCTATAAAAAGTGGTCAAAATCACTTGAACTGTAGTTTCCTATGTATAAATTTCATAGCCGAAGGAGGAAACAGTGACATATGGCATGCCGTACAAGTGCGCTCTACCGAAAAAGTCCATAATTAGGTCATTGTGGGAGATTGGGTATAACTTTGCCTTGAATCATCTAAATCAGGTCAAACTTGTGGCATTATAAATGAGATTCATAGGGCCACTATAGGACCAAATTTTATATATTGAAGATTCGAAATCACAGAGATAATTCAGTTTCAATATTGAGCTCCTCAAAAGCAATAAAAATGTGTGTATTTTTTTTCAAATTGCATAAGTCTTGTTTGAAAAATTAGTTTGAAGTAATTCCAAGGGCATATTATAGCACAGATATCAGTATTGGGTTCATAAATTCCCCCTAAAATGAATTCAACACCCATTAAGCCCTCAAAATACTCTACTATGACTCATGAAGACGAAGAAGTGCAACATGATATATCAAAATTACAAGAGCAAGTGCACCAATTTTCGCTCTCGCAAAGAGCAACAAAAAATGAAATGGAATTTTTGAAGAAAGGCATGGAAGCTAAGATGGATGGCTTGAAGAAGGACATGAAAGATAATATGGATGGTTTGAAGGAAGGCGTGGAAGCTAATATGGATGGTTTGAAGAAAGGCATGGAAGCTATGATGGATTTTTTGAAGAATGGCATGGAAGACATGGAAGCTAAGATCGATGGTATTGAAAAAAGAATGAAAGACAACATGGAAGACATGAAGAATGATCTAAAAGCAGACATGGAAGGTTTGACAAAGTTGATACAAGAAATTTTTCCTAATGGCGAAAAGATAGTAGAGGAAACTAATGATGAGAACAAAATAAATGTTAATCGTGATTTTATAAACTCTAATGTTGGATTGAAGACCCACCATATTCCAAAGATCGATATGAGGAAGTTTGATGGAAATGATCCCATAACATGGATACTACAGATGGAGCAATATTTTTATCTCAATAATGTGCAAAACGCACAAAAGGTACGCATTGCAACTTTATATTTAGAAAAAAATACATATGTATGGTATCGATGACTTTGCTCCCGTAAAAAAATTGTCACTTGGTCAATTTTTACGAAGGAAATGATAGCACATTATTAGGATACAAAGAGAAACACCTTATTTAGCCAATTGATAAATCTCAAACAAAATAGTTCAGTGGTGGAGCACATTGAGGACTTACAAAAATTGAATATAAGGGTAAACGATATTCTAGAGGAACACATGATTGTTGTCTTCATAGGGACTTTAAAGGATAAAATCCAACATGAGGTTCATGTTTTGGAACCTGATTCATTGGAGAAGGAATTCCGATTGGAAAGAAAAATTGAATGTAAAATTATGGTGACAAGGGAGCCTACCACTCACATCTATAAAGATGGAAGTGTTGCTACTCCTGTACTTCCACAACATATAAGGTTGACACCACAACAATTGGAAGAAAAAAGAACAAAAGGGATTTGCTACAGTTGCGATAGAAAATACACTAAAGGTCATAAGTGTGCTGAGAAGAAATTATTTTACATATATTGTAAAAATGAGGAAGAAAATGAACAAGAAACTTCAAAAGAAGAGGATATACACGAGGAACCAACCCTAGAGAAAGAATAAATGAGTCTAGCCATATCGTGTAATGCATTGGCAGGAATTACCACTCCTCAAACTCTCAAGATATAAGGACATATCAAGAAGAAAAAGGTAATAGTGTTTATTGATTCGGGCAGTACCCATAATTTTATTATTTGTAAGGTAGCCAAGGAATTGAATTGCTTCCTATACCCAGCACCCGAATGTCAAGTGATGGTTGCAAATGGAGGAACTGTAAATTTCTCTAGAAAATTCCATAATATCAAGCTAACCATGGGGGAATATGTATTGAATATTCCAATTCTTTCCATTCCAATGGGAGGTGTTGATGTTGTACTAGGAGTACAATGGTTACAATCTTTGGGGATGGTAGCTTTTAATTTCCAAGAACTTTTTTTGCATTTTTTTTTGAAAGGAAAGGAATTTTAATTACGAGGTATTACAAGGAATGCAGGAAATATAATAATCTCTAATTTAATAACAAAACTTATGAATAAATAGCAACGAGGCGTAATTGCACAATTATGCTCACTAGAAGTTCCAAAATCAAAATCATTTATTTCTCTAGATCACCAAAAATTCTTGGACAATCATTCCAAGTTGTTTGAAACTCCAAAAGGACTCCCATCTATTCATGATCATGATCATGATATTCATTTGATTCCAGGAAGTGTTCCTCCAAATATCAGGCCTTACAAATATCATTATGTCCAAAAGAACGAAATTGAACGTATGATTTTAGAAATGTTAGAGGATGGTATAATTCAACCTAGTCAAAGTTCTGTCTTTGCTGATCCATTAGTATTGGCGCACAAGAAGAATAGATCATGGCACATGTTTCTGGATTATAGGGAGATCAATAAGCTCACTATTAAAGATAAATTTCCCATTCCTGCGATTGATGAATTATTGGATGAATTACATGGAGAAATTTATTTTACAAAGTTGCATCTTTGTTCAGGATATCAACAAATTAGAATAAATACTGAAGATATTCCGAAAACAACATTTCGAACTCATGAGGGTCATTATGAATTTTTGGTCATGTCTTTTGGCCTTACCAGTGAACCTTCTACATTTCAAGGGTTGATGAATTCCATTTTCAAACCTTTCCTTAGAAAAAAAAAAAATTGTATTTTTTGATGATATACTAATCTACAGCAGGTCTTGGAAGGATAATGTTCAACATGTTGACAGGGTGGTCAAACTATTAGAATAGAAACAATTATATGAAAAAACTTCCAAATGTTTCTTTGGAGTAAAAGAAGTGGAATATCTGGGTCATATTGTATCTCACGAGGGTGTTAATGTAGTCCCTAAAAAAATTAAATCCATTAAGGAACGGAAATTTCCCACAACCATAAAGCAATTACGAGGATTTCTCGGGTTAATAGGGTATTATCTCAAGTTTGTTAAGAATTATGGTAGAATAGCAGCACCTTTAACAACATTATTGAAGAAAGATGCATTTTCATGGACTCCTAAAGCAACTAAGGCCTTTAAACATCTTAAAAGGGCAATGTGCCTAGCACCGGTCTTAGCTATGCAAGACTTCACAAAAACCTTTATTGTGGAATGTGATGCCTCAGGAAACGGAATTGGTGTGGTTTTAATGCAAGAAGGAATACCCATTGCTTTTGAAATTCATCCAATCAAAGGAGAGTATTTACAAAAAGCTATTTATGAGAAGGAAATGTTGGCAATAATACATGCACTAAAAAAATGGTGACCTTACCTAATGGGAAGACACTTGAAGGTAAAAACTAATCATGATAGTCTTAAATACTTTTTGGAACAAAGAATATCTTTAGAAGAGCAGCAAAAATGGGTGGCAAAGATGTTGGGTTATGAATTTGAAATCATTTACAAAAAAGGGAAGCTAAATGTTGTTGCAGATGCACTCTCAAGAAAGGATGAAGAGGTGGAAGCATTGTTATGTGCCATTCCTATTATCCAACTAGATTTGATAACCAAAGAAAGCGATGAATGGAAGAAGGACGAAGAACTGTGGACACTCATTCAAAAGTTGCAGCAACATCCTAGTACATCTGATACATTTAGTTGGAAAAATGACTCCTTATGGTACAAAGATCGCTTATATATTTGTAAGGATTCTTAACTAAAAGAAAATATTCCTTTGGAGCTGCACACATCTCCCTTAGGAAAACACTTAGGATTTTTAAAAACTTAACACAAGCTGAAGAAATATTTTTTTTTGGGATGGCCTTAAATTTGATATTCAAAAATTTATGGTGGAATGTTTGGTTTTCCAGCAAAATAAAGTTGAGACAATTAAGACCTCATGTCTTCTACAGCCTTTATCCATTCCAAGTCAATGTTGGGAAGATATTTCAATGGATTTTATCACAGGTTTACCTAAGTCTGAAGGAAAGAGTGTCGTCATGGTGGTAGTTGATAGACTTACCAAGTATGCAAACTTTTGTTCTTTATCTCATCCATTTAAAGCAAGTAGAGTTGCTACTTAATTTATGGAAACAATTCAAAAGGTACATGGAAACCCAAAGATTATTGTAAGCGACAAAGATCCCATTTTTACTATAAATTTTTGGATGGAATTATTTTCTTGTTTGGGTACTCAACTAGCTCATAGCTCATCTTATCATCCTCAATCCGATGGGAAAACTGAGATAGTGAACAAATGTTTGGAAAGATATCTTCGTTGTTTTGTATCTGATAAAAAGACACAATGGTTCAAGTGGTTACCTTTGGCCAAATGGTGGTATGACACTTCCTTCCATACTGCAGCAAAAATGAACCCATTTATGGCACTTTATGGATATCATCCACTATCCATCACATCACATTTAAGATAAAATTATAATGTTCAAGCAGTGGAAGATCACATCAAGCATAAAAAATAAGTTCTCCAACTCTTAAAGGATAACCTAAATTTGGCACAAAATCGAATGAAACAACAGGCAAATCAACATCACATCAAGAGAAGTTTTGATGTAGGAGACTGGGTATATTTACGGCGAAAACCGTACAAACAAATCTCCCTCAAGCAAGCTAAGAAGGATAATATATTATCGCCAAAGAAATGTGGTCCTTACAAGGTGTTTCAAAAGATTGGTACTATGGCATACAAATTGGGGCTTCATGCTTCTTCTAGAGTGCATCCAGTTTTCCATGTTTCATGCTTAAAGAAGGTTATAGGTGACAAAATTCCAGTTCAAACAATATTCCCATAACTAATGAGGAAGTAATAATCATATTGGAACCTGAAGAAGTCATGGAAACAAGAACTCGACATCTACGAAATCAATGAATTTCTGACTATCTCATCAAGTGGAAGAACTTACCCAATGAAGATTAAACAAGGAAGGATGACAATTTTATACATAAGCATCCATCGCAACTCAAGCATTGAGGACTACACTTTTTTAAGGGGAGGGTCATGTTAGGTCCCTATATTACTAGTGTAGTCCCTTATTGTTGTTAGTGCAGCCCCCTTATTGTTATTGTTGTACCCCTGTAACCCCCATATTGTTATTATTGTGCCCTTACATTATTATTGTTAGGTCGGCCAGGATTATATTGTGACCCCATGGACTCCTATATATAGAAAGGAGGCTTTGTCATTTGTATCATCCAAGAATTTTTCATTTATGTAATGTAAAGGAGGTCGCCCCCTCGAAGTGGCTTATTTCTAAGGCATTGATCTCTCTTTTCTGCTATTTTTGGAGGTGGTTTCATAAGAGTAAGAGCCCTAATTATTCATATGACAAGTCATATGATAATTTTGTAGAGTTTGAAGTGATAAAAAGACATAATTGCATAAGGTTTTTGCTAGGGAGACAATGTTTCCTTATTATGATATTGTAAATTAGATTTTATTATGTTCCATATTTAAAAGTGTTCTACTGTCGATCATAATGGGAATGTGCTTGCTTCTTGGAGACCTAAAGTATTATGTTAAACTTATAAGTTAATTCCTCTTGAGATTATGCTAAACACATAATTTTTGAATCATTTTCATAACAATTTCCTTGGTGAAAAGAATAAATATTATACCACACTTGATAAGAAGAGGCTCTATGACCCTAAGGGTTCTAAAATCAATAATGGGAAGGATTTCCATACAACTATTTTAAAAGGGCATCATAGATTTGTTATAAATATGTGTTGTAGACTATATGGTGAGTCAAACCATTATAACTGGAAAGTAGGTTGGATTCCACTTGTTCATAGTATTTTTAAGCAATCAAAGTGGATTAACTGGGAAGACATTATATCCCAAAATTTATTTGAAGTAATCAATTAACCCTAGCCTCTCCTCTAGGGTTTGACCAAGGATTTTTCATGCCCACCTATCTTATGGATGTAGTTACTGCATCAATACCTCCATTTAATGGAGTGGAGATATCCCTTGAATCATGAAGAAATTGTACATTATTTTTGTTCCATGTTATGGTAAAGTAGATAGAAAGAAAATTTATATGACATTTGCAACAATATTTGGCTTTTACTTTCATGAATTTTTTTTGGAAATATCCCACTAAGGATAGGCAAAGAATTCTAGTATTCCTTTTCTGAAATAGGAGATTGGTTCACTGAGGATAAATTTTCTTATATAAGAGTTTATGGAGGTGAGGTAGGACTTCATGTACTACCATGATAAATTCCATATAGATTAGCAGTTAGGAAAATTGCTAATCAAACAATTTTGAATGGTGTAACTAGATTTTTGCACAAAATGAAAAATATATTATGGCATACTTTCCATATTAAGGTTGTCCAAATGGAGTCAAAGGATAAAGGGCACACTCCCAAAGAAGATGACGATCTAAAAGAGGTCTAGTTACATTCACTGCCATGTTCTAAGTATGATAGTATGAATGTTGTTGTATGATAGGAATGTTATTGTTGATCATTAAATTTTAGTTAATTTATCTAAATTATGTCATAAAAATCCTACTTTCCAGTGTATTTTCATTCATAATGATAATTTTGATCAAGTTGTATCAAAGGCTCATTTCATGAGCATGGAAGAGAAAGAGAACATATAGAAATTAGGAGAAAAAACATACGAAGTCTACCTCAGTTGTAGAAGTATGAATTTTGGTATATCATTGGAGAAATTAAAACTTCCTAAATCTATTAGTTTTTTTTTACTAATATCTCTTCATAGTTTAATTTTTAGTTCACACAAGAGGGAAATGGTCAAATTTTAAGTTCAACGCAGTTTCCTGTTTTCTCTACTGTAATAGACAAAACCCCTATTCAAACAGTTTTAGAAAGGTTAAACCAAGGATTCAATCAAACAAATATATCAATATATTCGCAGGAAATAGGAAAACAATGGTACAAGCATAAAGTATCTCTTTACAGGAAAAACTAATAATAGATGTTGAGTCTCCAAAGGAAATGACTCAAGCTAATGAAAATAGAAAATTGAATACCAAACCTTTTTCCAAGCAATTATTAAACAAGGATATGGAAGAGAAACCAATATCATCATCTCAACAAACTTAAGGTATTTCTCTACAAAATACTCTTGTTGTTATGACAAATTTTCAAATTTCACAAGAACAACTAATTCAAGATGTCGCACAAAATATAGTTTCATTGATTTATGTTTCCAAGGATGTTTCTCCACAAGTATCAATTACTCCCATCTCCACCAACATTCCTTTTACTTCTTTAATTCTTAAACCTATTTTATAAATTAAACTAGTCATTGATATTATACCTTCTTTAAGTGATTATTATTTTAACTCCCAAACCAAGTTAGTTGTCAAAATATCCAAAAAAATTATAATAATAAAAAATAAAATAAAAAAATGACTCTATTGAAACAGTCTTTGAGTAAGTTGGCAATTTACAAGAGACATCCACGAAAGAGAAAATGTGTCAACATCCACACTTGGAGCTTTTGTGACTTATACTGAGTGCCAAGTCGAGGATTTAACCAAATAATTTAATAAAAATATTGATAGGTGTTGAGCCAATTAATTGTTCCTAAAGGGACCAGCTAACTAATACACATTAATTTATCAACCTGGGGATTTTTTTTTCAGTTTCAAGGTTATCAACACAGTTTATGCAAGAGAGATGCTAATATGGCTAGTTACTATTATCCTATTCAAAAGAAAAGCTACAATATAAAAGGAATCAACTCAAGATTCAATTTGTAATTTTTACAAACTACTCGAAAAATTAAATTCTACATGCTTTTGAAGGAAACAACAAAAGAAAACCTATTGAACAACAAGTTGTTTCTTAGGGAACGAAAACTACAGAATAGAAAAGAAATACTACAGAATCATACGAAGAAAATAAATTAAGTAACCCTAATAGAATTCTATGATAATCTACATGAAATATAAATAAGGAACACTAATCTTAACACATTAACTACAGGAGATCTATTCTATAACAATATCAATAAACTTGATTCGAAACAGAGAATTCAAATTTAAAAAAATGCAGTGAGACATTAAGAACAATTACGGAAATAGAAATAGCTAAAATAGGAGAATCAAACACCAATTTAATGATACAAGAAAAGACAATGTTGCTTCCACGATCAGGCACAAATCCATAATCGAACTGCCTTATGAAGGAATCAACATAGTAGATTAAATTTGAGTAATAAAAACTTATATTCGATTACAGAGGACCAGTTACAACTAATGTACTCACAATTTGTAATATTCCCAAATGGGGAAGCAGCAATATTTGAACATAATAATGGAAATAGCAGTGAATAATTCAATACCCCATGATATGAGACAAATGTACAGCCATCTTATTAAACATATCAGCAAATAATTGGCACAATATCTTGAGGATCAAGGCACTCAAGCAATACATACAAGCCTCCTCTAAGCAAATATGTCAATACAAGAGAAAAACACTGCTATACAAATTCCATGAGCCATGACAGCGCAATTTTAGGGAATAAACTGCTACAACAAGATATAAAAAGATAGATATACTGTTATATAGCTCAAACAATTCCGGGAGTGAAGATCTAGGCTCCCAAACACATTTCCAAGGCAACCCAAGAAGGGTTTCCGGAAATACCAAGAAGTACAAAATGCCGGAATACAGCCCTAGGGCTGAATAGCAGCTGCAAAACTGAATATTGGATGGAGGTGGATGAAATGATAAATAAATGAATAGAACTCCTCCAACAAAGCCTCCAAGCTAAATTTTGATCCTAACACTGAAGATATCAACCTCCAAAACAAGTACTGAAACCTCCACTACAAATGTTCACTAATATAACGCAGTCAAAGAGGGAATTTGTGTTGTAGATGATGGGGATAGGTTGGCCTGGTGCCAAGATGTGAAAGAAAGCTCAAGAAACTCCCTTGCTGATCTCCCAATGAGAATAATGCTTCCTCCCCTAAAAAACTATCTCAGAAAGTGGGTTTCTCAACCCTCCACTACAACACCCTGCAACACAACAAAAATATGAACAGATACTGTGTTGTAACTAAAGACTGAAGCTTCGCCAGAATGTTGGAGTGTGGAAATGATAGTGCAATACTCTTCCTAGAGGCTACCTCAAGGGAAAATGTGGGATCCCTGCTCGGGAACACCCGGTGCTAAACAACACAACAATCTCAGCTAAACATCTAGAGAGTGCAAGAAGTCATATACACCACAAAATCAATAATCAATAACATGCTCATCTATGGCTTCCTTTCCCTCCTTGTAAATAATGTGAGCCTTCTCACCTTGGGTCCCACTCATTAAAATCACTACTATCATGGAGACTTCCTCCCATTCACACTGCGCTGTCGCTCATTGATGATCCATTCCCTCCATACCAGCGTTGTTAATTTGGTCAAACTTGACCTTGTCCACATGCATTAGCTCGTGTTTACACATGAGGGTGCTTTATCCAGCTATGAAGATGATCCCTTTTCACATTAAGAGGGATTTTGTTCCTACTAAAGAGATTTATGGGTCTCCCTACCCATTTATTCATCTAACTAAATGACAAGAACAAAAATTAATATTCCAATTAGTTGCATGCTAATTAGGAATATTAGTGTCCTCCCCTCCCAAATGTTTCTTTTCCTAAAGAAAATGCAATGATAGAACTGAAGAGCCTCATCTCCTCCCCTTGTAGCATCCTCATGTGATAAGCTCCTCCAAGGAACAAGATTGTGTCTCATCAATAAATCTCCAAGTTGCTCCTCCCAAGTATGCAAGTTAGCTTTTGGTGACAATCCCAAATAGCTATCATCATGAAAAAGTGAAATACCCATGGAGGAAACTATATGTTGTTTAGAGGCCTTATTGAGCCATGGAAACTGAAATATATTGGGAACTATCATTCCCATGTGAAGCCTCCATCCCCAAGCTATCATCCATATAAAATGAGTCACCCTCCAAAATGGTAACTCATGGAGAAACTCCTCCACCTTAGGCTCCTGTAAAGAAGGTGGGCTGCATTGCTGAAATTGATAGACCAAATTGTTTGTCCCATGTTGTCTCTCTCTCCACTTATGATAAGTGTAGAGTTGTTTCTGAATTTGGGCTGCAATAATGTTGCCTTCATGAAGCAAAAAGGAAATTAGATCCTCAAAGACCCACTCTTTGGTTCTTGCCCATACCATTCCATATAAAGTGAATATGACATTATCATCATATGGAATCCAAATGAGAGAGGTACTGAAGGTTTCATATAGTGTTGGAAGGTACCAACAGTCTCCCAAGTAGTTACAACGCAATTTTTCTAACTTTTATTTCAAATATAACATGGCAATTTGTCTCCCAACAAGTTGCTAGTTGTGCATGTCATCTCATCTACTAGAAAATAGTAAATTCCATTGTTTATCAACTAAGCATAGAAATAATAGTACAACACTTGCCCCAAGCCATTCAAGAGATGGCTATCACCATCACTGATGTTGGTCCAAAAATGACCATGAAGCCCAAATAAAGGCTTGCCCTCTTGTGGAGCAATTCATTATATAGAGATGGTAAGAATATGCAAATACTGTGTTAGATAATCAATAAGTGCAAAAAAAAAAATTCTTACCATGTACTGAGATTAGTTTGATCATAATATCCATGAATGAGCCCTCCATAGTGGTATGGCATATCTCCATGAAAAGGA
>CM076575.1:286585666-286782829 GCA_034641835.2 Pinus albicaulis
CTTGTTAACACTAGAAAATCGTAAAGTAGAAGATGAAATTAATTAATGTCAAGCCAAAGGATTTACAGGGTAGGAAGACATTATGGAATCAAGAAAGTATTTAAAATCTCTAACGTTTTGAGAAAACCATATTTGAACATTGAGCAAAATGCTAATCGAGAAGAGTGGACTGCTTGTTACGCAACATTTTGTTATTGTCCCTGCAATTCCCATCTCACCCATTGGAGGGTCATTTCCATGATCAATAAGCAGTGTCATGCCTTACAAAGACCATCATTGCATCCCTTTACATGAGAGCAATATTCCTTCTATTGAAAATTCCCTGAGCAGAGACTCAAAAACCCTTGTTTTTTCCTTGGCGTGAATAGTCATTTATGTCCTCGCGCCAAAGAGGAAGATTAAGACTAGGCCCCACGCCAGTTGGCGCTTTGTCTCAGTTAGCCACCCACGCCGAGCTGTTTATGGAATGTTTTTTAAAAATAGAGGTGAAGATTCCACTTCAACAACTTCGAGGATGATTCATTGGGAGTGGTTGGACTGAATAACCACAGAATCCCTTCTTTATTTTATGGTTTCCACCTCCCATGAGAACCTCCTAAAGGACAAGCCTCCCACCCACCTTTGTATGGATCCTAACCTCCTCCTTTTCCTCTATAAAAAGAAGCTATATCTCTTAGCCTAAGCTAGCTGAACATGGAGAATTGAACATATTATAGCTGAACTATTGAAGAAGATAAAATAAGAAGGAATTATGTTGAGAGAGCTTGAGTCCATGACTTCTGAGAGAGCTTGAGTCCATGCCTTTATCCCGTCCGAATTCCCTGACGAGCATCTAAGACACGCTTTGGCTGAACCTCGCTGGAGGAGATTGCGAAGTCAAAGCATTGGTTGTAACTCTTCCTTCTATCAATACATATACGTGACTATTGTTTGGTTCCCATTTTGTATTATGTTAGATGTTTAATGCAATATGCTTATCCCTCTTTCGCTGGCTAGTAGTTATGAGTGAAACTATTATGTCACATGTTGTTCTTATTTGTTTTTCTATGTGCAGGTATCCGAGCGTAACTGTGGAAGGATTGTGACTTGCCAAGGCAGGAGTGAGAGGCCACCACCACTACAAAAACGACGACAGTGTTGGATTCCAGGTAGCTCAATATACCATTTCCTTTGTTCATTCAATAATTAGGAAGCAACACTCTAGCATATCCCTTTATTTCTAGATACACACTAGGGCTAGAGGGATCGTCTCTATTTGCAGAGAGGATTTAGATGCTTAAAAAATTGGTGACTCCATTGGGGATCTATGTGAGTGTTTCGTTTCATATTGTTGGGTCAATTTCAGTCATTGATTTGGTTATCTATCTTTTTCTGGTTTGCTTGCTTAATTTATATCCTTTTTTTAGCTCCACAGTGTCAAGATTGACCTTTACTCATTAAGTTTTGGTTTTTCCCTTTATCCCATAGTTATCCTGCTTGGCACACTTTTCGTCTATACAGTCACGCCAATTGCTGCAGGTTTCTTTTGTTGCAGTCGCGCCAACCCCTGTTTGGTGCATATTACAGCCTGACAGTCACGTCGAATCCTATAGGATTTGGTTTGACCTACTTTATGAGTCTTTTGGTCAATTGTGCTTGCTTCTGGGTTATTTTTTATGTGTAATTATGCCTTTGGGATTGTTTTGATTGCAGTTGACTTTCTTTTCTCAGTCGTTTTTCCATCTTCTTATCAGTGTAAATTGAGGCCTTAGGGTTTTTAGGTGTCTTAGTGCACTAAGCCTTTTGTTTGGAAATCAAATCAGTTTGATTATTGTCAGTCTCATTCTTGGGTCGATTGCACTTAGTTTTCTTGATCCTTTTTGAGTGATTGCTTTGATTGCAAGATCATTTAATTTCTCGATTGATTCTTCTCCTTGTTGCTCCAAGCATAGATTACATTGCTTGATTTTTGGGCCATTTTGAGAACTTTATTTTGACTTGGAAGATTTCAGCATTAGTTTGAGTGCTTTCTTGTGTTTGTTTTGTGTTGCATTGAGTCATTTAATTTCGATCCTTACACAATACTCAAGCTAGTGTTTGTTTTCATTTTTTAAGTAATTAGTGCATCATGTGCTTCTTTCATTTAAAAAATATAAAAAAAAAACATATTTTGCATTCTTTCTTTGCATTGAAAGTGATATACTCTTTTGCATAACTAGAATCGGATTATCTAGGAAAGAGTTTCATTTTTGTTTGATTGTGTTAGATTCATTAGTGGATTTATTCTCATATTTTCATTGTTTTCTTTTGAAAGATATCTATCCTTCTCATAAATAGCATTCATCGAATTGGGAATGATGTTCATTCGCATATAGCTTGCATTTAGGAAAGTTGAGATCTAAATTCGATAGGGCCTTAAAACTGAAACATAATCCAAGATCACCTTTAAATTTCATTTAATTAACCTAAGGAAGCATTGAAACCTAACGAAATATTTTTTAGTGGTCTAGGCTAGAGACATGTTTCGGCATCTTAAAACCTAGTAGCTGTCGTATGTCGTCTAGCTTTAGATAGTGCTAGTATGGACTTGTGCTCCCCGTACCATCCAGTATATAAAGGGAGACCCCTCTAGGTTGCAATGCTTTTATCCATATGAAGCTGATTTTGCCACCTTGTAACCATGATACACCGAACATAGCATTCGGGGAGACTACCTGCATGTATGTTAAGTCCTTGGTCATTTCTCTTTCATTTGATCACCAAGGTGTATATGGCAGTTCAAAAAAACCTGATATACCCTCTTTCTTAGAGTACTAGAGTATCATTTTGATATTTTCATGACTCTTTAAAAAATATAAGAGATCATCAAGCACTTTTCCTTTCAGCTCGTTTAAAATTGAAAGTGACTAGAGTCACCTTTTTCCTTTTTCTCAACTCTTTAAAAATGAAACAGTGAAATCTGGTTTCAGTGTCATAAAATTAATCACCTATGATCACATGCCCGTTAAAATTTTTATAACTTGTCTTGTTGTTTTTCCTTAGTCTTGATCTTGGAGCCTTCGATTGGTTTTCTTTTTCATTTCTGTTTTGATATACAACATGGTATGAACTAACATTTTGTCATCCACCGCTCCTAGTGGTAGTTCTTCTAGACGCTTGAAACCCCCTCGATCCACTAGGTCTACCGAAGTTCATAGCCTATTCTCCGTCTTTCCCGCTCTTGCTACTCGCCTCCCGAAGAGCCCGTTGAATTCAATTCGATTCCTTCTCGTGCTTGGTCCGGGTTTTTGGGGAAGAAGGAAATTTTCCCTCTCTCTCTCTCTCCCTCCTCTTACATCGGGTTCGCCATTTTTTCTACTATTGTGCCTCCTAGTCCCCGTAGTCTTTTCGAAAATCTTACGGTGGAGTCAGACATGGATTCATCTAGTCCTCAAGTTCTGGAATTCCTCGCTTTACAGATTCACCCCACTTTTCCCGAAGATGTCCCTTTTCACAGCTTCTACTCTTCACTTTCCACCATCGATGTCACTCGCTTGAATATAGGTCCTTGAATCGATTATGTCCGGTGTTGCCTCTATAATGCTGGTGTTGCCTCTATAACACAATCCAGTATATTAGCTCCTCCTCCGAGTTTGGTCCTTCAAGTTAGGACTATCATCACACACTGCTTGGTTACTGTTACATCTGTTCCAGTCCAACCGACTGTCTGTGTGGCTTCATCCACACCAATTGTTACCACTCATTTGTTAGGATCTTTTCACACTCGCAGGTCTATTTTTCTCAATCCAACATGGCCTGTTAATCTCGGTCCTAGTAGATCACAATCTAGTGCTGCGGAGGCCCCGCCTGCTTCTAGTGTCGTTTCCACTACTCCTGTGATTCCTGGCGGCCTTACTTTTGAAGAGTATATGTTGGCTACGCAGCAGTAGAGCTCTCAGGGTTCTCAACCCCTTCAAACTCTTGGTAATCTCGATTCCATCACTATGATGTTGTTGGTAATCCCGTATATATATATATATATATATATATCCGCACCATTATGATGTGTATGGTGGAACTGCCCTTTTCACTAGAGAATTTGGCGGAAATTCCGACGGCCAATTCGTCGCTATTCCGACACATATTCGTCGCAAGAGCGACAGTTCAAGGGCGGAAAAACCATGGTTTCTCATGCCGTCGCCGTTCCGACGCAAGTAAAAAGTGTCGCACTATCGACACTTATTCCGACGTTCCAAACAGGCGTCACTCTTCCGACGTCTCACAAACCGTCGCGGCTCCGACGTTTTAAACGTCGTTTTTCCGACGCTCATAAACCGTCGCAGTTCCGACTAAACGTGGTCCGACGTTTTGACGTCGCTCTTCCGACGCTTGTAAACTGTCGCAATTCTGACTAAACGTGGTCCGACGTTTATGACGTCACTCTTCCGACGTCTGGAAGATGTCGTAATTCCGACGATATGTGGTCTGACGTTTGGAACGTCGCGCTTCCGACGTTTTCATACTGTCTCTCTTCCGACGTTTCTGGATTGTCGCAGTTCCGACGTTTGGCACGTTGCGCTTCCGACGTTTTCATACTGTCTCTCTTCCGATGTTTCTGGATTGTCGCAGTTCCGACGTCTACAAGGCGTCGGTAGACCGACGGAGGGTTCAATTTAAAAAAAAAAAATTAAAATTTTAAAAGACGAGAAACGTTGTTTTGAAGATATTATATGAAGTAAAACAGTCCATGAAATTGAAATAGCAGTATGTAGAATAGTAAAGCAACAGATAGAGTACCGACGTCCATTGTTCCAAATACAAATTAAAGTACCCAAAACCCTACAACAGTGAAGTAAAACAGTCCATGAAAGTGAAGATATTATATGAAGTAAAACAGTCCATGAAAGTGAAGATATTATATGAAATAAAACAGTCCATGAAAGTGAAGATATTATATGAAGTAAAATAGTCCATGAAAGTGAAATAGCAGTATGTAGAATAGTAAAGCAACAGATAGAGTACCGACGTCCATTGTTCCAAATACAAATTAAAGTACCCAAAACCCTACAACAGTGAAGTAAAACAGTCCATGAAAGTGAATATATTATATGAAGTAAAACAGTCCATGAAAGTGAAGATATTATATGAAGTAAAACAGTTCATGAAAGTGAAGATATTATATGAAGTAAAACAGTCCATGAAAGTGAAATAGCAGTATGTAGAATAGTAAAGCAACAGATAGAGTACCGACGTCCATTGTTCCAAATACAAATTAAAGTACCCAAAAACCTACAACAGTGAAGTAAAACAGTCCATGAAAGTGAAATAGCAGTATGTAGAATAGTAAAGCAACAGATAGAGTACCGACGTCCATTGTTCCAAATACAAATTAAAGTACCCAAAACCATACAACAGTGAAGTAAAACAGTCCATGAAAGTGAAATAGCAGTATGTAGAATAGTAAAGCAACAGATAGAGTACCGACGTCCATTGTTCCAAATACAAATTAAAGTACCCAAGACCCTACAACAGTGAAGTAAAACAGCCCATGAAAGTGAAATAGCAGTATATGAAGTAAAACAGTCCATGAAAGTGAAATAGCAGTATGTAGAATAGTAAAGCAACAGATAGAGTACCGACGTCCATTGTTCCAAATACAAATTAAAGTACCCAAAATCCTGCAACAGAGAAAAACGCTAATCATGTGAGGAGTGTTATATGTCCAAAATATAAAATGACCATCAGACCATATCAATAAACCAGCAACATAGACCAGCATCGCTAGTTTTGAAGGCAGAGTGATAAACATTAATCATTTTTTTTTTCACAAGAGAAAAAACGATGTTTTCAATATATTGTATGAAGTAAAACAGTCCATGAAGTCATTACATTTTCACATCTCAAGATTGGAACCCAAATATCCATCCAGAAAAGTGGAAGTCCCACCCCAGACAATGATAGAAAAATACCCCATGTCACATACAGGGACATGATATAAAACCCAGTAACGGTCCACATGGAGATTATCTACAAATCCGAGAAAGCATCCAAATATGCCCGAGGCATCTATAAGAAAGTGAAATAGCAGTATGTAGAATAGTAAAGCAACAGATAGAGTACCGACGTCCATTGTTCCAAATACAAATTAAAGTACCCAAAATCCCGCAACAGAGAAAAACGCTAATCATGTGAGGAGTGTTATATGTCCAAAATATAAAAAGACCATCAGACCATATCAATAAACTAGCAACATAGACCAGCATCGCTAGTTTTGAAGGCAGAGTGATAAACATTAATCATTTTTTTTTTCACAAGAGAAAAACGATGTTTTCAATATATTGTATGAAGTAAAACAGTCCATGAAGTCATTACATTTTCACATCTTAAGATTGGAACCCAAATATCCATCCAGAAAAGTGGAAGTCCCACCCCAGACAGTGATAGAAAAATACCCCATGTCACATACAGGGACTTGATATAAAACCCAGTAATGGTCCACATGGAGATTATCGACAATCTGAGAAAGCATCCAAATATGCCCGAGGCATCTATAAGAAAGTGAAATAGCAGTATGTAGAATAGTAAAGCAACAGATAGAGTACCGACGTCCATTGTTCCAAATACAAATTAAAGTACCCAAAATCCTTGAACAGAGAAAACGCTAATCATGTGAGGAGTGTGATATGTCCAAAATATAAAAATACCATCAGACCATATCAATAAACCAGCAACATAGACCAGCATCGCTAGTTTTGAAGGCAGAATGATAAACATTAATCATTTTTTTTTCAGAAGAGAAAAATGCTATTTTGAATATATTATATGAAGTAAAACAGTCCATGAAGTCATTACATTTTCACATCTGAAGATTGGAACCCAAATATCCATCCAGAAAGTGGAAGTCCCACCCCAGACAATGATAGAAAAATACCCCATGTCACATACAGGGACATGATATAAAACCCAGTAACGGTCCACATGGAGATTATCGACAATCTGAGAAAGCATCCAAATATGCCCGAGGCATCTATAAGAAAGTGAAATAGCAGTATGTAGAATAGTAAAGCAACAGATAGAGTACCGACGTCCATTGTTCCAAATACAAATTAAAGTACCCAAAATCCAGCAACAGAGAAAAACGCTAATCATGTGAGAATTCAAAGTAAAGTTAATCTATTAACATTGCGAATAAAATTACACCGAAGTCAAAAACATTGCCTGGCCATACTCATGGCAAATTTGTCATCAAAAAATCAAAAAATTAAGAAGACTGCCCTCATACGGGGAAACCAGTCTTGAACGTTTAATTTACAGAATTCAAAAATATTACTTAAAGGTCCAAGATCGGAAATAAACTAAAAGGCCTCAATTAACTCGGCCTGGCGTATAAGAAAACAAATCAATTCAAACTAATCCTCCGCCGTTCCTCCACTATTCGCACCATCCTTCGGCGTCCAGGATCGCTAGGTGCTACCTCCACATGCATGCCACGCCTCCCCATGTCCACGTCGGGCTGGCTTTTTCCAGCTCGACCACCTCATGCGTGCATCTCTTCCTCCATGGCCTCTGTACATAATCACAAGGATTGCCACTGCGATCACGCTGGAGAGTAATCAAAGCGAAATCAAGGCGAAGGCGCTGCGGGGAGAAGGTGAACTAGCGGTGGGGAAGCCAGGAGCAGGGGAATCCATACGGTGGCCAGATGCTACAAGCCGACCCCGCCCACTCCTAGCATTTGGATATCGACCTAAGTAATAATCACTGGACTGGCCGGAAGTCATCTCTGTTGAGGTGCTGGAGGGAGCGCGCCGGGATTGACCTCTAGTGCCTCCCCCTCCGGCAACGCATCCTATGACGCACCCGGGGGCATGGGTGTAATCTCGTAGCGCAGCGCAGTGGGCACAAGAGACGAAGAAGCGAATTCCAATTAACAGAGGAAGATAGACGGAGACGGAACCGAGAGAAATGGAAATATGCGGCAAAGTCTAGCGGGAAGTTCCTCTGCCACTTCTCTTTATAGTCACGGTACCGGACAGTTGTAATCCAAAGAACAGGGCTTGTTCGAAAAACCATGGCTAAACGCCATTTTTTATGTCGACCCGTCCCGCAATGCAATCAAAGGACGGCCGTCATAATGAATCTCTGATCATTAATAATGAGAGCCGAAGGTCGGATCAAATTGGAGCGTGCGGAATCGCTCCCGGGAGGAGTGGAGGTCCGATCTTGAACCGTGTTAAAAATTAATTAATGTAGATTTGATGTGAAAACTTAATCGAACAGACGTTAAATGTTAATGCGAATGATATGAAATCGCCATATCCATGTCCCATCACCTTAAACGCCATCGAATGCACCGTGACAGAGAGCAGGGGCAAGTTTTTATTGAGGACACGTGGCAAAAAATTGATCGGAGCGGATATTTGTTTGGGCCGCTCGCGCAGTGGGAAATCCGGACCCGTAAAATATTAGGGCGAATTTGATAAGAAATTCGCGTCACAAAATTGGCCGACGTCGAGCGGGCCATTTTGGAACGCGAATTTGGTTTGAATTATGGTTTATCGCCGTTTGAAGTCCGGCGGGCTCGACTTTTGAACAATTTTCTTATAAAATTTGTGTTGGTTTTCTTTGATAATACACATATTAAAAATCCCGCTTAATAAAGAGATAAAATTGTTGTGCTTTCGAACCCGTGGTCAAGCCCTCTACCAAAACCACTCAGCGGAATCACAAAAAGCGAGGTTGCCCATATCGCACCGCTTTGCGGAGTAGGCGGTATTTCCTATTCGCGAGCGATTCCATAGGGAATGCGACACGTGCGGCAGTGACCCGGAAAAACAACCGTTTAACCCACGCCATCGCACGTTAAAGCCCGACGTTGGAAGCCGACGAAATTGCCAAGAGTCGTTGATTTGGAGAAGGGCCATCGGACGGTGGTCGCACGTTGAACTTGCCCGGAGGTTAACTAAGGTGTGCGGAGGATAGCCGAGGTACGATACGAGTGTTTGATTGGTTATTGATATATATAGGTGGGGTCGGAGTATAATGAAATTGTTTAATTAAATCGATTAGCGTGAGAATTAGCATAAGTCCGGAGGGTGATTGTTGTAAGTGTGGGTGGTGAAATATAGAGTCGAAAGTTCACTACAAGTTATTTATTTAAAAAGAAACGTGGAGTATAAATACAAAGTGTTGAAAGTTAAACATTGGTTATAAGGATTGGAGATAATATAAAGTCGGGAATATAAATTAAAGTCCAACCATTGTGGATAGTATTTATTTATCAAATTCTACGAATTTGATAAATAAACCCGAAGAAAGAAGAAGTCAATTAAGACTCAGGCTGGAGGAAAAGAACGGGGTACACCAAGGGAAAATGATGACACGGCCGATTGTGGACACACCAGCTCTCCTTGGGGGTCCAATTTCAGTTTTGTTGCGTCACACGATGATCTCTCTTCTCTGCATTTACTTGTATTGAAGATCACTATTCTGGGAATAAGGAGTTATTTTCTCCAAAAATAACCCTAGCTAAACATCATGACAATGCATCAAGGATATCTTTCTATGCTTCATAAGCACATTTGTTCTACTTCTAAATCATGTCTTGGAAGTGGTTGTTGTGTCAGAAATTATTCACCAGATTGGTTTCATACCAAAGTCTTTTTCACATTTTCAGCATCCAATACATGAAAAAGATAATGGTTTAAAACAACCTAAATATTTGAAATTTTGCAAGAATTGTACGGCACACTTTGAATATAAATTTTGAAGTCAAGTGCATGATGTCGTATAGGATCAAGTGTCATTTTGAATACCAAATGTTTCACAAAAAAACTTCTCAACATGCTACCTCATAGTGAGGATTAAATGACAATATTGCATCAACTATTTCCATAATAAAAGTGCACCTCGGCCATAAGACTAAACAACTACAAATGTTGTAGATCTAACAAGACCACACAATCAAATGTATTCCACAAGGCCAATATCGTATGAAAAATGAAAAAGGAAGTTTGCAACCAAAAAATACCTTAGGCAACTAATTCAATTAGATACACCAAACCATCAGACAAAAAGGAAAACCAACCTACTCAAAAAGGCAAGCGTTTACCTCCTTTGACAAAATTTTGAGTTCCGAAACAAGGGCCTTTATTGTCTTGTCAATGCCCCTAGTAATTTGAATGGGGTTTGTACTCTGCAACAACCTAAACAAAAAGGTTTCATTTCAAATTATTTTCCACAAATTTAAGATACAACCATTGTCAGTTTTGTATTTCCTAACAAGCTCATAAATTTTGACAAAAGAACCAAAAATTTTTTAATACACGATAGCAATTTTTTCACTCAAAAACTATCTTAGACTCAATAAACCCAACCCAAAAACTAAAAAACCAAACACCATAAGACCCTACAAAAATGAATAGATGATCTTAATCCAGTACCATCGAAAAAAAGTTACCTTTACACCTCACTTTATTAAACCCCGTGTTTGTTGAATTTTAACTTCAACTATCACGAGCAGAAGGATCGGATGCGACGACGAACATTTTGGAGGTTGCTTGCATGCCATCCAGAATTTAATTCAAACGATTTAAAATTCCTGCAAGTTTTTTTTGTAGACGGCCACGACCATATTTTAGTACGAGATTGTATTTAAACACAATGACTCGCATTAACGCAATTCACCAACCGGAAATTAAACAAACGTAAATTTACGACGAGTTTTGTAAATTCAAAAGGAGGACACGTGGAGCATTAATATTGGATCGCATGAAATTGAAGGGAATCTGAAAACCCGACAAACCGGACCCGAATTTTTTATAGGGCACATTGGATTGAGAATTCGAGTTAAAATTAGGCGGACGTCGACATCCCATTTTGGAACGCGAATTTGGTTTGAAATTCAATCTATTTAGACTTTTGAAGTCCGACGGAAAGGGTTCTTTAATGTTTTGATAGTTTAATATATACATATGTTATATATATATCATATACGAAATGAAAGGTGGGCCATAGAATTTAGTTTTAATTTTATTTTTTTTAAAAGAGGGTTTATTATAATATGTTTTATATGTCCGAGCATATAAAAAATAAAAAGGTCGAAAAAAGCTTGGTAGTTTTTTTATAGACAGTACGTAAATTTTTTATTACATAGCAGAGGTGTAAAAGTGAAAAAATCGCAGTGTAACTTTTTTAAGTATGTATGCATAGCGATAAAGGGAAAACACAACGAGAGTGTCTTAGAGACAGAGTATGTTTGTTTTGAACAGACGATAAAGGAGTTGGTTTTATGCACTTTCGCGTTTTGTAGCTTGATCATAATTTTGTAATCCCTCTCAAGTGAGGAAGTAGTGTAATAGTTTTTTTGAGTTATTGAAGGGAATAGAAGTTTGTTTTCAAAGTATTGAAACTCGTCTCTTTCGTCAAAGAAATTTTTATTTTTCGTGTGTTTGAGGAAGGGAGATTTATGGGTGGTTCTTATGAATCAACCAACCATTCGGTAACATGCTCATCAATCCAAACCATAAGTATTATGTGACAATATTCAAGCAGCACTCAATCGGATTTACGAGCTATGTTAGAGAAACCCTAAACTCTCACTTCGAAAATAGGTGAAATGTGGCACCACTCAGAGATTGACATGTGCCAATTGGTACAAGTGGTAGACAATTGGTATGCTCAAACAACGAGGTGATGAATGACATGAGGGAGAAAATATCGGAAAAGCCCCAAATACGGGAGAACTAAAGCTCATCACCAACCCGAGATTGACAACTTTACATGATGTAACCTATGAAATCGTAAATGGAGAAATCATAGTAACAATAAAGTAACCTATGTAACAATAAAGTTGGATTCATCCTGGGAGTGGTAATGGGAGAAATCATAGTGAACAACGAGGAAACATGCATAGTTGCTTACAATCAAATAGATGAAAAAACACATACAAAAAACCTAGATAATAATCGTGAACAAGCTTAATATTGAATTATGAACACGTAGAGGAACTTACAGAAATGTGACATTACGGACACTGGTCAAGCGCACAAGCAAAAATATCTCGACATGACCCTGGTTGACAGAGTTGTATTGCTCATGATGCAAGAGGATTTGTACCTGACTTTACCCAAGTCAATCAAAATCCATCATTATCTATACAATAAATACAAGTAATTGATGTAGTATTTTTTACTCTAAGATGCATTCTTATGATAATGTTAGAACATATGTTGAAAATGTCAAAACATACATGAATAAGCTCTCTTCAGTTTCAAGAACAATTTATTGGAGTCGCATGAACTTGGAACAAGCCTCCCACGATGCGAAAGAGTAGCAACTAAGTCAACTTGATGACTTTTTTTGTTGCTACGTTGGATCAAGGGAGGTTTGCTCCAAGATTAAATCGCTCCAATAAATTATTCTCTACTAAACGGGGGCCAACCACGTGAAGGTGGAAGCTCTTATGGCCCCTCCCCCTCACATCACTCTCAATTCCCAATACCCAATCTATATTTCATTTTTTACTTTCATGAGCATAAAAAATATATTCAATAACTAGTAAAAAAACAATTCAACAAAAAGTACGCGAGAAACATTGCAATTAATGCTTGACATAAAAAATAGTATGATAAATGAGTTTTTTATATAACGCAAAAAAAATGTTCCAAGTATGGTAACGTTTGTCTTATAATAATACAATATTTTACATTGTCAAATTTTCTTTTTCTTCTTCCTATTTTTTAAAGCTCTAATTACATCATCAATATCATCGTGCCTGCCTCCTCTTTTCGTGCCTTTCAACCCGCGACCGCCTGACCTAGTTGCGTATTCACGATGTCCGGGCTCATCCCGGTGACGGGGCATCGCCTACAAAAACGAGATAATATTAAATTTTAATTGTCGATTTTTAAATATCATTGAACTAGTTCGGTAATATTAATAAAAAAAATTGCAATGAGATTATTTATCAATTGCACCGATTGTCGCTAGACCTAGTTGCATTGTCATGATGTACTGGTCTCATCCAATGACGAAAGCATCGCCTCCAAAAACGAGATAATAATTAAATTTTAATTATCAGCTTTTTAAATATCATTGAACTAGTTCGGTAATATTAATAAAAAAAATTGCAATGAGATTATTTACCTGGTGCACCGGTTGTCGCCGTTGGGGCTCATGTTCTGTCTTCCTCTCCGGTGGTAAGATCCTCAAGGGAAACATTCTCTCGTCATTTAAACAAAAAACGTTATAAGGACAACCATCAAGGTATAATTAGAAAAAATTATAAGTGGAAATTAATTACCGTCACGGCCCTCATGATAGCGACATTGTCGGCTGGTCCCCACTACGATGATCGGGTTGCATGAGAGGATCATCTACATTTGGCTCTAAAAGTCGGGTTATTTACCTCGTCGGTAGTGTTGCTCCCCCGATTTAAACAAAGTTGTTAGACATTAAATTTATGGACGAAAACAAAAATATTGAAAGGTTAATGTTTTACCTTATCGAGCATTGTAGATCTTGGGACCTGCTCTAAGCTGGCGACGTTCGACTACGACTTGATAGCCAAAACGGAAAGCAATATTTTTATCTTCCTCTCGTGGTTATTGTTCCAAAGTCATCACCCTACATTATATATGATTGTGTATTTTTAATCATATCCGATAGGATTACAAAACATTGGAAGGCGATACAATTAATTATAAGATGTTTAGCTACTTAATTACAATTCTTGCAGACTAATTTCAAGTAGCCACCTTGGCGTCGAAGCTTGTGATGGCCCTTTTTCTCTATCCTAGCTTTGGTTGCCTTTGAGGTGTCGAGCAACCTAGCATCAAAAGTTTGAAGTCGAGATATGACGTAGCACACTTTTATTTTAGACATAAAGAAAATTAAAGCTATTGAATTAAAGTTGTAATTTACCTTGCGGGTCCCAGATTGGCATTTTTCCTTCTTTCTTTGCCCTTTTCTCTTTTCCGTCATGGGAATGAGTGCTCTCCCTCACTCTGAAGCTATGAGAGAGACGCTCATATCTAGGGTTAAATTGCAATTGCGTCCTATAGGTGTCCACCCGACATATTTCAAATATTTGCGTGCTACACGAGCCACCGCTTTTCATCGTCAAATGTGCCGACGCCCCAAAAAGGGCTTCTAGATAATCTAAAAGTTCTTTTTCGAGGTTGGAATTCGAGAATTCCACTGTGCGTACGATGGTTGGGCCAAAATTACCAACGCATGGCTCTCGAATCCCAGTAGAACTCATTGTTTCCTGCTACGTAATAAAACCAAAAAAGAAAAAAGAAGATATTATCATTAATTTAAAAAATAAAAAATCATGATAAATATGTTTTAGATAAAGTACATGAAATAGTTAAAATATTAAAATTTACAGGAGTTGTACATGCTTTATAGGGGACACCCTCATCGTTCACCAACAACGTGCCATTAATGGTCCTGTGGAGTCGACACGTGTAGCTCCGAAAACGCAATAATGTAGCTGGCCATATCAGCCTCATCATTGCCAACACGTTCGACGATTGGTCGGGTGTCGGCTTGGGCGGGGTGTGTTTCTTGGCTAGCACCCTAAAGGAGTAGAAGGTGTACGAGAGGGTTGTTGGGCAATCTCTTGCCCTTGTGTCCCACTACCACCAACACGGGTTCGAGCAAATGCCAGAAGACGCTACATACAAAAGAACTTTTTTGTTAGTTTAGTCAATGTGAAAAATTAAAAATCAAACTATCACAATTCATCTCATGCGGAACAAAAAAAATATCCTTTTGACTTTTTATTATTACTGATATCTATTTAGTCATGCATCATAAGATGTTGTATCCTCTCTTGTGTTTCGGGTGTTTGAGGCGCATCTATCAAAGCATTAAATTCCGACGTTGCATCTCGTGCCTTTTTTTGCAACAACAACAGCTGGAGATAGGGATGAAAAAAAGCTCTTCCTCAAAGAGGGAATCATCAAAGGGCATACCATGGCTAGGTGTCTCAGCATATTTGAACAAAATTAATATTATTTCAATTATGTAAATAACTAAAATACCTAAAGATAGAGCAATGCGGCACTTTTTACATGTTCTTCACGTGGCCTCTTTTCGCGATCATCTGTCCCTAGTTGTTCTGCTCGCTACGATCAATCGCCACATTGCAATAAAATTATAAATGTAAAAAACTTGAAAACAATATCTAACTTGAAAACACAAAATGAAAACTGAAATAATTTCTAATAAGACACCGGGAAGACGGAGGTTAGAGTTTTCAAATATGCCTTGCATTGAATTCGATCCTGGAAACATGTCATTGCACATTAAGGCACCCAAACATTCAATCCACAAATGATATATTTAAGTAGGCTTCTCCTATTTCAGAAAACACCATACCTATAATGCATTCACTTGCATGTATAAAGGGAAAAGGAAAACATGTTTTCATACAACGGTGACAAAGGCATCTTGGGGGAAAGGTATCTTCACTTTTTATTTATGTTGTTCACCCACACCACTCTCGTGTTTTCACTAATCTCGTTTTTGTCATTTTTGGATTCAAATTAAGTTAAGGCCTTAAGTATTTTTTGACCTTTCGGTGTAGTTTTTATAAGTGGCATGTATGGATTTTCCATTAATTTCCGCACTTTTTTCTCTTCATGCGCATGTTTCTCGGAAATCAAATGCATGATTTAGTCCCATACATTTAACAAGTTGTTGTATCAACTCCATAGGAAATATCATGTTTCCTATTCAATCAAAATTTATCTCGGTTAGGGTAGGTAGGAAGGTTTTCCCTTTGTATTAATAGGGGCACTTCTAGCTTGCATTTTTATTATATCTTTCAAATTTAGTATCGTTTCAATTAGGGCATGATTTTTTGCAACTTTCAAGGTGAGAATGAACAAAGACAAATTTTTGTGATGGATGATCGTATATGACTCCATGGCTAGAGGAAAAGGCACTAATCTACTTCTTCAAATATCTATAGTTCTCATTCACCTCATACGAAGATGGTCCCCGATTTTGAGCCAAATGTTGCGAAAAAAGTCCCCCCTCCATAATTTGATAGTCAATGGAAATTTCTTAAATTGATGATGGGGCAAGATTATAAAACATTGGCACATACATATGTAATGGATTCCAAGATCATGATATATGTTTGCATATGTTTATAGGCAATGTTCCACCAAGTCCCACGGAGGTGGGAGCGAGGGGACGCAGGGAGGCGCGGGGCGGCCTATGCAAAAGCTCCCTACCAATTTTCAGGAAACGTGGGGGACGTCGGGGTCATAAAAATTATAAAATTTAATATTTAAAATGTAACTATATTTTTGCAAGGAATGTATATACAGTCATCATACAATTGCATCATGAAAGATAAATCATAAATGATAAAATTACAAATCGATGAATGATGAATCATATAATTGAAACAAATTTAAAAGTTAAAAGTTAAAACATACATCATACAATCATGCATGTAAGTTTGTAAGTTTGTAACTATATAATAATTAATGTAACTACTAACAATGTACAATGAAAATAAAGTTTAAGATATCATATGACATATTATATCAAGATTCAAAATAGAGTTTAAGCCCTGAAGTTTACAACTCAAATCACGAATATAAAACTTAAACGCAAATAAGTTATGTCAAAACATAAAACATAAAACATAACATATGAATATCAAATGATATCATCATCTTGATAAATGAGCATAAATGCTCAAGTTAATGCCCCACTAGTCTCTCGCATCCAACTTCCCGCACGAATATATCAAGATCAACCATGTCACCATCCGAATTAGAATCACTTGGATTCTCAAATATACTTAAGTGGCACATCAGGTCAACACGAAACCATAAACTAAAAGGGCGGTGAGGGACGTGAGGGGCGTGAGGGAAACATCCCTAGAAGTCCCCAAGACCCCGGAGGCGCGAGGGGTGAGGAATCTAGACCCCTAGGTGAGGGCGAGACCCTCGTGTAACACACTGGTTTATGGAGGTGGTGGAGCAAAAAAGAGCTCAAATAGAGCTGAAATTTTTTCACATAAAAAGTGGCTGTAGGCTTGACTAATGGTTCCATTTAAAAAATGATATCTAGACTGAGAATAAGTGTAGCATGCAAACATGCATTGAAAATCATCCGAGTTTGCATTGTATTACTTATGATGGATTCAAATTTGGGTTTCAAAATGCAGTTATGGCATGATTTTGTCGAAAACCCTTAGTTGGATTCTCATGTTGGTTTAATTTATATTTTAAGTTTGTTTTGCAATCTTTTGGGTGATAGTAACTCATGAACTAGGTTACCAATGTGTAGCAATCATATTTCAAGAATAAAGTTGTGATTTTTTAATATTATTATTATTATCTATTAGCTACGAGTATTGACACCATAATGCCGGAATTTTGACATCTTGATAGCATGGATAATTTCGAAAATGTTTCTAGTAATGTTAACATAATAACTATCATTACATGTCTTCACTTTTTTCACCATAATAGACACTGTGATATGGACTCATCACACGACTTCATATGCTATGTCCTAACAAGTTCAAAAATCTGGTTGAACCTACCTCATAGTGTGGTTATTAAGGACAAGTTGCTTGATATATAACTCGATAGCATGAACCACGTTGCAGTTCTAAAAGAATCCTCAAGTGTCAAAAAAACTTCACAATATGTTCTACTTATAAAGCCTTTTGGGATACGAAATAATATATGTATCATTGATGACTTTTAAAGTATGACAAGATCCGGAGGGAAAGGAAATCAATGGAAGAGTGATCCACCAATGAGAACCTAGAATTTAGCATCAGATGAGTTAAGTCTAGAAATTGAAAGCCTATAATTTTAATTAGTGATGAAGGACATCACATAGGTAATTATATTTTCATGTAGAATAATTTGTTAATTCAAATTTAAACTACATAATATGAAAGGCATACCATAAATTTTTTCCACGTAAGTCCAAACAACCTATAAAAATGGAAAACCTTCTTTTTTCCATGGGAAATAATTTACCTTTCCTTTTTCAAGGCAATCTAAATCACAAAAAATATAGAACTATACTTTACACATTCTTGGATAATGTGAAAGTGGAAAAAGGAATACCCTACACAAGCGATGTACACACATGTACATTTGAACACTAATAGATTTTTGTAGTTGAAATGCAATGCTTGTTTTCATTTAAATGTAGGGGTTTTTAAAGCGAGGAGAAATAATGCGCACATAATTAATAAGCATTTCTTTGGGGAAAAATTTAAATCTTGTATTGGGTGATGAAGATAATAGAGGGTATTGAATCTTGATTCTTGACATCTAGAAGAACCATACTGACCTAACACAATCCAATAGAATTGACCAAACGAATAGAGTCAACCCTACTATAGGAGGAAGGGCACCGACGATAGAAACTTACCATTTTGCAAGAGGCCGAGGGCGAATGTTGTTGCAGAGCGGGAGGGCGAATGTTGCACGCAGGGCGGGGGTGAACGCCGAGGGCGAATCGCCGAGGGCAAAGGCCGTGCAAGAGGGCGAGGGCGGACGGGGGCGACATGCGTATCCGAAAGAGGCGAGGGGAATCCGGGGTGAATGTCGTGCACGCAAGAGCTCGGGGAGAATGCTGAGGGCGAATGCCGTTCAGCAAGAGCTCGGAGGGCGAATGCGAAGGCGAATCGTTTCGTGCACGCAAGAGCGAGGGCGAATGGTGAGGGCGAATGGTGTTACGTAAGCGGAGGCGAATGCGCGCGTGACATCGGACGTTAATGTAGCACACATGTACATTTGAACACTAATAGATTTTTTTGTAGTTGAAATGCAATGCTTGTTTTTCATTTAAATGTAGGGTTTTTAAAGCGAGGGAGAAATAATGGTCTGCCCAATTAATAAGCGTTTCTTCGGAAAAATTTAAATCTTGTATTGGGTGATGAAGATAATAGAGGGTATT
This sequence comes from Pinus albicaulis, assembly GCA_034641835.2. NCBI lineage: Eukaryota > Viridiplantae > Streptophyta > Pinopsida > Pinales > Pinaceae > Pinus > Pinus albicaulis. The sequence goes on from CM076575.1 coordinate 286,604,579, forward strand.
GAATCTTGACTCTTGACATCTACGAGAGAACCCTACGGCCTAACAAAATCCAATGGAATTGACCAAAAAAACCCAAATAGAGTCAACCCTACTATAGGAGGAAGGGCTGCGGATAAGAACTTACCATTTTTCGAGAGGCGAGGACGAATCTTTCGTGCGCGAAGGCGAATGCTGTTCAAGATCTCGAGGGCAGACAGCCGAGGGCGAATGCGGGGAAAATCTTTCGTTACTGCAAGATCTGACGCGAATGCGGCTCGCAAATGTCTTGTTCTACAAGACCGGAGAAGCGAGATGCGCGCGTGATATCAAACGTAGCTATTCGACAAATACCAAACATTTTTATGTAGCGCGCATATAAGTTTCGTATGTAGCGCCCATATAAGTTGGTATTTTTATGTAGCGCTGAAAATAGCTGTCAGCTATCTGGCGGCGGAAAAGGCGTCGCTCTCTGGGATCGGTGCCTCCAAACGTCGCAATGGCGACACCTGAGACATTGTGCGTCGCCGGTTGCGACGTTTAGAAAGTCGTCTCAATAGCGACGCTTTGGGCCATGGTGTCGCGGTTGCGACGTCTTCCTAACGTCGTAATTGCGACACTAGTTTAAGTGTCGGTATTACGACACTTTTCTATAGACGTCGGTATAGCGACGGTTTCGAGCGGGATGGAAAAAATTTGGGAAAATTTCCGACATTTGGTCAAAAGCGTCGGAAACAAAGGTATCGGAATTTTCGCGAAATGTAGTAGTGTTTGCCTCCTCATTGATCCTCATCAAGCTGTCATGATCCTTATTAGACTATTGCTCATTCTCGGGACCTACCCCTAATTGCGCGACCCTGCGGCTTGCAAGGACGACCCTCTGTGAAAACGACCTTTGGCTCAACGCCCTGCTATGGTCCATGAGGATGACGCTTTCGATCCCACGAGGACAACCCTCGCGTTAGTGTTTGGTCGGCCTCATAATCAACCACATCTGTCTCATGCTTGCGAAATCTACACCACGGGGAAAACTCTGACTACACCACAAGCGCGAGTCACATGGTGGGTAACTGGCCAAAATGGTGTGCAACCGGACAACCCTACGGTACTTCTCTGGGTCAACCTAGTTGTCGGAAACTGCTGGTCCTGTGTGTAACCATTGGGCCAGCCTTTCCTGCAAGGCCAACGGTGGCCCTCGGTGCTCGGTTCAACTAGCTCGGCCATGGTTCAACTTTGCTCTCCTCGGCTGAGTCCCATCATTTCAACAACCGGTTCTACCTATCTACGTCAGCAGTCTTTCACGCTCGACATCTGCAACTCGACTTGCTTAGTCGGGACCACGCGTTCAGCGCAAGGCGTTTATTACCCTCGGGGTATATAGTGCACCCTAAGGTTTTCTTACCCTCAAATTCAGCTTTGCATATCATCAACCTCAAAGCCATGCTCACATTCCACAACAAAATCCATATGCTACTTAGCGACCTCAGTGGTCTCGTCGAATCATTATCCACGGTTCTCAGCCCGATGCATCCAATTGGTTATCCACCGTCTAACCCTATGATCCAAATTCTGCGAGCCGAGAATGTGCGAGACGAGAATCCACGCGCGCGAGGTGGAATGTACACTGAAGTCCTACGCAAATACCTCAGGTGACTTTCAATACTCAAGTACCATTTCTTGCTACGTTGGAGTTACTTGATGTGTCCAAAGTTGACAAGCGATCCCATTCTTAACAACCCTTATTGGCCTCCGATTCGACCACAGATTCCTAGTGATTTTTCTCCTAGTGCAGGGGCAAGTCTGAGTGAATGCAGGGCGCATGTGTGACTTACCGTTTGTGAGTGTTCCTCTAACTCTTGGGTTGACGGTTCTATTCGACTTCCGGTCTTTCTCCGAGCGAACTCTTCTCGTAGTGCCCAGGCTATAAAGTGGTGCCATTGAGCTATCTCGTCGGCGTCTTCCAAGACTTCAATTCTTTATCCATGGCATTCGTCACACATTTTTCTAGTTACCGATGCCGCATGAGACCCGGGATGAACCTCCTCACTTCATTGAAAGCGCGGGAGCTACTCATATCTCGGATCATATTCATGAGTGGCGGTGTCGTCGTCGCATGATCAAATTTTAAATTCTCTGATCGGCTTATATGACTCATTGGTTCACCTCCTCCTTTTTCAATCGAGATCACCAAATACATAGCTATGCCTGCATGTGTGGACATGCCATCGTACTTACACCAAATACCTTGATCTCATGTGCTCTCAATACGGCACATTATGTGATATCTTGCACGATGCTCCTCAACTGCTGGAACTTCTAAACCACCGGCGGCTCCATCCGTTCGATTAGTGTTATTACAGTTGTCTGCGAGACTTCTTAGAAGTATTATTCTTCAAACTCTTGAGGAAGTGCAGATGGCTTCTTCTAATAATGTCGCTTCCTGGGTCCGCTTCAAATTCTAGTAAACTGAGAGGTTAATGATGTTCGGGCCAATCCTATGGATAATGCTTCTACAAGGTAAGAAGAAGAGGTAAAAGGTAAGACCAAAGCCAATACTCCAAAACGGGATTCTCGGAAAACCTCGTGCTTTGCGATGGTTCTCAATGCAAGGCGAAAGTACCCTATGTTTGATTTGTGATCGGGAGCACTTCACCAAGAGGTTTGTCCTCGCCGGTCCAAAAGTGAAGTCGATTTCTCACGAGCACCCGGGGAACTCGTGGTCGTGTAGATATTTGCATCTCGATCAGCTCGGATTGTGAGAGCAATCCCGGTCCTGCTGTCCCATTTGGCTCTCCATGTGTTCATGCGATGAGCGAGTTGCTGCGACCATTTCTGTTGCTACTCGATCGAAAAAGATTGTGTTGGCTCGTGTCGAGGAGCTACGTGAAAGAAGTCGGCAGTGGTCCTGTTACTAGCCCTCTTGACAGTGAAAGGCCCAATGTTGGATACGTTTAGTGCGACCACCATCCAAGGGATGTGCCTGCACGCAAGTCTTCTTACAGTCCTAACGCCTTTGTTCCACTCTACCATTACAATATTCTTTGAAAGATTTGGCTTGGCGCCCTCCACTGATATCGCGTTAGAAGTACTTCGGAGTTTGTCGGAGTCTCGGTGGAAGAGCTTTCGATGTTTTCGTGAATTGGTGGGATTGATCTTGTCGATACTAGCCTTCTTGCTTTTTGATTTATAGAGAATTTTCGTCCATGACTTTCCGCATCGGTGCGCTCATTGTTCAAGTTGTTATCAATGGTCTTGATATCCATCGGCCAGGTTGTGGATGAAGAGTCGCATCAACTTTGTGTCATGTCATCTTCGTGTTGAAGCCTTCTGGTTCTCACGCACGATTCCTCTCCAGTGCCCTTGAAGCATTTGATGGAAGAGAATCCAAAACCTTTCAGGTGTTCTCACTAGTTTTATTTGCTTAAAAGGAAAGATAGTCGAGTAGTCGTGAAGTCTCATTGATGCTAAAACTCGAGTATAATCTTCTCCTCGGTTGCAATTGGACTCATCGCCATGTTATGTGTTAAGTCCACTCTCTTTTGTGTTTGAAAATTTTCCACATGAAGGAAATATTATTCTCTTGTTGATTAATTGTGTTCTTCACCTCTTCTTCTGAAGGAGTACAACTTTCCCGTATGTGGATCAGAATTCCTACTCCTTATGAAGACGTAGGGCCCGGTATTTTAAAGATCCTACCCTCATGGGTATTTTTCCTCTTCACTCCACTTGGTCTACATGTTCGGATCCTTATGGTATCTCTCGGTTTGTTGACCCATGGATTATTCCTTCACTAGAACATATTGATTCATTTTGGAGATTTGATATCTTTGGAGTCCAATTGAGATTATTATTGTGAACTCACATCGCGGCCGGAAGCTCTTGTCCTCTAATCGTCCTCGCTTTGAGCATGTCCTCTTGACATTATTCTCAATCCCCTTGGCTTAGTGATTCGCGCTAACGATCCTTTACGAAAAGTGTTTCCCTTTGATGAAGCCATCGTGGAAACCATGTCCCTTGAGGATCTATAGACGGACGGTGGTCGTCATCGTTCCTACATTACACGCGGCTACCGAGGCCATGTCTACTTGTCTCGATCGTTTTTCATCTCGGAGGTTCCTTTCCCTACCATTTCAAATGTCTGTCCTAACCGCATGACGTTTTTACGAGAGGTAACTTGAGTAACAGTACACATACGATGCTCTATTGAAATTCCCGTTAACCGGGAATCATGCGTAGAAACATCCATGTCGGGGTTACTTATTCTTCCGTTGAAATGCAAGATTATCACTAGCCTTTTCGCAAATTCAGTGTTGTCTTTTCCTTGGTCCTGTGAAGAAATGCCAGCATTGACCCTAGTATGGTGGTGCATGAAATTCCTAGTATCCTGGTTTGAAACACATTTACGGCGTCTTTGTCGAAGTGCACCCTAGAAAAGCTTCCCTTGCCATTAAAGGCGAAGTTGAAAAACTTCCGTGGTGGTTTCATTTATTTGATTCCTTTGTGAGAATGGGTCTCTAATATTGTTCCTGTAGATAAACGAGGGAACTATTCACGTCTAGCGTTGTATCATGATATTAATCATGCTTCCTCAGGATAATTATCCTACTCCTTTTATCGATCAAATCATTGATGATTGTGTCGATAGTGTGAGTTTCCCTCATGGACTTTTTTTGGTTACAATCTGGTAACACATCCTCTGAGTCTAATCAACATAGGACGTGCTTTTATCTGTCATGTGCTATCCGCATACAAGAAGCTCTTTTTGGCTTAAATAATGTCGCTACATTTCGGCGAGCGGTGTCGTATGCTTTCTGACGATATTCGTCACATCGTTCAGCCTTATGCGGATGACATTCCACGCTCATTTGTAGCCGTGCGTACGGACCATCTGACCATCTTCGTCAAATTTTCCTTCGTTGTCGACGTTACAATATTCGGCCTAATCCACACGAAGTCGTCTTAAACGTTGATTCCATTAGACTCTTAGGGTTTATCGTACCTCAAATATGGAATTTTCCTTGACCCACTCAAGGTTGAGGCTATTATCAATCTCCCCTCTCCTCCTCATTACACATCGAGTTGCGAGATTTGCAAGGTAAGGCTAATTTTCTGTGCCATTTTTTACTGTAACTATTCGAGTAGGCTAGAGGAGTTCTGCGCGATTATTAAAGTGAGAATTCCGATACCAACAGGGATGAAATCGCTCGAAGTATTTGAGGCGCAGGCATTTCTCGTCAAACGCTCCTCTATTGTGTGCTCCTAACTATCATCACATGATTTTTTCCCTTTATTTAGCCGCGCTTTCGGCATAATTTCCATCGGATACTGGTACAAGGCGATGGTGACGGTAATGAGCATGTTATATATTTCTTGTCTGGTAACCTTCTCAATCTCTGAGGCGACGCTATGCACACACGTCGAAAGATTAGCGTTAAGCGAGGTTTCGCGGTTCAACGTTTTCATCATTATATTATTTTGCATACGGTGGGCGCGATTTACTGATTGCAACCAGCATGACCTATATATTGTCTCGTCGATTCTTTGCCAAATGAGCGAAGTGGATTGTCATCCTCCAAGAGTTAGATTTGGAATCTCTTGTTGCCAAGTCAAAGAAATCACTAGTGTTTCTTTGAATTGATCTGTTCCCTTCCTTCGGACTCTCCTTCGTCTGCGTTTTGAGGAATACATTCCGGTCAATACGATTTTCTTGATTAGCTCCCTCAGCTGCGTGGTGCAGGTGATATGTCATCGTTTATCTCCGAAACTTCTACTTTCATGTACGAGTTGACGAAGGATGCGCGTCGACACATTTGTCATCGATCACAGCATATCGTATAATCGGGGGTACTTACTCTATCCTGTCGGAGTGGATTCCTTTCTCTATTGGTGTTTGACTCTTGAGGAAGCTGAGAAAGTCCTAAATGATTGTCACGATGGCGCTGTGGTGGTCACATGTACGGTTATGCTACTACACAAGAGATTCTTTTTGTGTTGGTTATTTTTGGCCTTCTATCTTCAAAAGATGCACGCATTGTCACGGTTCGTAAATGTCATGATTACTAGGTTTATCGAGTGCGAGATGCGGTGCACCACTCTGTACCATTTCATCCTGTCATTACCATTGGTCCCTTTGCGTAGTGGGGCATCGGTGTGACGTATGGCCTCACATCGGCGACATGCCCATATTATCATAGCCATGGACTAATTCACCAAATAGGCAGAAGCAATGCCTACACTTGCATGGAGTGGTAGGCAATCGCTACACAATTCATATTCCGTCACATTTTCTGAGGTTTGGTATCCCTCGAAGCCATCTTTACGGAGTCATGGTTCCCATTTTCGACACTATACGATGGCGGAGTTGACTTCTCTACGTTGTGTCTACGTCACGACGGCTCAGCATGCAGTACTATCCTTAGGCGATGGCTGAGGTAGAAGGCTGCGTAGACAAAGTTCTTGTTACCATGCTGTGTACGATTGGGATCCCTCAAAGTCCAATTGGCATCTCATGTTATTTTCGAGCTCTTTTAGGCATCGCGAACCTCCAATTAAGAGCGCAACGAGATTCATAACCCTTTTTCGGTTAGTTTTATGGATGCGAAGCTTCTCTTCCAATTAGTGTGAAATGCTGTCGCTCAATTTGGATGTTGAAAGTGCTTCAACACTTCACCGGAAAGAAGAGCATCTTCTTTACTTAGAAGTGGTTGGATGAAACCCACCGCTTTCTTGCTTTCTACGGTTATTGAAGCACAAAAAAGCGGGTCAAAGCTCATTTTGACCAATCGGTTTCCACCTCATTCTTTCTTTGAAGAGGAGAGTCTCGTCCTCCTATATATGACCAAGCTCATGATAAAGATGTAGAGGCCAGAATAAATTTCAACCCATGTGGCCTGGGCGCTTAAAGTTATTAAATGAGTGTTGTAGAATGGGGCCTATGAGGCTCATTGATTACGAAGGTCATCCTCTAGAACAACGGAGTGGGTTGTGTCTCCAGAAATATTATGCATGAGTCATTCATAGGTGTTTTTTTCATTTTTTGCACATATTTTGATTTGGTGTGCTTTGCGAGCATTTTCTTGCTTATTTGTGCGGATGTACTTGTACCCCTTATGTCGGTTCCCGGATAGGTGCTTCGTGATGCAGAAATTTGTCTTTAGCGGTACCGGGTAAATCTGTGATCCTATTGGTGAGTTGATAGAGCGCAAGGTATTTGTCTAGGAAGGACTACGAAGCGGTTTGCGTTGAATATAGTGCTTTGTCCTTGAACCTATAATGGCGAGGCAATCAACCTCGGCATATGCGTCATTAGCAGCAATCTAGATTCACAACTTGTTGCGCAAACTCAATGGCCATTATTCAGGTCGAAACCCATACATTTGCAAGATTGTATTTTACGTATTCATGGAAGAGACATTTTATTTTATCACATATCAACATATTCCTGAGCACGAATGTGCCCGTGCAGCGATACAATGGCCAGCATTGTATTAGATAAACATTTACGTAGTTTTAAAATCATCATCATATGAAAAAAATCCATGTAGGAAAATAGATGTATATATATATCGAATGTTTGCATCGGTGTGCATCATAAGTTCAAAAAATATGTGTGTTTCAGTTACATACGGAGACACCATGTCTCTCAAATATGTAGATATAAAAGCCTAGGTGTCTAATCGGTGTGATGCTCATGATAGCATGTCACTGTAAATCATGCTGCTGTCGAAAAGCGGTAGAATGCGACTTCTTGGCACCTACGGTATGTCTCTAGTGAGGCATGGGGAACATCATCGAGACTACATGCATAGTACTGGAGCTACACGTGTGATCTCCGGGTGCACTGCCATGATCGCCTCCTCCTCGCCTTCCTCGCCATGAGGTTCGAAATCATGAGGAGTTTGCCTTGCTACTTATAGGAGACATGCACGACGAGTCTCTACAGGCCAACATCTACAAATGCATGGATATAATGTCATGACATACTATAATTATCATAACACCCATAAAATTAATGAGTCTTACCCAAATATTCATCCCAATCCTCTCCCTCTAGGAGTGGGAGGTCCATATCACCGAGTAGTATCTGCTCGAGTGGGGCCGGTCCTCCCCGGCCGATCAGCTATCGGCGAGCCAATAAAAAAACTCCGGTCTCCGGGGACATCTATTGACGCGCTACTGCCCTTAGCATTAAGAGTTGCCCATCGGGCACGTCTACATTTTTCCTTGCTTTGGTGATGTTGGGACCATGACCTCCACGACGGACTTGGAAGATTGGTAGTCGTTCCCAAGAAGAAACGATACCGAGGATCTCCCATAACGAAATTGCTTCAGTCCCGCCTATCACATTTTGTTAGTTGGCGTTTCATGTTTATTGTCATGGCCTCTACCCGGTTAGTGGAGTCGTCAATGTCAACGCGAGTCTACAATAAGAAGCATGCGTGTTTTTGTTGCTTCATGCGATGCTGCAATCCCGCGGCGCCCGTGGCGAGTGGTATGCGGCACTAGCTCAGGTGCCAGGTACGGGATAAGTACGGATCTCCCAACTTTGCACCACTTCTGTTCCCTTCTATGCCCCTCGACATACCTGTTCATTAGCATGGACATACTCTCCATGTGAGGCTAGGTGCGGTGAGGGATCGGTGTTGCTCCCCTCGCGATAGCCTGTTGTAAAATAGGCGTCAGAAAACATCAATATCAAGTTCTTGATCGCGAAGGATGAAAGTTTTCTGTGGTCCTCATCATGTACTTGATCCAAATGCGCGAGCTCCGGGTTTAGCTCCAAGACCACGATGTCCAGAATAGTTCTTCGGTCACATGGTCTAAAGCAGCTTTCACATGCATCTATCATTTTCCATGGCGAGCTTTAGTCTCTTCGTTGTGTTCAGGTGCTTTCCATTACCATTTTTGTTGTTTCGTTCTGCCAAACATAATCATATGGATAGTAGTAGCCATTGTCAAAATTGGATTTATGAAAAAGTGGGGTAATTTAACTTTCATTTTGCACAAATATGGTCCACGTTGTTGGCGTATTTGTTTCCCAAGCAGATGCGATGCCAATCGAAACATCATGGATTCATAAAAATGAGGCCGCATTGGACAGTGCAGCCGATGCCGAAATCTGTACGAGTCTGCGGGTGCCCTAATTTCCCTCATTTCCTCCCCCATAAATCAAAATACTAGTGCATGATATGACTTAAAATGAAGGGAGAGATATCGGCTCTTACCTAGAACTAACGGATTTGAGATTGGTGCGCTGTATTGGTGCTGCTATTGTCATCGCAAGATCCACTTGTAGTAAAATGGGTGGCTATTGCTCCACGAGGATTTAAAAAGTGAAAAGTGATTATTTTTGCCATTTTTGGAATTTTATGACTTTTCACAGCCTAATTAGGTTTTTAAAGACATGTTTTTCGATTATTTTATTATATTATTTTCGAAAAAATGGGTTTTACACACATATCTCTTGTGGAGCAACGAGTGTTTTTAGGGCTATATTGATGAAGTAACGAGGTTAAATTTTATACTTTCAAACTCGGTAAAAACACGAAGAGTCACTACTTGAGTCATCTTTCGGCTCTTTTTTGACTCTCTAAAATTGAGAAATATTGTCGAGACTCTTATCGTTTCGAACTCGTTAAATGGTGAAAAGCGATATCTACCATGTACTTTTACCTTTTTCGGTGCGGGATCGATTATTTATGAAAAGGGAGATACCTTCAGCTCCCATTGCGACTAAGAATGAGTTCTTTCCGGATATTGTTTTCTACCTTTTTCGGATGCGAGGGACTATTCTGCGCAAAAGGGCCATGATGGAGTTTTATTTTATGCCTTTCATTTTCAAACTCTCTAAACATGAAAATATGTCGAGTCCTCCCTTTGTTAGACTCGTTAAAACTTTGATGACATCGGACCTCGTCGCCATGGCCCACGTTGTTGAGTTCCTCCTTCCTAGGGCTTGTAAAATGTACTAGGTTGGATTTGTCCAGAAGGACAAACTTATAGCACAAAGCATAAGATATCCCCTTCAAACTTGTTTTAAAAAATAGTGGGGCTACTGCGCCAAAAATGGTGAAATGAAAATGGAACCAAGTTTTAGTCATGTTGGCGAGCATGTCTAACTCTTGAACAACGGCACTTGTACGCATTCGTGTGTCGGGTTGGGGACATCTCATTTTCGTCTGCATTTTTGCCTCGTGGAGGTTTGGGTAATCTCTTTTGACCTCTCATCTTCTCTTTTCCATGTCATTCATGTCCTCGGATCCCTTTGATCTCAAATATTTGCCAAATCTAGTGTCGTGTCTCGTTGATATGTTCAGAAGTTTGCCTCTACGATTTTCCAGCAACTTCCTCTAATTCTCTCTGTTGGTCACGGTCACTATCATCATATTCCTCTGTCTTGTATCGATGATGTGGGAGCAGTGATGGCTACAACCTTTGATCGGAGTCACTTCCTGTCCGGCTTTTAGCAGCTCATTATCTAGGAATTTGATCTAGAGACTCCCTTCAGGAGTACCTTGGAGCTCTGCATGCCTTAATGGCGGGTTTTGCATTCGAAGCAGGGTCCACATCATTGGCCTTCGATCGGAAGTGATTACGCAGCGGTGTTCGACGCGGAACTAGTGTTCACGAGTCAACATGGATTGTCTTGGTTGTACCTATGAGAGCCATTGTCATTATTGGTGGTTTTCTCTCGTACTTGATGCCAGTGACTTTCATCATTGGAAATTTCGTAATCGAGGTAATTTTCTTGCATGTTTGACTTGATTCATATATTCCCCTGTCTTGAATTTATACTTTGTTCGGGTCGAGATGGAGTGCAAGGCCACGAGGTTTTGTCTGATAAAAATCAGGGCTGCTTATTCAGTGGATTATTATGACTTATCGCATGACTCTTTTGATTGGATAGGGCTGGCGACCATACCTAAGTGTATTTGTTGATCCTTATTACTGGATGCGTCTGTCCGTCCATACCTCGGATCTCAGTACTCTATTATGGATGGAATGCGCATGCCACATGTTCATGTGTCGGAGATATCAATTGTGTTTGTACTTGCAAGTTTTTTAGCTAGGTGGTGTTGAGTTCGAACCACGTTCTCGTAAAACATTTCAGCCCCTCCCTCTCCCTCGGACCTCATGCTTTAGAGCATCACATTTACAAAACATTTTTCAATGTCCACGCAATCCCCATCTCGCCCATTGGAGGGTCATTTAAAGCGAGTCAATAAGAGGTGTCCATGCCTACACAGAGACCATCATTGCATCCCTTTACGCCATGAGCGATATTTCGTACTGACTGACAATTCCCGCGCTGGTAGAGACTCAAAAACCCGTTGTTTTGCCTTGGCGTGGTAGTCGGTTATGCCCTTGTGTGTTGAAAGAGGAAGATTAACAACTGAGCCGCTTTCTTAGTAATGGCTCTGTCTCGGTGTACATGTGCCAAGCTATTTATGGAATGTTTTTAAAAATAGAGGTGAAGACTCCACTTCAACAGCACTTCGAGGAGATGAGTCATTGGGAGTGGTTGGATTGAATAACCACTAAACTCACGATTTAGTTTATGGTTTCCACCTCATGAGAACCTCCTAAAGTATAGGCCTCCCTCACCTTTGTGGGGATCCTAACCTCCTCCGTTTTCTCTATAAAAAGAAGCTATCTCTCTTGGCCTAAATGCTGAGTAGTGGAGAAATTGAACATATTATAGTTGAACTACGTGAAGATAGAATAAGAAGGAATTACGTTGAGGAAGCTTGAGTCCATGACCTTGTAGAGAGCTTGGGTCCATGCCAGCTTCATCCCGTCCAAATTCCACTGACGAGCGTATCACGAGACGTGCCTCGGTGAACACTCAGCTAGAGCACGCCGATCAAAGCATTGGTTGTAACTCTTCCCTCTATCGATACATATATGTGACTATTGTTTGGTTCCCATTTTGTATTATGTTAGATGCTTAATGCAATATTCTTCGCCCTCTTTTACGTGGCTAAGTAGTTACTGAGTGAAAATATTGTACGTGTATGTTGTTCTTGTTTGTTGTTCTGTGTGCGAGTGTCAGGGCATAGCTGCAGGCAGGAATATGACTTGCCAGAGAGCGGGACAGAGAGGTCACCACTACGGCGACAACGACAACGTTGGATTCGAGGTCGGGTTGATCTACCATGTCATTTGTTCATTCAATAATTAGGAGGAAAACACTCTAGCATGGCTCTTTGTTTCTAGACCCGCTCTAGGGCTGGGAGCGGATCTTGTCCACGCCCGCGAGTTTACCATACTTGCGCGTACTGCCGCGCTTTTTTTCTCGATAAGAGCGCACATTCCTAAAAATGGAAAAATGTAAGCTGCGGGACACACACAAAGGCAAAGGACGAGGTTTCTCCTTACATGAAGCCTCCTAAAAGCGGCCACGACACCTCCTTAGACAGCTATGTGAGCACACGAAAGGAATATTTGGAGCACAAAATGGAATCATACCTCTCCCTAATGGGTCACCATCCATCATGTACAAAAGGGAGGAGGAGGAGGTGGAAATCTACATAGAGCCACCAAGAGATGAAGAATGGGTGATCACATTGTTATGCTTGGCCAAAATTTCCAAAGAAATACCAATAGTGTGTGAGCGGAGAGCGGGAGATTGAGGGCGCTCCATTGTTGGCCACCCAGCAGTCCTAGTCCATCACGAGCGGAGAGAGGAGACTTCATCAAAGGCGGAGAGCTTGGAAAAACAACATCCTTGCATCGGGACCTAGAACCATTGTCTAGGGGCCCTTTGGCAAGTGGGTAAAGTATTCTCCATATCAAACGTTTAATAAGCGAGAGGCCTAGAGCCATCGTTTGCATTATTATTGTTTTGACTCTCTTCAGTAGATTACGTATGTGTATGTTTTTAGTTTTTAGTTTGAACCTTTGAGCATACATTCACATATTTTTTCCTCTAGATTATATGCTTTTAAGGTACACACCACTTTGCTCATGTTGCAATAGTTCATAGGGGTAGAGCACACCTTAAGCGGAGTGTGATTTCGTACACCACGTGCGTCGAAATCCACCACAACGAGTTGGCGAGTCCACTAATGTTTTGCAATTTTGTGTGGTTGTGCCATATCTTGCGAGAGACCTTTGTCTGCATTGGAGAGTGGAGATGATAGTCCTGCGATCCATATTCCGAGTCCCTAGATTCACTTGAAGTGACAAAGGCTGGAGAAGGCATCTCCTAATCTTTTTACTAGCGGGATCACGCGATTTGTTTCTCCTGAGCACGGTGCGGCTTGTTCGAGTGACTGCTTGCGCGCGAAAGCTGCACACAATGTAGCTTTTTGCGCTTTACGTTTATAGAATGGGGTGCTTTCTCTACTATTGCACTGGTATATGCTTGTAGTGTCTTTGGGCAGCTAATTTATTTTCCAACACTTGTGTTGATAACTCGTAACCTCGAGAACTCACTTTTAGTTGCATTTTGTGAGGCTTAAGTTGGTTTCGCTACAAGTTGGTTTTGCAAAAATCTTCACATAGTTTAAGTAGGGAAAATTAGCAATGCATTTCGTTTCGAGTTTATGTTTTTCAAATTTTGGTATTCAAACTTAGATAAACTAGTCCAAAGTGAAAGTGGCTAGAACCACGCATGCATAACTAGTTTTATTCTTTCTAGTGTAGTTCCAATTTTTGCATTAGGAATTGCGGGACTAGGGTCGAATTGTCTATACAAGAGCAAGTAATCTCTGCTACCTTTCCACCCTCCGGTGATCCTAGGTATGCATATGAATGCTCTATATTCACAATTTTCCATATCTCTTTAGTTAGTCACATAGATTAACTAGGAAAATTTGAAAGCGGCCCATTATCTGCACATGTTTTCCATTTGAGCCAAGAACGATATAACATAGTTTAAATAGGTGTTTTTTGTAAAGGATCATCGATATCCACACGTTCAAACTATGTGCTTTTTCACCTTACTCTCACACACGCTCACCCAGTAAGCAAAGAAAAGCACCTAAAACTAACTTAACCAAACTCACTAAATTCTCCCCACAGGGGCCACAAAATAATTTATAGTTTAAGTTAGGATCAAGGGGGTAGGCATCCAATAAGCATCCTTGATCATACTTCATATTGAAACATAGAAGTTGTGTATTTAGGGAGCTTCAACTCCACCTATCAGTCCACAGCAAAGAAAACTCGAGCGTGGTAGAGACCCGATTCAGAGGGGGTTAGGCTTAGGCACAGTGTGTGCGGTATCAGTTGGGGCTACCTGACCTGGCTGATACTTGGTACTGTTAGCTGACTACCAAGAAGCCCAAGACTCGAATGCTCATGTGGGACGGTGGTTCTTAGTGGGTAAAAACTAGGGCATCCTTTACCCTATAGGTGATGGTGCAGGCAAGCGCCAGACCCTCTACCCTTACCTTGGTGGATTCTCTTCAGCTGACTGGGAGCGTTGCCTACTCTTACGAGACGTTGTGCCAGCACTTGCAAGAAATATTCTCAAGGCCCAATTACTTTTGAGTGTGTGAGGACATAATAGTTTTTCTAGTATTTTGAGTATCATATGCAAATAAACAAAAACCACTTTTTTGCTTGATGGATCACATAGATTAATTTAAAGGGAAAATTTATTTTAGTTTTGCTTTGTTTTACGTATGTGGCCATAATTTTTCTTTGATAATAAACTCTATCCTCTCAAAGTTTTCCAAAACCTAACCTGGTTGACACCCGAATGGTCCCAACGGAACCTTATCAATCCAGGCATCTTTTGGACCTCCCCCCATTACTTAGAGGCGTTCTAGGTCTTTCGCCATTTAGGCATCAAAGATGAAACACCGACACCGTCATTGGTTCATCCTTCATTGGAGTAGCCATAGTTGGGAACCCTAGCTGGTCTCCCAACACCACACCACACACTACTCCCCCCTCGACCCCTAGGGGAAAAGGAGTGTGTCACATTCAGGAAGCCAATTGAATACGCATTAGGGTACATCACAAACTAACCCTCGTTCTAACTAGAACTTTGTGTCTTCACATATTGCAATGGCGTCAACCTCCTAGTCACCTTTCTTAGCTTCGTTGAATCTACCCAATTTAACCTAGCTAACGAATGACCCCATCGCAAATGATCCTTCATGGCCTCCCATTCCCACGAAGCTCCCTTCGGATATACAAAAATTATAAGGCAAGCAAGCAGAAGGCCCAAGTAATAATGTAATGACAATTCACCTGTGGTGCCCATCGAACAGTATCATCGACAACTCTATTCTATTGAGGCTATTTCAATGCACCCTTACAGGAGTAGCTGTGAAGTGGTACGTGGAGCAAACTCCTGCTTCACATGGAACCTTTAGCGCCCTTTCTACTGCGTTCCTCACATATTTTCAGTTACCCATTCACCATGATTCGGGAATGGAATTACTGACTCATTTTAGACAAACCCCTGTCATCTATATCTCAGACTATCTTCATGAATGGAGGCGGCATCGCAGTTTATGTAAAGCTAAACTTGACGATCGGGTCCTCTTAGATTTATTCTTGAAAACTCTCACAGCGGAGATTTCAAAGGATGTGGCGCAATAAAACCCCACATTCGAAGAGGATGCAATCAGTAAATCCTAGAAGCTTGAGCTTATTTATATGCAGTCATGATACATTTACAACATCCTGCCTAATGCCCCGCACTTGCAAACTTACCAAGAATTTCATGGCGCTTTGAACTCTGAAAATGGGATAATTGGGGCAATGACCCAAGTTTACCTAGGTAGCAGTAGTCAAAACCCCGGTTACACATATAGTTCTACCTAGAACATGTCTCAACCTAGATTTCAAAGTCATCATATGCCTCAGCATAATTTGACTAATAGGGAGCAAGTGTATCACTAGGGAGGATCTTATCCTCTGGCTGAGGGGACCCAGTACGCAGAAAGAAACACTGACAGAAGAGCTCCTCTCCAATGGCCAGATGCAAACCCAGGACAACGGTATGCTCAATCCCCAGCACACAACCCACCTATGCAAACCAATGCACAGGTGAACTTTGTGTAGCCGTCCCAAAACCAACCGCACCAGTATAACCAGGAGAACCACCCTCCTAATATGGTAAAAAAAAAATCCAAAAACAAACCAAAAGGGAACCCTGGACAGGCGGGCAGTAACCAGCAGCGCCCACCACGATACCAGGCTGGAGGTAACTCCAACTGGAATCAGAACCAGGAGCCAAGAAATTCCCAATGGCAGAGAAAAAGGCCACCTCTTTGAACAAACCATTCCTATTAGATATGTGGAGAGTACGGGCACTATACTCACCACTGTCTCGATCTCCCTGAGCTAAAAAAGCTACATAGTAACCGAGGACAAGGAGGATCTTCCCAGCAACCCGTTATGATGCAAGAGCCTTTCCCCCACCAAGGGACGGTCAACACTTAGCAGCAAAACCCAGACGATTCCGGGAAAATCAGCCATGAAATCTGCATGATTGGGGAAGAGATGTTTTTCCAAACATGGAATCGCAACTACGACACCCCACCAGACACCACTACATCAAGGGCTAGTACTAGTGCGTCGACTGCACCTTTGACCATTTCAAAGATTCCTATAGAACCATTGCCAAAGATGGAAAAGGGACCCAATAGGCGAGCAAGAAACTACTCCAAAGTGGCCCATAATTATAGCATCGTGGATGATTTAGCTGAATCACTCGCTGCCATGTTCACTCTGGAAGTACTACATTCATGCCCAAAACAATGGAAATCCATACTTTCTGCTTTAGGCACTATCGACCCTACCGACACGTGCCTGATGGCTTTTGACTTAGACAAAGCCATCCCCCGGCTTCCTTCCATGTTCGCCTTCCAGATACCAATATCAGTACAAAATATCACTATTCACTGATGTTTCATAGACGAGGGTGCATCAACATGCATCATGTCAAAAAATGTTTGGCAGAAATTGGGTTCTCTCGAACTAAAACCCTCGGTCATCATGCTTCGAGCGTACGAAGGTCGTCCCTAGACCCCCATCGGCCTCTACCAAAATGTCCCTGTCTATTTAGCAAGAAAGACGGTCCACATAGACATTGAAGTCTTGGACGCTCACTTGGACTACAATATACTCCTCAGACAGAGTTATATGTACACCATGTCCTCCATAGCCTCCTCCATCTTTCGCATTATGATGTTCCCCCACGAGGACCACATCATTACTGTAGACCAGTTAACACATAGCGAGAAGCGACCCCTAACCAACATGGATGTAATTCTACCCTATGTAGATACAGCCTCAGATGGTCTTTCATGGTACCAAGAATATGGCCTTGGCCAATTCAAACCATCGTCCGTTCTAGGGTCATTCCTAGGAGATCCTCCCATTATCCCTGGGGCACCACCCGATGTCACAGGGGCTCTGGTGTGCATGATGTCCACATCAAGCATCGAGGCTATTCAATACATGGACTCTAGCAGTAACGACACCAAGGCATCAGTCACGGCAGCCTCTCTAGCCTACGCCGCCTCCCAAACCCCTTTCCTCTACCCCCTAGTTGGCTTTGTCTCCCAGTAGGTTTTGGAAACACTTGTATTACCCAACATATCGTTGGCATTCCCAGTTTGGTACCTCGTTCCCCCTTTCAGAACAGGAGCCACCCACGTTACTGCCACAGGGTTAAAGCTCCTCAGTCCTGAGGAGCTCCCACCCATCCAAGAAACTGTTGAGACCACCCCCACAAGGGAAGTTCCCAGTGTGAAACCAGTGATCACGGCCAAGAAAACTGAGAAGAGAGGAAAGAATATTGTAACCCCCGCCATTCAACGGGAATCACCATTCTGCGCCATATGTGACGTAATAGGCCACCCTACTCACATATGTCTGGAGATGGATGAATTAAAACCACTCCTTGGCTCTGAAACAGACATCTCGATGCCGTGTTCCCGTAAAAAGCAACCTACCACCAAAGGTAAACGTAAAGCATTGCATACCAATCATGCATGCGCTCTCTGTAGCAACTATGGGCACTATACTCACCATTTTCTAGAGATACCACAATATAGGGATGCTTTACATGCGATCGAGTGATCCTATCAAGAGGATCCCTCTACCCAATTTGCGGGAAATGAACCGTGTGTCATCCCATACCTACATGAGGAGCAACAGTCACCAGAAAGTCAACCATTTGTCCCTCCTCCCCCCAAACCACCATACACCAACCAGGGACATGGGAACATGGGTGCCTCATCCTCTTGAGTTACCAAGCGCATCGATTGTTGTAAACGGATTGGTTAGGTCTTTGACCTAAGGTTACCTAGGCAGCAGTAATCTGTATTCAGGGAGATCCTAGACAGGGGGCAATAACCGTCAACAACCCCCATGATCTCAGTCTAGGGGCAACCCCCAATGAAATCAAAACTAGGAGCCAAGTAACAACTCCCAAGAAAATAGAAGCGATGCCATACATTCGCACTCCCGAAAAACTTAATTTTTCGGCGCCGATAGGTATTCCCTCTCTCATATTCTTTTTTAAAGCTCATGCCTTTCAATAATATTTGATGAAAAGAAGATGCTTTCACTTGAGGTAGTTTTTTTTGGAGGAAAAACCCCCAAACCATTCACAGCACCATCTACTGAAAGTTCCAGACCAAGTATCATTCTACGCCAACATGAAAGAGTCCCAGAAAACTTTTCATATCCTGACATCATTTCTCCATCAGAAATAAACCATAGGGCCCTCATATCCGACTGTTTTTATCATCACCTCACCCTGCAGATGATAAACATCCACGTTGGTTGGTAGAGCCTCCCCTCCATGGCACTTGTCACCCAAAGCATACCATATATCATAGCAACAGTGACGCCATGGCCATACCACTCCAGTCTGGGAAGTACCTCGTACCCATCCATTCATCATGCATAAGTTCAAGTTTACCATGCTAACTGAAACCCCCTTCCTTGACGACCACGTTGTATAAGCAGATAAAAGGCGCACCATTGCACATCACATTTGGCCCACCATACCTCCACCAACATAATCCCATCTGCGATATTTTTCATCTGCTTCATCAACCCCACACATGAGACCAACCAATGGGACCTCTACCCTCAGCAAAAAACCTTCCTCACACCATCAGTGAGCGAACACTTTCGTTTTTTGGGGTACCCGTCTCTGTGTTTGGTACAAACCAAACCCGATTATTTTATTCTTTTGGTAAGTGTACAAAGACCGCAAACGGTGCACTTCGCCCCTTCACCCTCATATTTCATTTTTTCCCCCATGGCAGCAGTCCCTGACCTCCCTTGGTCAAATTATTTCACCCCACGCACACACCATCATGACATTCATAGCCGGTTTACACCCGCCCTCGAATTCTTACCGACTCGATGGCTTTTCCCTTCAGAAATAACTATGACTACCGCCAAGCTGCTTAAGTATACTCTGACCTCGGGCCACTGAATCCCCATCATCAGTTTTCAGTCACCTCTCACAAACATGCCTATGTTAAACCCATCACATCCCAATTCCCGACCCCTCAGGTCGGCGACCCATGGTTCAGTTAAGGCTTCCTTTTTGTTGACCTTGACACCTCTTTTCCAAAAAGGAAGTGGTACCTTGGATCACCCCTCCCCATGCAAAGGGGTATCCTCAGGTGGCACTGTGGGTTACATCATTGTCCACAGATTTCATCGAGCCTCCTAACATTCAACTATGAGAAGAGCTTCATGTCAAGATGGTATCATAGCTTACAACCATTTCACTTTGATCAAAGTCGTCGAAGACCCATGCCTCCACAAGCATCTCTGTCAAAAAATGCTTACACGGGAAGGTCCCAGGCAGTCATATGTGTACCCTGCATAGTTACATGCCATACCAAGTTTACACATATGGGTACCTACTACCACATTCCACCAATCATCAAAGAAAAAAACGCCCCTAAGGCTGTCAGCAGTCATCGTCAACAACCGCCAACATCACTACCATAGTAGTGACACAGATAGCACATGTATCTGTCAATTTTGTTTAACTAGCCATAGCATCACGAGCATGGGACATGCCCGCCTCATTGAAATTTTGTATATATGTTGTAAATTTTATTTTCTTGCATGGATCCCTTAGACATGGTCATTCTAGGAACCGGTGCAGGGTGTTGTCAACTCCAAAGCTTCATGCATGTCTCTCTCTCTCTCTCTACGCACGATATAGAAAATAAAATATAATGTATTTCGGTTATACAACCCTTCCTAGACCTCACACATTAGGGGAAAACTGTTAACACTGGAAAATCGTACAGTAGAAGATGACATTAATTAATGTCATGCAAAAGGATTTACAGGGCAGGAAAACATTATGAAATCAAGAAAGTATTTAAACTCTCTAAGGTTTTGAGAAAATCAATTTTGAACTAGTCATAAAATGTTATTTGCGTGCATTATCCTTTGAGAAGAGCGCCTTATGCGCGCCTTTTTTCCCGATAAGTGCACCTTCCTGAAAGTGGAAAAATGTCACTTTCTGGGACCACACAAAGAAAAGGACAAATACTCCTTACATGAAGCCGCCTAAGGACAACCACCAGCGCCTCCTTAGATATTATGTGAGCACACAAAGGAATATTTGGAGCACACAATGGAATCATACCTCTCCCTTGGGTCACCATCCACCATGTACCAAGGGAGGGAAGGAGGATTTGAAATCCCCTATATAAAGCCACCATGAGATGAAGAATGGGTGCTCACATTGTTATGCTGGCCGGAATTGCCCAAGAAATACCAGCAGTGTGTGGCCCGGAGTTGGAGATAGAGGGGACTCGATTGTTGGCCATCCAACAATATTACTCCATCATAGCAGAGAGAGGGAGCTTGCACCAAGGCAAGCTTGGAAAACAACATCCTTGCATCGGGACCTAGAACCATTGTCTAGGGGCCCTTTAGCAAGTGGGTAAAATTTCTTCTTCGTATCAAACGTTTAATAAGAAGGGGCCTAGAGCCACTATTTGCACTATTA
Organism: Pinus albicaulis; assembly: GCA_034641835.2. Taxonomy (NCBI): domain Eukaryota; kingdom Viridiplantae; phylum Streptophyta; class Pinopsida; order Pinales; family Pinaceae; genus Pinus; species Pinus albicaulis. The sequence goes on from CM076575.1 coordinate 286,625,520, forward strand.
TCGTTTGACTCTCTTCAATAGCTTCTGTATATTTGTGTTTTCATTTTTTTTAAATTTGAGTATACATTTGCATGCTTTTTCCTCTATATTTTATTCTTTTGAACTCCACCACTTTCTGCCTGTTACCTAGAGTTTAAAGGGTCGAACCACACCCTTTAAACTGGTGCGATTTCGTACATTCGTGCACCAAATCCACCACAACAGCTCCCTTGCCTCCTTTTAAACAATGTGATCCTTCTCACCTTGGGTCCCACTCATTAAATTCACTACTATCATGGATACTTCCTCCCATTCACACTGCGTTGTCTCCCATTGATGATCCACTCCCTCCATACCAGCGTTGTTGATTTGGTCAAACTTGACCTTGTCCACATGAATTAGCCCCTGCTCACACATGAAGGTGATTTATATAGCTGTGAAGATGATCCCTTTTCACATTAAGAGGGATTTCATTCCTACTAAATAGATTTATGGGTCTCCCTACCCATTTATTCACCTAACTAAATGACAAGAACAAAAAATTAATATTCGAATTTGTTGCATGCTAATTTAGGAATATTACACAATTATGAGCTTATGTCTAAAATAATATTAAAACTTTGAAAAAACCCTTTTGAGGCTCAATGCCAGTTTTTATATCGTACTAGTAAAAGATAAAAATCCGAGAATATATTTCTAATAACAAGTGATCCTGAGGTCCTAGGGGGGCAGCTCAATTGGTTAATCCGAGAAATGTGAAATTATTGTAACTCGGAAGACCCAGGTTCAAATCCCCCTTGTTGTGACCCAGGCTGCGGGGAGGAGGACATACGTAGCCCCAGAGAGGTTGTCTAGTAGTTACATGTCAGGTAGGTTGCTAGATCCTCTGAGTTAAAAAAAAAAACAAGTGATCCTGAGAATATAAATATTCTTCAGGATGATCATTTAAGATTAAAAAAATTTAATGCATCCGAAATATTAGGTCGAGTGGTCATTTTTAACTAATTTTCTCCAAAAAAAGTGTAATAGGTTGAGGCCTATGTGATATCCCATGATCATTCCAGGAAGAAACATCAAATATCAATGCCTTAATATATTCATGTCCAATAATGAGGATCTATTCATTAGGAAATAATACTTTAATGATCGAATTCGTTCATAAAATAATACAATAATAAATTCGTATAAAACACTAGTAAAATATATACTATGCAAGTTAGCATAGCCTAATTACAAGAAAGACTTCGAAAATAGTATGAAAAAAAAGAACTAACGCAAGGAAAAGATGAAAATTATGAGGCCCAACATCACCCCCCAACTCACCTTTTTACATCACCTCATGCGAACAAATGATCAATATGTAGGAAACTTAAGTAGTAATCTTCATAAGTGTCCTCTCCTCTATGCCTGAACCCATTTCTTCTTCGGAGCTCTTCAAAAGACATAGACTTACCTGCTTCTGATAATTCATAATCATATTTACAAAAGGCCGAGGGAACCAGATCACGGGGCATTGATACGTGTATCCTATCTAGTGGATACCTATTTCCAATACCAAGTGAACATAGTCTTATACTCAAGTCATGGCATACCGAAAATTATGATAACCAAAGGTTTTTTTTTTTTTGACTTCATTAAGTGATGTTTTCCATCTCACTTTAGCTCCTTGAAGAGCTTCATCTCTAATATTTTCCAAATATTCCACTCTTGAGGGAAATACATCATATTGAAATTGTGCAAGTGCAGGAGCAACACCATTTTTTTCTATGAAGATAACATGACGAAGTTTTGTGCAAAATGGGTTATTAGGTTCCCCTCTAACCCAAAAGTAAATACCATGATATTTGCTCTAGAAGGTGTGATAATAATTTACCCATTTCACCTAGTTCTTGGAAAATTATATTAAAGAATGAAATTGAATATCTCCAATAAATGCGACAAGATTTTCTTCCAAGACTAAATTATGCATATATAATTCACAGAGAATATATTGTGTATACTCATCCTATATGAAAAAAGTAGAAATGAAATCCATTACATTTCTAAACTCTTGTTGTTGTCCAGATTGTATAGCTTTCGCTTTGATAAATAGATATCCCTCAAGCAAATATAAAGCATAGTTCCGAGTTAGGGACCTGCATGCCAAGGCATATGAATAAATGGATCAAATTTCCTTTGTTTTCTATGCAAATTTCTTAAGTTTTCCGTTTCAATTCTATACTTCCTTCTCATATTATTTTAGTTGTGCATAAGTCTCATATTTTGTATTTTTTAGTTCTTTAAATCTTTGGAGCAACTCCAGATGTTCCCTCTAAGTTCTCCCTGATATCTTGCTATGGTTTCATGTTGTTCCTCCTTAGTTTAATGTAAGACTCTAATGTTTTCTTCTACAATCAAGAGAGTGTAGGGAGGAACATCTTATGCTTGTACCCCTCTATCATTAAAATTAAATGGAGAATTAGTATGAGTTCCTATTTTAACAAGGCTAGGTGGACCATCCATCATCTGTACCTCGGAGTTAGTATGGGTTCCTATTTCAATAGAAACAAGAACAAAGCTTGTTTGGGTACTTGATTCATTAAAAAACAGATATGAAATCAGTCTGGACTTCCATTTCCTGAGTTTCCTTCTTTTTTCTAGGCCTCTTCATATGAACTTTATGAAACTGCTTGCTGCCATGCAGCCAATTTTTTATCCATTTTTCCTTTCTTCATAGTTTCTTATTTTATTTCTCCATTTTATCAATTTCCTTCTGAAAGTTTACTTTTCCTTTATTTATCCCAGCTCTAGTACCTGTGGTCATCTGAACAGAACTACTAACCAAGGCTATTGGAGAGGAAACAACAACTACTATTTCATGTTTTTCATCAATAGTTTCCTGAGGGGGTTTGAATGTCAATGAGTTTTAAAATTCCCTTTTCATCACATCAATTCCAAACTTCAGGAAGTCCACATCAGGAAAATCAATCTGACATTCAGCTAAAAATTCAGTGCCATCATCTCGTTCTTCATCAATCAAATTTTCAAAACACGGTGGAGTAATTACCTCTACAGAGGAAGGCTCCAATATAGTAGAAACATAATCCCTAGAACATTCCTGGGATGAAACAACTTGAGGGTAATTATTTGACTCCAAAATAACAGTAGTTGAATAATTGATAGGAGAGGTTATAGCTAGAGAATTAGGTGAAGTCCCATGGTCAAGACAATTTTCAGAATGAACTACAAGTTCTTCTATTGAAGTGGTCAGGCTTCTCTAAAAGTCACAATTTCCAGTAAACTCTCTATCACTTATAATGCTTGGGCTATTTTTGTTTCCTTCTCTATCTATTTTGAAGTTGGTAAATTTTGAGCTGATTTTTCTCCAAATAATTCTTGGTTCATCTCTTCTAAACTGAAGAAACCTTGATTCAAGCTTTCTTCTAGTAGCTTTTCAAGAGGTTTCAAAGAACTATGACCTTTATTAACAATTCTAAATGACCACCTTCTATTCTTAGGTAATGAAGCCAGAACTAATGCAATTATTTTATCTTCTCTACAGATTTTTTAAGTTTTTATAGCCTACAAAGTTCCCTGTAAGATACCTTCTATCACTAGAGTTTCATTTAAATTTTCCTCATTTCCTTTCTCTGGCTGCTCATCACCAACTAAAACATCCCAAAAGTTCCAACGGCTCTTTCATTCCTCAAGGGAATATCTTTACCAATGTTAGGGTTTCCAAGGAACCCTTCCCAAGTCCGTTGAACTTAACTAATTCTTATTATGATTAATATCTTGATGAGTTAGAAATAATTTTTTGGATTCAACTGCATTAAGTAAGTCATTCATCTATGACCATTTCCATCAGAGGTAGTCCATGGTGACTAAAAGCTAAGACTTCATCCTTAGACCCTCTTGCCCAAGTACCGGTCTCATGCAATAGTGAATTAAGAAATTAGGGAAGGTTTAGAGTTACCTTTCACCTTAGGGATGCCATGAATTTGATATGAAGTCCCTTCACTACACCATATATTTTTTCACAAGTAATATATTGTTGGACAATCCCAACCACTTAATTCCATGGTTAAGATAACGAATTGGGTTGTACCCCTTTTCTTTTCTAATCAATTCTTCGCCAGTATTCAGGAACAAGAGGGTCGCATTCTAGATATAAGTATATATCTTGTACCACATTTCTCTTTCTATGAGAAGCCCTGTTACTTCTTCTATTGCACCTTCACATACTTCTATCTACATATTTCTTACCATTGTTGTGCCATTGTCCAAATTCCTTGTGAATTCTAATGCTACCTCATTATCAAAAACCTGTAACACTTAAAAATAATCCATCCATCTAGCTTGAATCAAGATGTTGCACACCTATTCTAAAACAGGTAATTAAAAAGGTTCAATTCATACCAAATGGCCACCGATTTTTAACTGTTGAACATGACGGGATTTTGCAGCTAGAAACAACATAATTGAAAATGTATGATAATAATAATTCTTCACAGAGCATAGAGGCTCAATGAAATGCAATGGTATTTGAAAATATGGATAATAGTCATTTTTTAGTGACAACTCACCCCCACCCCCCCAATAAGTGTAAACGTCGTTCATGATTGTAAATGGAGTTTTAATAGGATGACAACCTTGACACGATTGAAGGATAATGGTGCATTAATGCAATGCAATAAAGTAACCATCAAAAGGAAGAATAGGAAGGTGAATATATATGTGACATGTGAGGAAATAATTAATATTTTTATGACTCGTACAATTTAATGATAACTCGATTTTTTATAACCAATGGATGATGGAGACAAAATAAAGGCATGTATATATTTATGCAAAGTATTAGATGGATGGAAACAATAGTTTCATCAAGTACATCATTAGAGAAAATAAGGGAGATTAAAATGTTGAATTTCTAAAAAGATATTCCTAGTATGTAGAATTATAGAAAAATACTCATAGAAAACCAAACATGACTGATTTCTAAAAGGGTTTTATAAATGTCCATAATAAATTTAACAATCCTTCTTTTATTAATCTTGAAGCAGCAAAATATCCAAGCTATATTATAATTTTTAATTTTTCTTCAATACCACAAGCATGTCCTTTGCTGCCAGCAGGCGTCCACAGCGACAACAAGGTTACCATTGTTAGATATAAGACTTTTTTGATCCATAATTTAGGTAAACGTCTTCACGATTAATCACATCATTAGGATTTGGTCCTTGATGTGATTAATCCAAAAGAAACTTATCTAAAGGTTACAATTTTAACCCTTTGAGATGTAGTTGTCCCATTTACTAAGGAAATCTCATATTTTGTTTTTATATATGCGTTTTTTAAGTATTTACAGAAGGAAATTATTCTAGCATGGTAATCACTTAGAAAAAAATCCATTAACTAGAGCTAATGAGGTGAACAAGTCGATTCGTGATGAGTCCTATTATCCTTTGACTTAAAGGCAAAAGGCCATTACCCTGGATTGGTAACCAGAAGTGGTAATGTCACTCCACTAAATCCTATGATCATGGTAGGTTGGCTCGTGATGAGACCTCTTATCCTCTGTTAAATTGTTCTTTTTATTAATCTTAGTATATTTATCAGTAAATGGGGTGGCATGTCAACTCCTTAAGAGTTAGGGATGGTGTAAAACGTATTATAGTAATTATTTTTCTATATTGCTTATTTTTTCATTAAAACTTATGATAATTTAATATTTAGATATTGGAGTGAAAACATGCTCCTTAAGTGGTCATGAGAGGAATTTATTATGAGCATTTTTGTAATTTTCCTACAATATTAAAAAGGATCAAGAATCATGGAAATTTAAAAATTTTGATAATGATTTCTCATAAAATATTTTGCAATGATAATGATCAAATAAATTAGTTTTCCACCATCATATGAAAAAAAGGCTAATAAAATTGTCCTTTCCCTAAGGAAATAAATACATTACTAAGCTAGTAAATGATAATTGCATGTCAAAAATCAGCGGCTTTGGTTAGAGGAAACAACACTGTGACTAAAGAAACAATGGCTGAAATGAACGAAAAAACAACTGTGACAAACAAAATTGCAGGTGAAGTGATGGAAAAAACAAATGTGACAAAGGAAACATTGGTTGTGACTAATGAAACAACAATCGTAATAAAGGAAACATCAGTTGTGACTAAGGAAAGGACAACCATAATAAAGGAAAGAACAGTTGTGACTAAGGAAACAACAATCGTAACTAAGGAAACAAAGGTTGTAACTAAGGAAACAACAACCGTAATAAAGGAAACAATGGTTTTGACAAAGGAAACAACAACCATAACTAAGGAAACAACAACTGTGATAAAGGAAACAAAAATTGTAACTGAGGAAACAACAACTGTGATAAAGGAAATCACAACAGTGGTAAATGAAGCAATGGTCGTGGTAAAAATATTCGCATTTTTTTCCATATCTAACATAAAAAACAAAAGAAAATTATTTACATTATGTACAAGATAAAGAAGATTTCTCAAAAAAAATTACCTAGTTGTGACCATGGGGAAATTTCCTCGATCATCTACAACCTTTAAATTGGCATCATTATCAATTTCATGAAGAAAATATTCTCGATTAAGTAGTCGATGGAAAAGACAAAGCCGATTCCCGTTGGAAATTAACGAAATGTTGTAATAATGAAATTTAGTAAGGCGTACAATCCCATTATCATAAACTTGGGTAATAATTTCTTAAGGCCAATCCACCTTGTTTGAATTTTTCCTATAAATTCTTGGAATCTCGAGTCATATAACAACGCCCAATCTCCTTTCTGAAATTTTTTTTTTTTAATCAACCTTCCATGAAATTTAGCTCTCTACTACTAAATTATGGCAATACATTGTAGAGCAGGAAGACACATTTCATCCATTTCATTGAGTTGTTGTAAGCGTTGTTTCTGTGTTTCTGTGAGATCCAATCTGAGTACTTTGGCCATTTTGAGAGTCTTAACTTTGAATTCAATCGGAAAAATGGATTCCTTACCATAAATGAGTTGATAAGGTGAATATCCAGTGGTATTGTGCGAGGTTGTTCAATAGGCCCATAAGGCTTCTGGAAGCTTGACAACCTAGTCTCGATGATCTATATATATTGTTTTAGTTTAAATTGCCTCTAATACTTTATTAGTGCTTTCCACTTTCCCATTCACTTACAGATGGTAAGGAGAAGTGATTCTATGTTTATTATGATAATCTGCAGCATGGCTGAAATTTTATGAATAGTGAATTGTGATCCCCCATTTTTTACAAGCGCCTAAGGAAGCCCATTTTGAAAAAACAGTTTGAACATAAAATTGATGACTTCTTCTTTCATGGCCCTTAGGAATGCTACTGCTTCCACTCATTTAGTAACATAATATTTACAAACTAGAATGTATGCTTTACAATTTGAAGGTGGATTAAAGCTGCCTACAAAGTCCATTTCCCATCTTTCGAACAGTTCCAATACAATTTTTGATTAGAGGGGAATTCGTCAGACTAAATGGGATGACCCATCCTTTGGAAACTATCACAACTATGGATATATTTATTTGAATATTTAAATATAGTGGGCCAAAAATTTCCCATCAGTAATACCTTGTGTCCATTTCTCTTATCAAAAAAATGACCCCCACACGGTTCACCATGGAAAGCCCCGAGGATATTATAAATTTCATCTTCTTTAACACATCTTCGAATTTGAATGTCGACCCTCTCTGAAAAAAGTAACCATCCATCCATGAAAAGCGTGCATTGTGCTGGATAATAATATTCCTTTCTCGGGATGAAAAATGTGATTGTAATTTCACGGCTTCCAAATAATTTTCTACATCAACATACCAGGGTGTTTTTACAGTTACAACACAATTTTTTTATCTAGGAATTGGTCCTGAACTAGGGAATAATTGACTACAACTATAACTCTTGAAAAAAATACTGCAACAAGGTTTTCGTTTCCTTCCCGATCCTTTATATTAATGTCTAAGTCCTCCAGCAATAGTAACCAGTGAGTTATTCTAATATTTCTAATAGGTTTTTTAGCTAAATAATGAATTTCAGAATCATCAGTGTACATAAAAACTAGATATTATGTTATGTAATGGAGAAATGTATTTATGGCATAAAGAATGGCCAAAAATTATTTTTTTGTCAATATAATTTAACTCAGTTGGCATAAGGTTTTTTTTTATGTAATAAATGGCATAAGGCTTTTTATCCTCTTCTTGTCTGAGGACTCCTGCTATCATCGTATCTTATTCATCTGAGGATATATGGAATGGTAGATTCCAGTTTGGTCCTCACAACACTGGAGTTTTTTAGACCAAATTTTTCAGATCTGCAAAATTAGTTTCACATCTATCAGTCCTCTCAAATTCCACATATCCATTTAATGTATACATAGGTACTGCAATTTTTGAATTTTTTTCTATAAAACGATGATAATAACCAGCATAACCAAGGAAACTACGTACCTATGTCTACATTTGAGGAATAGGGAGTTTACGAATTACCATGATATTGGCTCAGTCTACCTGAATGCTTGTAGCATAAATAAAATTTCCTGAAAATATGCCCTATGTCGTCATCATATGACATTTTTCATGACTAAGGCATGAGCTCATAGCTATACATCATGCAACAACCTTCTAAGATTATGTAAGGCTTGGTCAAAATCATTACCATGAGGGGTAAAATTTTCTATATATAGTTAAAGTGCCTCATTAATTAAATTATAAAAAATACCGAGAATCGCCCTTTGAAAAGTGGTTGGTGCATTTCACAACTAGAATGGTAAGACTATATATGAAAATGCTCCCCAGGGACAGGTGAACGTAGTTTTATCTTAGTCTTCAAGGGCAATATGAATTTTACTACATCCAATGAAACTATCTAGGAAAGAAAAATTATTTCTTTCTCGCAAGAGTGTCAAGGACTTGATCCACAAATGTAAGGGTTAAATTATCCTTCTATGTGGCTATATTTAATTCTCTATAGTTGACACAAATTCTTCATTTCCCAATATTTTTAGGGACTACCGCTAGTGGTGAAACACATTGACTATAAGAAATAGGATATATAAAATTAACACTAAGAATTTTTTTAAGTTATTATTTTTCTATATCCCTGAGGTGTATATTTACTCTTCTTTGAGGTTGGTGAATGGCTCGGTCATCTTTCTCAATATAAATGTGATGTGTGCAGAGTTTTAGATCAATTGCCTTCATATATGAATATTCCCAGGAAAAATCTTGTTTATATTTTTGAAGAATTTGAATCATCCTTTCACATTGAAGGTCATTAAGATTGGAATTAATATTTAGGGCCTTGACAGGCTCAATTTCAATGAGAATCTTGTTATGAAGTGCAACCGTGGGTATATGTTCAGCGTTTAAGTCCTGTAGCGGATCTCCTTAGGCTTCGTTATCAAGCACAACTTTCAGCATTTGACAAGTTGGGTTCCTGATAATGGAAGGTTAATTAATGAATCCATTAATTGCATCATCCTCGGCATGTCTTTAAAATATAAATTTTTTTTCAATGGTGAGAGGAAAGCGTAAATTAACTTCCTAGTATTCAGGTGGGAAACATCTAAAATCATCAGTCGACATGTTGGGTTTAACAAGAGGGTATAAGATAAGATTCTTGATATTTGGTCCTTTCGAAATGGTCATCATTAGGGGGATTTTGAGGTCTAAAATGGGCCTCCTAAGGAAATTCTAAAATAAGAGTGGAAATAATAAAATAATATTTTATTACATTATCAAATTTTAGAGGGAAAAAAGAAAAACTACTTTTTCAACTCGTATTTTGAACTTATCTCCCTAAGGATTTACTCAAATTTCAAGCGAGAATACTCGTTGCATGAAAAATCTAATTCCTCATCCAAGGAGTACCCATGTTGCATAATTTTTATGGACTATGCTACACGAAAACTGAGAAATACATGAAAAACTTGATTGAAAACAAATTTTTTCATGTATTTCTCATTTTTAGTGTAGCAAGGTCCATTGAAAGTATGCAACATGGGTACTCCTTAGATGAGGAATTAAATTTTTCATCCAACGAGTATTCCCACTTGAAATTTGAGTAAAATCTTAGAGAGATAGGTTGAAAATACGAGTTGAAAAAGTAGTTTTATTATTTATTTATTTTTAATTTTTTTACTTTTTTACTCCAAAAGTGGTTAATCATCCCCCATGGTTGATGTCATCATATTGAATCCTATTGTTTCTTATAAATTTGATTGTACATTTTTCTTAGGAGGCCCATTTTAGACCTCAAAATTCCCCTAATGACTTCCTATTCAAAACCCTATGTATATGTCTGCAGTGGCAAGCCATGGTCTTCCTAATATCAAAGAGTGTCCTTCTAGTTTGTTTTTTGGATTGATGACTAGAAAATCCACTGGGTATTCCCAAGAATATACAAAAACAATAATATCATCTAAGTTCCCCTCAAGTTTTATTATGGATCTATCAGCGAGTTCCAACATGGTTGGAGTTGGTTTAACTCTAGTTATTCCAAGGAGTCCACAAGTTTCAAGTTTGATAATATTTATGGATGCCCCCAAGTCAAACAAAGTGTTTGGGAAATTATATCCTTGAATCTGGAAAATAGCTACACAGTCTCGAGGGTCATCATATTTAATTGGTATTTTGTTTCCCAGGATGAGATCAAAGATTTTCCCTAAAAAATTGACTGTAGGAGAGTATTTTTGCTTCCTACCAGGATTCTTAACACATAATTCTTTAAAGGTTTGAGAATAAATAGGTATTTATCTAATAGCATGTAGGAGAGGAATTTTAATATATAAATTTTGTAATTCCTCAAAGAGATCAAAGTCATGGTGTACAAGTGATTTTACTAAGGGCTAATCTCTCAGGGAATGGTGGAGCAATTGTTGGGCGCAACCCAACTTGGCCTAGATTTTGATGAAAACTCCTCATTTTTAGGAGTGGAGCGGGAAGTGGAATACACATAAAAGAATTTTGGATATACCACGCGGTATCGTAGGGGCTTCGGGGCGAGTTGAAGCACCACCTCTTTGTAGCAGGTTTTCGGGTTATATCTACATGTTTTGTAGATCCCATGGTATTTGAACCATGGTATTATTTCAATGCAATGATATATAAAGGGATTTAATGCTTAGAGATATATCATGTATCATTCTATGGTTAAGGGAAAGTATTTTTAATATGTATTTTGTAGTGAAGGAAAGGCTCTACAGTTGAGTGTGCAGAGACCCTAGAAGAGTCTGCAGCTTAGTGCGCAAACCACCTGTAATTGTGTGCGCAGGTCGGAGATATGATTGTAATCAAAGGTCCATCATAATAAATATGTAGTTTTTGGATTACATTATATGTTCTTATGTGTTTTATGTACCTATTTTTTTAATATTTGTTATTACGAAGTTGATAATATAGTTGCATGTTATGATAGTGAAGTGTTAGTTGTTATGTATGTGATATATTTCTGAATGTGGTGAAGTAACTTAGTAGAAACATAAGAATAACACATCACACAGTCCCTGAAGGCTACAAAAACCTAGTTCTGCAACTGTTAGAACCCTGTAATTTACAGTATCACAAGGTGACTGTGTAATTTCTCTTTGAAAATCTTTCATATTGTACATCGATGTCAATGTTCAAAATATTTTCCAAAGAAAGAAGAATTTAAGGCAGAAAAATAGCAAAGGAAGATTCGTGCATGTTTGGGTCGAGTCGTGAATGCTAAAGTGGGTCAAGTAGTGAATGAGTCAAAGTATTACATGAACAAATTAAAAAATGAATGGGCGTGGCCAAAGAAACAAAATCGACAAACCAAAACAAAGGAGCCGAAAGGACCATTGGATCTGAGCTTCGATCAACGACGGAGATTGAATCACATCATCGCATTACAAACCCTTTTTCATTTTATTTACCTTTAAAAACATTATAATTCACCCATTTCTGCCTTTCTACTTTATATTCCTACTTTACCTTTTTCACTGCTATATCATTGTTCTACCTCCGCTTTCCCAATTTCCCTAGTTGCGATTAAAGTGAGGTCATTCTCCCTAACACATCACCCTTCCCCCACCATCCATCATAAGATAACAACTTTACATGTTCAACCACCATTTCGCATCGCAAATATTATAACTTACCATTTGAAGTGCTCGCAATTTACTTTGTTTAACTTGTGATGCAATTGGCCCCACCACAACAGCTTTGCCCCCGCTTCAAGCCATTTGAAATAAATTGATATATCATGAAACATCATAAAATTTGCCTTACCGTAGAAAACATTCTCCGCTTTATAACTTCACCGATGTGGTGGGCTCCATCTAGCCACATCATTTTCCAGTCAGCGCACATCGCACTTCACATATCTTAGAGTTTAACTTTGCTTCCAAATGTTAAGATTTGTGATCTGCGGGCTGCGGTTTGGTCCCACCTTTCCTCCACGTCACTACCTTCTCCCTGCGCTTCACACTTCACATCTTTTGGAGTGTACCATTGCTGCTAAATTTTAAGACTTGTGATCTGCGGGCTACGGTCTTGTCCCACCTTACCTGTCACGTCGCCTTCGTACTTTGCATCGCATCACCGATTCCATTTCTTATAACTTAAACTGTAAAACATTCGATGTGAAATTTTCTATGGATGCGATAAGATTCAGAACTAAAATATAAACATTTTCAGGACTGGTAAATGGGTTTTTTACGATGTTTTGTTTAAAAAGGGTCAAGTCAGGCATATGAGGTTTGAACATCATTTTAGGAAGAAATAAGGTTAAACGCATCCGAAAGGGCTCGGGTATCAAAGAGACACCAAGGGTCAATTCGGGTAAGGTGTTTTACCAAACTTGTTATGTTATAACGGCATAAAGGACTTATGGTGGAAATAAGCCCCGACAAGGTGTGCAAACAAAGAAGGTTGAGTCTGGCACAGGGCGTCCATGTAGAACTGTTATGGTATACTAGAAGAAGCGGAAAATGAAATAGAACACATCAGCACCATCACCAATCAATGAAAAGTGGCTAGCACTGCACAAATTTTATTACCTAAAGCCGGTTTTCTGAAGAGCAGGGACAAATGTCAGAGCCACCACTAGTTACCTCTTTGTGACCATCACAGCCACCTCCAAGCTTATTGTTTGATCTTCCTAGTAGCCATTGAAGCATTTGGATCTATGAGGAGTTTCCCAAAATTAATTCTACAGGTGGTGTCTTTTTTAAATATTTCTATTCAGGCCTTGCATGGCCCCACTTGTCCATTTTCTATTAAATCGTAATAAGAGAAATATTGCTTGTCAGATCCAGTGGAGACCCAGTTGAGAGATAGGTGAAAGGGACAGTTTGATTATCAATTGTGAATATAGTAGGTGCACAAGTGCAACCAAACACACATTGGATATTCCAATGAGGATTGCGCAGTCAAGGCAAGGCAATATCGAATTCATTAAGGGTTCTTCATCAGTAGGGATTGCGCAGTGGAGGCAGGTTGTCAAGAGGTAGTAAATTGGTGCATGCTTATGCCAATTTTTTTATGATAGTGTGAGACGATTGTATATTGTACTGAGAGCTCTTGGATTAGATTTTTGTATGAGACTGTTTCATGATCCATGATATATACATAATATATGATATTGGGGTTTTTAGCTTTATGATTTTCCGGTAAAAACATATCTGTTATGTGTGATTGATTTGTCTTCATGTGTTTGCAATTGGTGATTAAATTTCCGCAAAGATTTAAGTAGAAGTATTATGTATTTAATAGTGAAATATAATTTTTATATCAAGAGAATCCAACAATACATAATTCTATTAAAAATTTCTACACACCATCGCCCTAGAGAAAGCCGAGAGGAGAATTTTTCAGATGAAGATCACTCTACAAAGGGAAATATCTAGTGCGAAGGCTCTCGCTACTCAGCTGGAGGACTAAAAAAAGATGATAAGAGGCAAAGGATTTGATCCTAACTCAGCAGTACAAACTCTCCTACGCAAAGCTAAGTTGGAAGTACGGGAGCTATGACACAAGCTGAACATCCCTCGTTCAGAACCTATCCAAACATAGGAGCTAGCCCAGGTCGAAAATGAGAAGGACACCCTTACTGAGGCACTTGCTCAGAGAGATGAGGCGCTTGCTCAGAGGGATGAGGACAATGAAAAATTAAAGGAGAATTTTTCTGAGCTGCAACAGGCTCGTGATAACCATGTATGTCTAGTGCAGGTACCGAAGGACCCTCAAAGTGCTCCATAGCATTTGACCAAGGCTCTGGCGGACCTGAAGATGTCTGACGATGAAGATCGTACCACTTGGCAACTCTTGGATGAAGCCAAGGTGGCCTACTTAGAAAACCAAAAGACGGTCTCATCCCTACATAAATAGGTAGAGACCCTTCGCAAGGAGGCTCAGGAGCACCAGAAGTCCATCAAGGATTTGAAGGTGAAGATAAAGGTAATATGTCATTGGTGGAGGCCAAGAAAATAGTCTGGATAGAGATTATAGCAGAATTGAAAGAGCATTGGGAGTTCATCACGTTGTCCAATGATAAGAAGAACGCCATTAGGGATTGTAAGGTATAGTTGGAGGCCAGTCACAGGGAAGGAGACGATAATGTAGTGACAGCAAGGAGATACATCAAGTACATCAATGAACTCCCCTCGAAATAACTAGGCATGCGTGGAGTGGTCGACTGGTTCAGAACCATTATGGAGGTCACCAAAATGATTCAAAGAGAAGAAGCATGAGTAAAAGCATAGAGATACTTGGCACTCATGAAAAATGGAGTGGAGCTCTTTGATCATGAATGGAGTAAGTTAGTGGAAGCTAGTCTCTCTCCATGCTGGGATCAATTAGGGGCATTACTCACCTGGAACGCTTATGATCAGAAGCTGTCCAAGATCAAGTGTAGGGCAGATTTGACACTGGATAAGACCTCTCGCTTGAATGCTGGTACCTTGGTGGCAGCATTACACAAGGAATTCTTTCTCCTTGCCCAGGTCAAGAGGTTTTTTTCTGCCCACCTTGATTACTCCGAGCTTACTCAGCTTGGGCATTGTTTGAGCTTTTTAGCTTCGCACTATTAGTACCCTATAATATATAGTATCACAAGGTGACTGATTATTCTTTTCAGATCTTGTATATTGAAGATAATATTCCATGGTTGTCATGTATTTCCTGACTGTCAAGGACTTCAAAGGAATCAATCTTTCCTTTCATTTCAGTGGAAAGAGGAAAGTGTTGTTGATAAGGTGTAATGGTGAGAAAACTTCATTTCTGCTCTCATTCATTTCATTCACCCTCTTTTACCCTTCATTTTTCCATTTTCTAAAGTCCTACGCCTCATTTCTTTCTAAACCCACATACATAACCTTTCGGGACTTATTACTTTATAAACCCACTTATATTAAAGTCCAAAATCTTAATTCTATAGCTCCGCCCACCCATCGAACTGTTGTACTATATTACATTATACCATTATATATTTCATATCATATATATAACTACCTCTGCCTAAAATATTTGGTAGGACCCTTACCTTTATCGCATATCGGCATTCGCATGCTCTATTACCATATTCGTTGGTTATCGCTCCAAAACACCGATGCGATATTAAGTGGGACCCTTCCCTGCCTATTTCCACGTCACTCCCATCACATATCTCAGATCTTACTGCCAAACATTCATCGATATCCATCTCCAAATGTGATTTGCGATCACCGATAATCCCGACCCCACCTTTCCACGTCACCCTTTCCCCGGTTCCCATCGCATCCCAAATACTATTTCGCAAATCGATGAACTTACTTACCGCATTTCCGCCAACCTTTAAATATTTTGATCATCGATGTGCGATATTCATCACATCACACAGATTTTAATTTTCCCCACGCCATTCTGCTACCACCCTCATCTCATATCGCAAAACATAACTTATCGCATTTCAAAACTTTAAATGTTTAACCATATTGCAAAACTTATCCGGTTCCGATTTTGATTTGTGATGTGGTTGGCCCCACCATAACTGTCCTCCACCATCTCTGATCTTCACCCAAATCTGGCGGTCCTCGTTTCTTTTTTGCCCCCCCTCAGCTGTCGAACGTTAACAACCGGGGGGGTCCAAAATAAGGGATATCCATTACTGCCATCCCCTCCACACGGCACCTCCTGGCTACTTTACACCCCCCTGCTCCAATACCGCCTACCACTCCTCTACCCCACCCCCCCCCCCCCCAAAAAAACACCTTTCCCTCCACTCCGATACCACCTACCCTCTCCCGCCACTTGTGGCCCCACTATAGTCCATCTGTGAAACTAAATAGGTACATAGACGGTGTTACCTCCAACATTGAGGCTTGCGGATGAGTGCAGGCAAAACACTAAAAGTACAGTCAAGTTTTATAGAGTACAAATCAATAGGTGACAAGGAATATTCATGGACGTTACAGGCGTATCTTCTAGTTGTCACAGTGCATACTCGACCTCAAGGTAGCACAGAGAGAAACCGCTGAATGCACATCATTATTCTTATATGTTGTCCATCTCTCGAAGGGAAAAGAAAATATTCTTAATAACAACATCCTAAGAAGAAGGAAGAAGTTTTACATATGTCACCTATGTTGCAATCACTTCCTCAAAGACTGATAATTAGTTATACATGTGTCATTATTCTTTAGAAAGAAGATGGGAGATTTGATTAAATAAAGTGTTTCAAGGGAACCAAAATAGCGCCAGATGTTCAAGACAATGCACAAAGTCCAGATGTCCTCAAATAACTCCAAGTGGTTTATTTACACTGGTCAAATGATGTTAGCCCTTCTCTGTTATGTAGGCAAAGAAAGTAACTGTTAGTTACAGCATTGATTGTAATCGGTGAGTGGATTAGCATAAATACTTCATTGATCGAAGTATTATGGGGGGGGAATATGAAATAAGGAACAGTCACATTTTGTAATGTTGTCCACTGAGTTTCAAGTGATTGTTTGAAGATTAATACAAGACCTGTTGTTCAAGATTCATGTGGTGTCTAAAATGGTGAAGTCTTCTCATGTTTTTATGTGTTTATCCATTGTTTCTATTTCTTTGTATTTCTGCAATCTCATTGTAAAACAGAAAGTGTGAGGAATAGGATTTGTTATCTATAGCACCCTATTCTGGTTGTGTTTACAATATTCTAAGTTTTCTACTGATGCCAAATCGAGGAATTGTTAATTTCTCCTCGGCTTTTATTGAGCTTTACATCCTAGGACAGATTGGGGAATTATTAACTGCTCCTCATTATCTACCTTACTTCACATTTCTTCTTTTCATAATCCATTCCAAATTTTGAAAGATCCATGGTAGTGCACCTATCTTTCCATATTTCACTCATGCTTGATATTTCTACACTTAATCACCCAAGCCTCTTTGAATCCATTGCCCAATGGCTTTCCCTAGATTTTCCCACCAAATCAATTAAAAATCCAAACTTTGTATCTAATATCTAGCATAAAATACCCAATCAACAAAGCTATATCTAACAGAGAGAGCCCTCTCTGAGTCCAGGAAGGCTAGATCCTAGGCCCGAAGCAGTTGTGATGTTGCCTCTGGGATTCTGTCTTCAGCCTCGGAATTATGGAGTGATAACATAATCGTGACCATACTGGGAAAGAACTATATCCAGTAATGCACTTCAAGTTTCAGTTTTGATTTTGATGTTGAATAGAAGTCAAACACTAGAAGGTTGTTCCATTCACTTGGTGACTCCATCGACAGAAAAATCCAGAAAAAGAGATTCATTGGCGACTCCACAAGCTCAAAATGGGATCAGTTGCAAGGAGATATGCTCCAATGAACAGAGATCACATTCTCGGCTTCCCAAACAAAATGCCTCAGGTGAATTGGAAAAGAAATCTTCCTATTTTTCAAGATGAGAATGTTGATGATGCTTTGTTACATCTCATTAAATTTCATATACATTCATGGAAGTTGAAATTCTAATGGCATGAGGATTTCCTCATGAAGATGTTCATGACAACATTAGAAGGGAAGGCGATGGTCTGGTATGAAGGTTTAAACCGTGGTAGTTTGTTTTCTTTAAAGGATTTCCACATGGTGTTTTATGAGCATTATAAAGAATATTCTCCATCTTTATCATTAGTTGGAAATTGTTGTGATTCATCTAAGGATCTCATACAATGCCTTGAAAATATTGATGAAGATCTAGGAAATATGCATGATGAGGATCTCTTAGAAGAAATTTATGGATTTCATTCTCAAGTTAACTATCATGATAACCAAGAGAAGTTAGTTGAAGATTAAAGTAATCAAGAAATGAAAGTAGGTCCACAAGATCTCTCTGTGGAGGAAAATGACAATTCATATGTTATTTTGTATGAGACTAAAGAAGACATTCAGTCTCATGATCAATCTTCACGAGAGAAAGAAAACAATTATTGTTAACCCAAAGAAAACAAAGACTGCCTCCTCCTTTAACTAAAGAAGAAATTAATCAGATTCTAAGCATGCAGCCAGCCTTTCAACATTTATGTGATCAGGAGATAAATCCTCTTTGTCCTACTTCTGAGTTATGTACTGAAGTATTTCCTCTTGAAGACACAGATTTAGAACATATTGATGTTGAGGGTGTCTGGCATTCACAAGAAGGATTATTGCCACAAAGTGCTTCTATTCATCAAAATGATGGCCTTCAAATAGAATTCAGCAATCTCAGCCAAGACATATTAGGTTTTCTTGAGGATGGCATATTGGTATACAATAAAGAGGCCATATCAAATGACCATGAATAATGTATAGATATTATCTTTCTGAAGGATCCTGAGCATAACAAATTGTAACAAAGGGCAGTCTTAGATGAAGTTGGTTAGTTTCCTCAGGACCAGGTATTGTTCCAAGATCCATTTGTTGGCCTCTTAGAATCATCTAAAGAAAGGGTGTGTTATGCCATGAGTGGTTTGCTACAAAGTGTAAGGGAAATTTTTAACACTTATGTTCAAAGGAAGTTGAGATGGGAGTGGTCACTTTGTTTTTTCAGCCTGCTCAAAAGGATGAGCAAGAACCAATCATGTAGTCATTTACTTGATTGGTTACATTGGAAAGAAGAGTTCACTTACTGTACATATCATCTCTAAGTGATAGTAGGTAGGTAGCGGTGTGAGAATAAGCATAGTACTTTGAGCATCCTTTCAGTTTTAGTCTAAGATTAATTTCAGTTTTCAGTTTAGTTCAGATTTTAGTTTTCCGTTTAGTTCAGATTTCAGCATTCAGATTTTCTGGGTGCAGCAGTGATTTCAATTTGATAGCTTGCAGTGCATAAGTTCAATTGTGGTTTCATTCCAGATTGTAGTACACATATCATATTCTCGTATGAGTTTCAGAAGAAAAAAAATGATTGAATATTTTTAGCCACAGAGGTTGTAGCAAATCAGGTTGCAGATTTGGGATCAACCCAATGGATCATGCCACTAGTCTACGATGTTCTTGACACCTCTTGAAGAAGCTGCCACCCCCAGATGGAGCCACTATTAGTACCCTATAATATATAGTATCACAAGGTGACTGATTATTCTTTTCAGATCTTGTATATTGAAGATAGTATTCCATGGTTGTCATTTATTTCCAGACAAAGAAGAGAAATCCTGACTGTAAAGAACTTCAACGGAATCAATCTGCCCTTTCAGTTCAATGGAAAGAGGAAAGTGTTTCTGATAAGGTGTAACGGTGAGAAAACTTCATTTCTGCCCTCATTCATTCCATTCACCCTATTTTACCCTTCATTTTTCCATTTTCTAAAGTCCTACGCCTAATTTCTTTCTACACCCACATATATAACCTTTCGGGGTTTATAATTTATATTAAAGTCCGAAATCTTGCCCACCCATCGAACAACCGCATTATATTACATTATACCATTATATATTGCATATCATATATATAAAAAATCATCACCTAAAACCTTTGGTAGGACCCTTACCTTTATTTCATATCGGTAATCGCATGCTCCGTTACCATATTCGTTGGTTATCGCTCCAAAAAGCTGATGCGATATTAGGTGGGACCCTTCCCTGCCTACCTCCACGTCACTCCCATCACATATCACATATCTTACTGCCAAATATTCATCGCTATTCATCTCCAAATGCGATTTGTGATCGCCGATAATCCCGACCCCACCTTTCCATGTCAACCTTTCCCCGCTTTGCATCGCATCCCAAATACTATTTCGCAGATCGAGGAACTTAACTTACTAATTTTCTGCTAACCTTTAAATAGTGCGATCGTCGATGTGCGATATTCATCGGATCGCACAGATTTTAAGTTTCCCCACGCCATTCCACTCCCACCCTCATCGCATATCGCAAAACATAACTTATTGCATTTTGCAAATTTAAATGTTTAACCATATTGCAAAACTTATCCAGTCCCAATTGTGATTTACGATGCAGTTGGCCCCTCCATAATTTTCCTCCACCATCTTCTCTCTTCACCCCAAATCTGGCGGTCCTCGTTTCTTTTCGCCCCCCCCTCAATCGTCGAATGTTAACAACGGGGGGGGGTTCGTAACAAGCGGTATCCATTATCGAAATCATCTCCACACGGCACCTCCTGGCTACTTCGCACCGCCCTTCTTCAATACTGCCTACCACTCCTCTAACCCCCCCCCCCAAAATCGACCTTCCCTCTGCTCCAATACCACCTACCCACTCCCGCCACCACAATGCCACTACAGTCCATCTGTGAAAATAAAGAGGTACGTAAATGGCATTACCTCTGACACTGAGGCTTGGAAATGAGTGCGGGCAGAAAACTAAAAGTACAATCAAGTTTTATAGAGTACAAATCAATAGGTGATAGGGCATATTCACGGTTGTTACAGGCATATCTTCCAGTGGTCACAACGCTTACTCGACCTCAAGATAGCACGAAGAGCAATCGTTGAGTGCACATCATTATTCTTACATGTTTTTCATCTCTCAAAGGGCAAGGAAAATCTTGTTAATAAAAAAATCCTAAGAAGAAGGAAGAATTTTTACATATGTCACCCCTGTTGCAGTTACTTCCTCAAAGACTGATAATTAGTTATACATGTGTCATTAGTCTTTAGAAAGAAGATGGGATATTTGACCAAATGAAGTGTTTTAAGGGTACCAAAGCAACGCTCAATGTTCAAGACAGTGCCCGAAGTCCAGATATCCTCAAATAACTTCAACTGGTTTATTTTCACCGGTCAAATGATGTTAGCCCTTCTCTATTATGTAGGCAAAGAAAGTAATTGTTAGTTACAACATTGATTGTAATCGGTCAGTAGGATTAGCATAAATACTTCACTGTTTGAAGTATTATGGGGGGGGATCTGCAATGAGGAACAGTCCCATTTTGTAATCTTGTCCACTGAATTTCAAGTGATTGTTTGAAGAGTAATACAAGACCAGTTGTTCAGGATTCATGTGGTGTTTGAAATGGTGAAGTCTTCTCCTGTTTTTATGTGTTTCTCCATTGTTTATCTTTCTCTATATTTCTGCAATCTCATTGTAAAACAGAACGTGTGAATAATAGGATTTTTTGTCTCGAGCACCCTATTATGGTTGTGTTTACAATAGTCTATGTTTTCTACTAATGCCAAATCGAGGAATTATTAACTGCTCCTCGATTTCTGCTAAGCTTTACATCCTAGGACAGATTTGGGAATTCTTAACTGCTCCTCAGTCTCTACCTTGCCTCACATTTCTTCTTTTCATAATCCATTCCAAATTCTGAAAGATCCATGGTAGTGCACCTATCTTGCCCTATTTCACTCATGCTTGATATTTCTGCACTTAATCACCTGAGCCTCTTTGATGCCATTGCCCAATGGCTTTCCCTTACTTTTCCCACCAAACCAATTCAAAATCTAAACTCTGAATCTAATAGCTAGCCTAAAATACCCAATCAAAAAAGCTATATCTAACAGAGAGAGCCCTCTCTGAGTCCAGGAAGGCTAGATCCTAGGCCCGAAGCGGTTGTGATGTTGCCTCCGGGATTCTGTCTTCAGCCTCAGAATTATGAAGTGATAACACACACCTCTACCTGCATACATTATATGGAAAATATTCTATGAGTATTCACATCCTCCAGCTCCATCTACTTCGTAGCAACTGCCACCTTAGCCATCCCGCAACTTTGTCTCTTCTGCTTCTTCAGCGCATCCATGTAACTTGGGGCCCTCTGCCACTCAATGTTGTCCTCCTTAAAGATGTCAATATCAGGCCCATCCGGCCTTTTATTTACTTTTCTTTCTTAGTTTCAGTTATGTTGTCAAATCGGATGAAATCTCGATTTCACCCTAAGTACTGTTTTATTGTTATGCCTTTGTTGTAATTAGTGTCGAAGAGTAGTGCTCTTGATATGATACAACTATGTCGTATCATTTTTTATTTTGATAGGAAATGGAAAGATCGGGAGAGAATATATGTCTGATAAATATCTGGATGATGTCCTTGAATGTAAAAACTATAAAGAGCGAACTCAACAGAGATAGAAGGGTTCTGGTTTCCATGGAAGTTCTGAGTTCAAATTTTGTATAGTACATTTTGTAATGACTGTGATAAGATCTTTATGCATATCTTGAAGAGTTGTTTTGAGAAGATAATATAATAACGACTTGTTGCAAAATGGATTCTAATTGGACTTTTGAGCAGTATGTATGCATATTTCGTATTTTTTCTTAACTTTCTTATTCTGTTTGGCTGAATACTTCTTCAATTATCTTGTGTTCGGAATGTTGGTCACTAGTGTTTAATAAATGAATTTACCTATGTCTTGTTGTTGGAAATCACACTCATAAGTTAATCACTTTGTCACCTTAATGGGGCTCGACATAGGATTACTGTTTCATAAATCTTATAATGACTATTTTCTTCTTTAAGGCTGAGAAGGGCATATTCTTACTCTGCAATAAGCCTACCTCCCTCAAACTCTCCTCCTCTTTTCATCTGAGCGTTCACCTATTTTTACTCCTAAAGTCTGTTCACTGGTTTCAAACCTGGCCCATTCACAGCAACTAAACTTCATACGGCCTCAGGCCCATTATGAGTTATATCCAGCATATAATCTGAGTTATCACCATTGCTCCTACTTTTATCTAGAACCGCCAAATAAATAAATCTTATAGAGGTTATATTCTGAGAGGTCTCCTCAAAGTGAAATTTAATATAAGAAAGCCTCCTATTCTTAATATGTCCTAGGCACTGGTCTCTTGCAACTCAAGACTGCCTCTAGGGGTGACAACAAAAGGATTGGCACTCTACATATCCAAATATGTTATAATTATTATTTAAGCAATACTTGTCATAAAAATCAACATTGTTGCATGTGAACGAGGGTTTTCAAAACAAAACTTGATTAAATATCTAAAAAGAACAAGGTTTTTAATTAACACCCTTGATGCATTAATATGTGTATCATTAACAAGCCCTTACATATGAGAAGTTGAGTGGTAATGAGTTTACTAAATTTGGTGCAATTCAAAAGAAAACAATTTTAATGGCATATGAGGATTACAAGGTTATGTATTTGTTTTATTTTATATATATTTTTTAAATATAAGTAACTTTATGATTTTTAATCTTAGATACAAAACCTTGTAAGTTCAATTTTGTTTTTATTTTTTTTCAAGCTAACTTAATCCTAAGTCAAGGAAAACCCTAATGTTGGATGACAAAATGATCTACCCAATTATACAATGTTGTCGCCGTGATTGTGTGAGGCTCAATCAAGTCTAAACACCCCATGGAATATTTTTTATTTCCCACAACTAGCTCACACCCTCAAGCCCTCACTATAAGATATAAACCTATGACCTGATGGGGAATAAACTCCATGCAAACCAATTAGTGTACACCTTATGGTCCCAATTCACTAAATATATTGATATATGAAACTCAAATTTTCTCCATATATCCATGAAATGTGTAATATATGTGCTCTTTCTCGTATGGTAAATTTATCATCTTCACATACAATCATGTATATATTTGTTCATTGCTTAAAATATCCATGATTTTTCTTTGTTCCAACATTAATTCCTTCATATAATTAGGCCCGGGGAATTTTTTAAGCAATAGTTCCCCTTCACCCTTAATATTCTATGGAGACCCATTTGCAGCTAGCTATGTGTCCTTGCGAGCTTCCACTTGGAGAAAGTCCTTCTAGGAAGGAAATTATCATGAATCTATAGTGAGACTGGTATCACTGTAGAAGTAAAGTTTTAGCATGACAAGCTCCATGATTTCACATTTAGGTCATGGCATGTGCAGACTAGTTCTAGACTTGATGAGTTCAGTTGAGACGTTGGTATAGTTATAGCAGTTCTTATGGAGGATTTATTGATAAATTTTTGCAAAGCCACAACATTGGTGAGCATGTTTTCAAGAGATAGCAAGTGGGTTATGATAACTCTAAGTTTTATGCAAGATTTTATGTAACCCTCACGGGATTTTAGATTCAATAATCCAGTTGTGTATCAATGATGACAAGTAAAGCCAAAGCATGAAAGGATTTCAAGGATTCAAGCAATGAAATAACAAAAAATACATCACTATGCCCAATTACATAGTCTTGTTGATTGAATCATTTTGAATAAATTTAATGCTTGGCTATTATAATAGAGCTCCAATGAAAAATATCACAAGTTTAGGATATCTATTCCTTGAACCTCATTATAACGAGCTAAATATAGACTCTACCCCTACTAGTTTTGAACCCATAAACTCCAAAGAGGAAACATATTCTTAATTATTAAACTCACTCAATGTACTTATTTAATCCTTTTAAACACAACCACTTTCATCATCCAGATACATTTTATGAATCAATGTTACATATAAAATTTGTTAACTTTTTATATCACCCAAAGGAAATTTTATTATATTTGTTTTTAACTAAAATTTTGAATCAAATTGTTACATTTTGTTAATTTTTAATTGAAGGTTTGATATTCACTCGAGTATGAATTTGGATCCTTTTTAGAATAGTGATATTGTAAAGCCCTTTGTCCCAACAAGGAAACTAAGTTCATAAAATTTCTAAAGCAATTAGATGGTTCTAACCACAAAACTTAAAAATATAAAATTAACACGTGGCATAAGATGAACATTTAGATTTAAACTATAATAAATATAAAATATAAAGCAAACAACAAATTTGGAAGTGTCAATATCTATGTTATTACATACTTATATTCATTAAAAACTTGAAATCACTGCAAATTAATTTAAGTGGAGTTTGAAGT
Source organism: Pinus albicaulis (assembly GCA_034641835.2). Classification (NCBI taxonomy): domain Eukaryota; kingdom Viridiplantae; phylum Streptophyta; class Pinopsida; order Pinales; family Pinaceae; genus Pinus; species Pinus albicaulis. Next base: position 286,650,761 of record CM076575.1, read on the forward strand.
AAAGGGTGGTTAGGAGGATTAGGGTGCAAAAGCATCGAGAATGAGAAAGTAGATTCATAAAATCACCTCATTTTATATTGAACATTTCCCTATCTTTATAATACAAATTGTACTATATTGTTTGCTAAGGTTTTAAATGGGTTACGAAATGGATCAAGGTGAGGATTTGGTTACGAAATGGATCAAGGTGAGGATGTAATTGCAATGGTGGACAAGATGATGAACTAGATATCATGGCTTGTTATGGAAATTCAAAAAACCCAGTTGGCTTTTGTTATGCATGAGATTGAAGGGTTTTGTGTTAATTGAAGTTTAAAGAAATTGAATTTAATCCAATTGGGTTTTGTTATGCATGAGCTTGAAGGGTTGTGTATTACTGGAAGTTCAAATAAGTTGACTTTAATGGTTCATATTAAATCAAAGGGACAAAGGATAAATTGGGTTCTAGGTTCAAAAGCATTATGATAAATTGTATCTCTATGTAATCTATTGGAGATAATGGGATTGTGGAATGGAATGAGAACCTTAATCATGTCTATCTTTTTATTGTAGTCAAAGGCGATGCATTTCATCGGTGGGATGTTGGATTTGAGTTCAACAATGTGAGTGTGTTGTTATCATCAAAGATTTAAAACTTTTGGTATTGATGTTGGTAGGAAAAAAAATGGAATTATACACATTGTTAATTGATGAATGTTGACATTTAAAATCCAAAAGGGGGTGCATCACTAGGATAAAGAGCCTGAGGGAATGAATGTGTTGAAACCATATATATCTAAAAGATATGTAGTTGTAAATGCATATTGAAACTTTCTGTGTGTGTGTGTGTGTGTGTGTGTGTGTGTGTGTGTGTGTGTGTGTGTGTGTGTGTGTGTGTGTGTGTGTGTTTGTGTGTGTGTGTGTGTGTGTGTGTGTGGTTTTCAATGCATTCATGCCCTTATGCTCTTTTTCCAGATGATGGATCCCCTTTTGATTAAAAATGTTCACATATGTCAATTAACACTATGGATAATATGATTTCTCACACTATCATTTTTTTTGTTAAAAAAAATATTTGGCTTTTTGGAATTGATATTTGGTTTCAATGCTCTTATTGTACTCTTAGGAAATGCATTTGATTGGTGGTATGTTGGCTTTGAGTTCATTAATGTGAGTTTTCATTGTTATCATTATGGTTTTTGATATATTTGACCATGTCTATGTTCTTATCGTACTCAAAGGTGATGCATTTCATTGCTTGGATGTTGGATTTAAGGTCATCAATATTAGTGCTTATTGTTATCATCAATGAGAGCTTTGATAATGTCTATGTTCTTACCAGACTCAAAGGCAATGCATTTCATCAATGGGATGTTGGTTTGAGGTCATCAATGTGAGTGCTTGTTGGTATCATCATGGTTTTGTAAAACAAATTTTCTTTGGCTTTGTGGAATCCATATTCGTTTTCATTGTTCTTATTGTACTCATAGGAAATACATTTGATTGGTGAGATGTTGGATTCAAGGCCATTAATGTGTTTTTTCATTGTTATCATCATGGTTTTTGAGAGCTTTGACCATGTATATGTTCTTAACATACTCATTGTAAATGCATTTCATTGATGGGATGTTGGATTTGAGATCATCAATTTTAGTGCTCATTATTATCATTAATGACAGATTTGATCATGTTTATAGTCTTACCATATGCAAAGGCAATACATTTCATCGATTGGGTGTTTACTTTGAGGTCATAAATGTGAGTGCTTGTTCATATCATCATGGTTTTGTAAAAAAAAATATTCTTTAGCTTTGTAGAATGAACATCTAGTTTCACTGTTCTTATTGTACTCATAGGAAATGCATTTAATTAGTGGGATGTTGGATTTAAGGTTGTCAATGTGAGTTCTCATTGTTATCATCATGGTTTTTTAGAGTTTTCATCATGTCTATGTTCTTACCATTCCCAAGGGTGATGAATTTCATCAATGAGATTTTGTATTTGAGATCGTCAACACAAATGTGTGTTGTTATCTTCAATGAGGTATTTGATCATGTCTACATTTTTATCATACTCAAAGGAAATTCATTTCACCAGTGGGTTGGCTCTGAGGTCCTTAATGTGAGTTTTGTTTTTTATCATCATGATTTCTGTAAAACATTTTTTTCTTTGGCTTTATGGAATCAAATATCTTGTTTCACTTTATATTATATGCCTACCATATTATCTTGTTAATAGTAATTAAAATGAAAGTTTCACCATTGATTCCTACCATCTTATCTTTTCAGTGGCAACTAAAATGCATGTTTCTTTTCATTGGATTTAGTTGTATATACCCACAATTTATTTTGATTGGATGCATAATTTCTCATCATTACTTATTTTTACTTTAATACATTTCCCCTAATTTTGTACTGCAATTAGAGGTTTAAGATTCCATGTTATTACAGACTACAATCTTGTTTCCTTCATTACATTTGTCACTTTGGACAATGATTTCACCCTCTTGGAAAGGAGTTACAGGGAGAGATACAGAGGGGATTGAGCAGTGAGAAAAACATAGGTAGATAAGCTAAGAAAAAAGGCCTTTTGGCCTCACTGAAGAATTAAAACTAAGCATTTTGAGAATGCAGTTGAAGAACCTAGAGAACTAGAAGCCTGGGGAGCATGGTTGGGTCGCTTCGTCCATCAGGAAGTTGTCTACACTGATTGGAAGTTCTAGAGTGCTGCCATCTTCAGAGCCATAATGTTTCTTCCTACTGGAGGAGGGCCCAGTGCCACCGGGGCTGCCCTGCATTGAGAAAGTTCGGGGAGCAGAAGGATCAGTGCCTTCAGCTTTGGTGACAGGGTTGAGATGGTGCGTTTTAGTCCAACGTTTGAGAAGAGCGTAGTGCGGGGAAATTTTGTCAATGAACCGACGATGGTGCACCTTGCCAACGTACATGACAAATTTTTTAGTGAGGGAATCAATTTTTCATTCCAAGATGTTGTTTCGGTCTTGTTTCTCTTGAAGCGCCATGGCCAGCATGGTCTTGGTCTGCCAGTGGAGATTAATGGCGCGACTGAAAATATTTTCCCTAGAACTGGTGAGGCCATGGTTTGGAATCCTTCTGAAGGCTTCGTCTACTTCTTCTGTCAGAGTTCATCTGCGGATTTTCCTGGCTTTGTCTTCAATTTCCTCGATCTGAATCTTCATGTCTTGACTGGTGGCTGCACTCAAATTCCAACACGGAATTTCTAGCAGCAGTTTTTACGCGCATTATTGGGGGCTGAGTGGGAGTAGTCCATCGGGCACCACATCCACGCCCATCATGAGCAAGGAGGGGGGGACTGGCTCTGCGGGGAGCCATGATAGCAATGCATATCAAGGGGTGCTGGGCAAGAGCCGTTGGCTGCAAAGGGAGGGAAGGGTGGTCGGACACGAGGAGAGACAGGGATGAGTGGGTGAGCCAGGAAGTTGGAAACAGGGTTGCAGAAGCCTGAAAATGGAATGAGATGTAGCAGAGCAGGGTGTTTTTAATATAGGCTAGAGGGAGGAATATATGATAGGAGATGTGGTAGGAGAATGGGACACCTGGGCTGGAGATCATCTGTGGGAAATAAATGTTACAGTTGGGTCTGTCATTCAGATGTCTGACAGGGACAGAACCATGGGCGCGCTCATATGGAAGGAGAGTGGTGAGGGTGTGGGAGTTCTAAATCATGAATGTCGTGGGGGAGGAGAGATGATGCCAAGGGGATGGATTGTACTTCTATCGGTGAATCAATTTCCCTGATGCGACGGCATTCTTTTCTGATGTATAGCCAATCGAAGGCATCCCACGAATATTTCCGTTGACACATACATTTTCTAGCAGGTTGGCCAATTGGTTGCCTTTGCGTCTGACCGCATGGAAGGTGACGCCTTTGGCCTGGTCAATGTGGAATTTAATTTTCTAAAGAATTTTTTTTAGTCTCCATTTGTCTGAGACCTGGTTGATGTTTCTTCCCTGCTGGATATTTTTGCAGTCTTGGGTAGCGAGCTTGTTTATTGATGTTATTTTATATCTTCTCAAGGATTATTTATGCCCACATAAATGGTGAGTTCCAGACGCTAAATTTATTTCAAAGGTTTGTCTCTTTTGAGGCTCACTGAGAAGATGAAGTTATCAATGCATGTTGTTGCATTACTCTAGACTTAATTGTTTCCTTTTAAAATGTGACCTGTGTGGATTGAGTGGTGCATGTATGTGACTTCTAGTCATAATATAATTTGCTGTAATATTTTTTTTGGATTTTGGTTTAGGGATCGCTCAAGTTCATTTTTTAAGAAATTGACTCAACTCAACCAAAAATAAAGGAGAGTTTCTACTAAAAAACTAGTCTAAATAAGATGATAAAAGGTCAAGTCCTTTAACTTTTTGGTTTTCTATTTAAGCCTTCTTAATATTTATTGGAATTTCTTATTAAAATCGTGCTATTTTTTTTAATTCTAGGTAGGAAATCTAATGGAGAATGACATGTTAATTTTTTGTCACAATCTTTAGTTTATGGTAATTGGTGTATGATATAATATTTTCTTCAATTGTTGACATGGTGACTTGTTCCTATCGAGGGTGGCTTAATGTAATAAAATAATTGTTTATGGATTGAGTTAATGCCAATTCTTTTAGTGAATTGAACACATTTACATCATAGAATAGAAAATTTTATTTACGTTTTATATTTATAGTTCCTTCTTACCCGCAAAACACCAAAATCCACATAACATATATGACCTTATGTCTGAATAAATAGACTTGAAAATTTAAACAAGATATATTTTTTTTTCAATGAAACAACCACGTCGATTAGATTTTATTATTTAAAATGTATTCAATGTAAATGAGAAACTAAGAAAATATTAACTCTTTTGGACCTTATTGGGCTAAGAGGTGATATGAGAATCAATCTTGGAAGCATCTCTTTATTGTTTATAAGATATTGGTATATTGTTATATAATGAAAAAGTTATGTTGAAATATAAATAATAAATAAATATTTCAACTTATCCCAAAATATCTTCTCCTATCTGCAATTTTAGTTTGTAGTAAAATAAAAATAAGAATACAAAGAGGCAAAATAGTTCTAATTGTAAATTTGGTTGTTAATATGAAGTATGTAACATGGTGGAAGGAATTTGGTGTATCATCAATGACCATTTTTATTAAATGGATAGTGTTATAGTATTTTCTACTAAGCCCTAATAATGAAAAGAGAGTCCATATATGAGCAGGTTGCTTCAACAAGTTTAAAAAAATTTAATACTCTTAAATTAAGTTGGTTTCCCTTGTTGAGAATTTGTAGGGCTAGTGATTAACTCAAATTCTCTTATTGATAATTACCTGTGAGCTTGCTTATGTATTCTCTTATTTCACTTATTTAATCTTTCAGCAAGTCAATTATCAAAGTACTTAGTCAAATGTAGAGACAGAATAATTTCCACTTGTTACTGAACATCTTGAAATATAGTTAGGAAGGTAAATATTTGATTTACCTTCCTCACTTTCTATCACTGTCTTGTCTTTGACAAATTCTTTCCTCAGATACTTTAACTTTAGAGATGTCCTTACTGTACCCTTCCTAAACATTCCGCAATTTTTAGCCTTCATTCATTTCTGCAATCTGTACCTTCAGTTACCTTCAGCCATTTCCGCAATCTATACCTTCAGTCACCTTCAGTCACCTTCAGTCATTTCTGCAATCTATACCTTCAGTTACCTTTAGTCACCTTCAGTCACCTTCAATCATTTCTGCAATCTATACCTTCAGTTCGCATTCTATTCTTCTCCTTAGATATGCTCCTTTTAACGTTGTACAATCTCATATTCATCCATATTCATTTATCTGCTTTAAAACCTCAGACTTGACCGTGATTCATGTTCTCTAAATGAGTCGTAGTGTAGACATATATGTAGGAGACTGAACAGCTTTTAGGCTGACCATACAGATTGATATTTAGGCCTACTTATAATTTCAATTTAGGCCGACTTGAAGATTATTTTCTTTGACCTTTTACTTCACATATAATACAAAATTGTTGAAGGTTATTTCCACCATATTTTTGTTATCATTGTATTCTTCTTTTCATAATGACTTATTCATCATGAAAATCGACCTAGTTACATTTTACAACACTCCCTCTTAACCAGGGAGATATTCATATAGTTACATGATCACTTTCAAACTAAAGAATCTCATAAGAAAAACTGGATTGGTAATCTCATCTGTATAGCATCATTTCAACCAACATTGTACTAGTGCAAGGCCTTGACTAACAGCCCCATCTCTTCAACGAGACAATGGACTTCAATGCTAGCGAGACACATGACTTATAGATACCTTTGTCATTGTCTCTCCAAGGTACATACTCCACCCGAGTGTTCCCAAAGTATGACCTTCCTGGACTATTCTTCTCTTGGGTAGCTAGCCCTCAAAGAATATCGGTCCCCGACTACTCTTATCTTGAATTCCCTATCACATTCTCAAAGAGCATCGAATGCCAAATGATTACCCAATCCTCCATTCTGTCTTCCGAAGACTAGAATTATGTTTCTATCTCTCCCTCCCAAGGAGGACCTTATTCCACAAGGGAATGTATGCATTCTTATACAAAGCATGTACCTAAGCTCATCCTTAGGAATTACCAATTTTCTTCCACATAAGAAACTTACCATCAGGCTCCCTCTTAATCAGGGACCTCCAGCAGTAATGGTGAGACACCCAGCTGCTCATGAAGAATTCTTGTTCTTGATGTCATGGATTTCGATATTTAGGAATCTCCAACTTTTAGCTTCATAGGGCTTAGATCATCCATCACTTCCATCTTGAGTCATGTCAGCTATCAGAGTGATTCATCAGACTTCCTTTATCCAGTCCATTTTTATGTCATGTTGCTTTCCTTCGAATCATTTCCAAGGATCATACATACTTTCTCATGATTAGCAGCCCTGCACAGATTCATCCAGATAAACATATTAATATTAACTGTTAGAACAAAAGTTACCTTAGTGATGATCTTTCACCATGACATTTTCTTGTAGGCATCAGCTTCCTTCGTACAGATTGACACATCTCCTAATGATATGCTTTTTTCCAAAGGTCTTATTCTTTACCAGACTTCTGTTAGAGTCTACATGTCTTTCCAGGAGATCTCTTAGTCACATCTTGACATGGTTGCATTTCATGATCTCTTCCTCTCTGCACATTCTAGGGACTTATAACCTTTCTAGTTTCTTGTTCATATCCAACCACCTCATATTTCATGAGGACATATTATATTGATTTCATCTGTTCGTGTACTGAGAGATACTCCTCCATAGATCATTCTTCTAAATACAAAAGTTCATTACCTGCAACCATATGACTTCACATCATCCAATGCAGTATATAAATATATACATATCTCTTTACTCTTTTTCCCTTGAGTCATCCTATAGAAATTTTAGGAATAAATAGCTTCATTCCCTTGGCTTGTTTCATCAATATGTCATCACATCCCAGAAGTATGTTTCTATGATGACCCTTGCTCTTTGATAACTACTTTCTTAACGTTTGTCAAAGAGGCTTTCCCAGAGGTGATTGCTTCCTATCATATATCAAACAGAAATCAATTCATAAGTTTTTGTGATTTTCCTAGAACTTCTTTTCTTCAACTTCCTCCATTCTTTTCGATGATATGGACTTCCTTTCTTTCTCCTATTTGGATTGTCCCTTTAGGACCATATTTCCTGTAATGTCCATAAGTCTTTCCACATTTCCTACACAAATGTTTGAGTCTTTTATCCTACAACATTTTTGCCCTAGATTTGTCTTTTTCCATCTAGCAAAAGTTGAATGAGGTAACTTTCTTTTCTATCATCTTTTCCAGATCTCACAGTTGAGATCTTATGAAGATATCCCTTCATTATTTGATACCTCAATTTTGTGAAAATCACGTCTAAGTGACATAACCTTATTTATTGCATAGAATAGTTCTTTCAGCTTATCATGTATTCTCTTGATGTCTCCAATTCTTCATAGACAGAGGGATGTAAGGACATTGATTGATTCCATAAGAATCCTTTGAGCCCTTCTATGCCTTTCCATGTATTCAGATAAATCTTGACCTTTATAGAATTTTCATGACATTACTTTCTTCGAGGACTGTGACTATCCTCCTTATACAAGGATTCTTGGTAGCCCAACCAGCTCATAGATATCCCTGCAAAAACAAAGTCATTTAACCAAATTTGATTATAGAATGAAAAATACTTACTTGATAAGTGAAGATAAAGTCTTTAACTTGATTTCTTCGATGGCGATGGAGAAGAGATGTGTTAGTGCTTTCTCTTTGGATGATCTTCTTTGAGGACAAGGAGAGGATTCTTAATTTAATGAGAGGTAACTTGCCTTAATGGAAATTCCTTTTAGTCTTCTAGCCTTATTCCTTTATGACATAACTGAGATTGTATCAAGATTAGACCTCCTTGCAGTTTGTATTGCCAAGACCTTATTTTGTGAGAGCACTGAGATCACTTTTTACTTCTTATCATAATACCGAGGTATTACTATGTCACTAAAATATTTCCTTTAAGATAGCACCGATGCTATATGTGACAGCACCAACATATAACATCAAAAATGTGTGATTGTTATGGAATGTTACTGAGGTAGCATCGTTATTATTTCACTGTTGATTGGACCCGAAGTAGCATAGAATCAAGCTGTAACATATCATCAAAATCTTGTTTAGTATTTTCACTGTGATGTGCACTAGGTATACTGAGAGAATTGTTGTGATTCCACCAATCTAAAAACGCTTCTGAAATTGTAAACTGTGACATTCGGACTGCAATTGCCTCTCGAAATATCAGAGAATTAGATGCCTTCCTTAATTGTCACCTTAGCTCTGATACCATGTTGAGAATTTGTAGGGCTAGTGATTAGATCAAATTCTCTTCTTAATAATTACTTGTGAGCTTGCTTATGTATTCTCTTATTTCACTTAGTTAATCTTTCATCAAGTCAATTATCAAAGTACTTAGTAAAATGTAGAGACAGAATAATTTCCACTTGTAACTGAACATCTTGAAATGTATTTAGGAAGGTAAATCTCTGATTTACCTTCCTCACTTTCTATCACTGTCTTGTCTTTGACAAATTCTTTCCTCATATACTTTAACTTTAGATATTTCCTTACTGTACCCTTCCTACACATTCCACAATTTGTAGCCTTCAGTCACTTCCGCAATTTGTACCTTCAGTTACCTTGAGTCATTTTCGCAATCTATACCTTCACTCACCTTCATTCATTTCCGCAACTATACCTTCAATTACCTTCAGTCACCTTCAATCACCTTCAATCATTTCCGCAATCTATATCTTCAATTACCTTCAATCCGCATTCTATTCTTCTCCTTAGATCTGCTCCTTTTAACGTTGTACAATCCCAGATTCATCTGTATTCATTTATCTGCTTTACAACCTCAGACTTGACCGTGATTCATGTTCTCCAAATGAACCGTAGTGTAGACATATATATAGGAGACTGAACAGCTTTTAGGCCAACCATACAGATTGATATTTAGGCCTACTTTATAACTTCAATTTAGGTCGACTTGAAGATTATTTTCTTTGACCTTTTACTTCACATATAATACAAGATTTTTTGAAGGTTGTTTCCGCCATATTTTTATTATCATTGTCTTCTTCTTTTCATAATTACTTAGTCATCATGAAGACTAACCTAGTTACATTTTACAACATCCCTAAGATCATAAGTTGATATTTATTTTTCAATTATTTATGTTGAATGTGTCTTTCAACAGATAGATTATCATCACATTTTTCCACTCAAAAGAAATCAACATTTACCATTGATATTTGGAAATTCATTCCCACTTGTGCTTATCCACCTATCTTGTTATCATGGCCTATGAGTTCCTCTCCACGTGAATACTTGATTTCATCCACTAAGTTGTTGCAATGTGGATGCAATTCCATTATTGAGATATTATAAAACATTAATATAGCATGTAATGTTAAGCATAAAAGATTCAATTCTTGACCATTAATCGGGCATCTCATACATGTACCACACCCATAGCATTACCATTTACAGTATATATGTAAAATAAGAACACTAGAAAACTCACTACAATTGTATATAGACTTGGAATTTTTTATTTTCTTATAATAAAGGATTGGCATTAATGGCTATAGCGTCAAGGCCATTAGATTAAATAAACTATTCTGCAACATGCAATATCTTCTTTTTTGGTTATATCAGACATGTTAGTTCACATTCTAAATTTGAGCAATTGACTAGATTACATGTGACTCGTGGAGTTTCTCCAACAATGTCAATAAAAAAGATCATTTCTAACATTAAATGTTGATTCTACACCCATTATTATATCAATGATTCACCCAAACCCTTTGAAATTTCCCCATGTTTCAATTATTTTTTCTTTAACATGTTCTTTTACGATTTACTTCATTAAACATCAAATGTTAAATATGGATGATATTAAACATAACCCAAAATTTGCAAATCATTTTCAATTAATTAATCTCTAGTGTGTGGAAGTTTTTAAACAATCTAAACTACATAGAAATGTTTCTTTGTTACATGTCTATTCACAAATGTGGCCTTGTTAAAATAGAATGACATAGAACCATGAGAATATGTCTAAACAAATGGAACCTAGAAAGTAATATAAATTGTACATTTCCAAATGAAAATATTTTTTGATAACTTGATCATGGATACATAGATGTGGGTAAAGCAAGTTTCATACTTTTCTTATAAATCATGTTATCAAGATTTTACATACTAGAAAATGATTGCTTTAAAATGATGTAGGTTAGTTACTTTGTGGCATTAAAAGTAGACAAAAGGTGTTTGGACTCTAATTTTCACATAAGAGTTAAGGGTTTTAAATTATATTTAATTGGAGGAGAATCACCTAACAATCACATGGTTATTAAAGGGATTTTAGTGGGAGGAGAATTTTTATGTCAATTCAAACTTGAGGTATCAAAGCATTGTTATTTAATGTTTACAAGTAACATGAATGTGTTAATAACTTGTGGAGTCATAAAATATGGGGTAACTCAAATGCCCATTGATTATAGCACATGTGTGAGTGGGCAACATTTGTTTTATTTTGTGGAATTTGTCCTCTAATACCATCTCAATCAATTATTTTCACTCTCGGATTCAGTTGTACCAAATACCCATAAAAATGTCTCAATACATAATAATCATCTTCAATTTTCTCTTAATCCAATATTCTTCTCACCCACCCTACATTCATTTATAATTAACTTTCTAAATCTTGTTTTTTGGGTGACTAGACACAACTACCATCTACATTAAAATAAATAAAAAAACAAATAAAATTGTTCAATAAATCATCTTTTAATTATTCATCGATCCTTAAAAATAAAAACTTCTCATCTTTGAACATCATAATCACCAATTTTCCATGTTTGGTCCATTCTTATTCCTTCCTTCCATGACATTACTTGGAAGAGGTTATTGGCCATCTAATACCAAAATCCTTAAAAATAAAAACTTCTCATCTTTGAACATCATAATCACCAATTTTCCATGTTTGGTCCATTCTTATTCCTTCCTTCCATGACATTACTTGGAAGAGGTTATTGGCCATCTAATACCAAAAATAAATAGACATTTATTTTAAAAAATTGTTAGTGAAATTACTTAACTAAACATTTTGTTGTGTTCTTGTACATAATTAAGCTAAAACCATAATTCAACCTACCAAAAAAAGTTCAAAATATTTCCTTTTTTTATTGGGGGTCGGTCGAGGGCGTTGTACCATCTTTAGTTTCCAAAGATATATTTATCTTTTTCGTTTCTTCGTATTGAGGATTATCTTCGTATCTCGTTGAGGGCGGTGGCTGATCTATCATGTGTATTTTCTTCTAAATTATTTTCACCGACTTTCCAGAATTAAAACACAACGCTAATATTATATAATCCTTTCCCAAAAAGTTAGATCTATGGCAAAGGTTATATAATATTAAGGTTGTGTTAGTTATATGTATTATTTATTTATTTATTGGGTTGGTATTTTTTTTTAAAAGATAGATGTGATATGTTCTGATTTTTTTTAATGGTATTGGACCTAATGTGTAATTCGAAGCGGCTTCGCATCTTGTCCGATCAAGCAATAAGTGCCGTCCTCGTATGTTTTCATCCCAACAAAATTATAGTAGTTGTATAGGGGTTTTGTTATTTTTTAATGGTATAAGTTATATAAAAATATTTAGTAGTTTTATTTTCTAGCGTTAGTTTAATTGGTTAAGTTTTTATTGTTAATGTATTTAGTTAATGGGAGGTCATAGGGTCAATTCTCTTTTATGCTTTTAGGGTTAGTTTTTGTGGGAAGTGATTTCGAGTGGATCTGCCCAAATATTTTTTGGATTGAGGGTTTTATTTATATATATATATATATATATATATATATATATATATTATTTTTATATATTGTTATTTTGGGTGATTAAATTTAAAAAATATCATATGAATTTAAAATTTGACAAATTTCTTATTCTAGTCAAACTAGTCGTTTTTTCAACAGCTAGTTGGAGCTGTCATTATCTATTTAAATAAGTTTCTTGATCAGATTTCTCATCTTGTCTTGATGATGAACCACATTGGCTATAGAAATTTCTTACATGTGATTTTCACCGAAAATTCGTATACACAAATATCATATGAACAAATGCCATATAAAATAATTTGTGGTTTTTTGGGTAACAAACCCTATTTACACATTAAGAATCTCCATGATAAAGTGGATGTGAATCTCCACGATAAAAAAATATTGTTATATATATATATATATCACAGAGGAAAAAACATTTTTTTGTATTGATAAATAAAAAAAACAGTACATATTTTGAGATCTGCAAAATCATTCCACATGGATCTTTCTCAATTTTCTGCAAATAAAAAAGATGTAGAGTTTGTGAGTGCCCCATATCCAGAAGTGTGTTCGAAATACTAAAGTACTAAACATGTTTTCCAATCAACTACTAATAAACAATATAGACAACTGGAGCATAAAAACAAGGTATATTTGAAGACAAAAACCAAAGCAAACAGGAGTCCAGTAAAGCAAGTGATCAAAAGTTAAGGAATGTGAAAGGATCTCTCCGCTAGCAGCTGACAGTCTGAGAAGTGCTGCAATTTGATTCAACCAAATAGCTCAGCCAAACCCAACTTGGAGAGAAAGTCAGCCTGAGTATTTACTTCCTAGAAGATATGTTCCATAGGAGGATCTTGAAGTCTCAAACTAGATACTTGATGCGGTGGATCTAGTCCAAAAGGGAAGGCAGATGAAACTTAGTGTTCCCATTTATCCCATCTATAACAGTTTTAGCATCCCCGAAAATGTGAATGGAGGGAAGTTGAAGATTGTATGCCACCCACAGGACACTCCAAAGTGCGAGCACTTCATCTTTAGTGTTTGTGCCAGGTCCACCATTCCAAAAGATATGATACTTCACTCTCTGGTCAATCTTAATCCAGGCGCCACATCCATAGAAACATGCGTGTTCATCCCCGTCAAAGAAACCAGTTGGCATGGCCACTGGAAAAGTATGGAGGCGATGGGAAAGGTCCCGGGGAGGGGAAGATGGTGATGATCTACCAGAAATCCAAGACATGATAGCCCAATGAATCTAGGAGAGATTCAAGGGAAAACCCTCAAAAATGCAGCGATTTCAGGCTAGCCAGATCTCCCAAAAGAAAAAGAAAGGTAGAGATTGAAATCTCAAGAAATAATTCTCCCAATATTGAAGGATTTATAAGATGATGAGGGGTCTCTAAGCATAATCAAGTAAATATCGAGAGAATAAAGACCAGATTTTAATGATAACGGGACAGGAGAGGAAAATATGAGCCATTGATTCAGAATCAGACCGGCACAATGAGCAGCGCCCAGGTCCATAGAAGCCCCGCTTAGCCAAATTTTCACATCTTAACATATGGTTTCTCCATAAGAGCCAGTCAAATAAAATGATTTTGTTAGGAATGACCCGATTCCAAAAAGGTCTAAAAGATGACAACTCTCGGTCCAATACTTGTTGAGCGATAATGAAATTGTAATACTCAGCCACCACAATAGTCGCACCATTCATCAATACATTCCATACAATGTTGCTGCCCCCCCAGTGAAGGCAAAGACCACATGCCTATAACTGATTCAAGTAGGATTTCCATGCAAATACATCTTGACCGACCAGTCCCAGTAGAGAAGTAGATTTCCACACTGGGAAGCCTTATTTCCAATGAGAAATAACTTGTGACGGGAAAAATATACCTTTCTGAGCCAATGTATGTCTGATATGTTCTTCTAGAAAAACATCCAAATTGAAGACTTTGATTTGATCACTGCCCAAAAGTATGCCTTTTCCATTGGCAAACTGTCAGGCAAGCATGTTTGAAAGAAGTGACACCACCCTCCTGAATCCCAACCAAATATGATCCTCGAAGATGGGGAAATGATGCGAGCCTATAGATCTGCTGGAGCATCAAACCATTGAGATACTTTGTTTTGATGAGGGCAGGCCAGAAGCCAGAACCTGTTAGCACCCTCCAGATGGATTTTATTAATAGGGCCTATGTCCAGCAGCCCCGAGCCCCCATATTGTTAAGGTATGGAGAGGGAGGCTAGTTTGTAGAGGTGGATTTTCTGTGCACCCTTTACCCCAGACCAAAGGAACTGCGAGATGATGGACTCAATAAGAGAAAGTATGTGGGAAGGAAGGTAGAAGAGGCGAGCCCAATATACTGCCTATTATTGAAGCACAGCCTGGATGAGTACAAAATGACCTCCCAAAGATAACCACCTGTGAGCCCTATTGTAAATTCTCTATTTAAACTTATCCATAAGCCAAATCCAATCGACAGTTTTGTAGCTGCAAGGTTTCAGCCTGAAGTTGAGGTAGGTTATGCCTGTCGAGATATGTTCCAGCTTCATTCCAAATACCTCAGCAATGAAATCAATTTCCACTCTATCAACCGAGGCAAATAAGAGAATTGATTTTCCCCCATTTATTTGCAGCCTAGAGGCCGCACCAAATCGCAAGAAGAGGTAGTGTAGACATATCCATTGTGCTCTTAACAATCTACCAAAAACAAGTACATCGTCCACAAAAAAAGAGTGTAATAGAAACTGCAAGGGAGAAGATGATACCGTCAAAGAAACCCCTCCTATGCGCGTCCGTGATAAGGTTGATGAGGCCATCCATGATTAGAATGAATATGAGCGGAGATAGAGAACACCCCTGGCAGAGACCATGACCCGCCCTGAAAAACTCTGAGGGTATATAATTCATATATTAAAACTTTTAATTTAGTTAAGATTATGATTTTTTTTAATCTTGACAATGTAAGATGTATTGTTAGGGAAGTGTTTTGATGCCTATCAATATTTACCAACTATTTAATTTATATGGTTATATTAATTGTATGAAACTTTGATAACTATGTACATTTTTAATGGATTTATTTTTTAACCATATAAATTAATAAATATGTTTTTACTATCTGCATTTAAACGAATGTGTATATATGTAAATCAAAAGAAAATTTATCTCATCATATTAAATTGGAAAATGATGATTAACGTTCTAATCAATGTTTCTATTCCAAAAACATCTTCTTCTTGTCGTATAAACTTTGATTTAACTATAATCATGTACCATTTTCTTGGCTTTGCTTTGTTTTGGAAAGGAAAAGCTTGACTACTTTTTAGTACTAGTAAATTTGATATTATTAAAAATATATATTATTTTTCAAATAAAATTTATAATATTTATGTGGGGTGAAATATATTTCCTTCTAAATAAGAGTGTACATGATGATTCTAAAAATATTAGGTTGAACTTTCACTAGGAAGACCAAACCATAGCTAAAATTCAACTCTTCGTAGAGAGACATAAGATATTAGAGTACTTAGAAAGCCAAAATTAAACATACAAAGAAGGAAAAGTGCACCTATTCGGGCTTGTAAGTGAATAGTAGGAACTATAAACAATTAAACCATGGATACATCAAAGAAACTAAGTGGAGGGATCAGAATATATGGCCACAACCAAGATGGGTTCCTTGTCGCCTAGGATGCCGCCAGCTTGGGGTGGGATGCCAAGGTGTTGCTCTATGTGTTCCATCCTTTGATCTAGGTCCTTCATGTGATGATACAGGTGCTTGGTAGAGTGGAGGAGATATGCTCGATGATTTAACCTATCCAATATTATTTCTCCAAGTAGGAATTTCATGTGCCAATATAAATCCATTATGTGAATAATTTGATTGAAATGACCACATGTTTTCCCAATGTTTGGTACCCTATATTCCATCTTAACAAGTACCTCCATGTCTAAGAGTTGATGTCTATGACTCAATTTTTTTCTCCCTAAGCACAAGCGATTTCATCCTGGATGGGGCTCGAGGTGAGCTCACAAAACAGGGTAGTGGTTTCCTCCAAACAGTGGAGGATATGTATATTTCCCCAATTGGCCCATTCCCAATAGTATGTTTTTCCCATGCAAATGTGAGTGTGTTGATGGGGTATGTTTTTTTTTTATGAAACCAGCTCCCAAAATAGAAGCGAAGAGAGATCAATGCCTTAGAAATCAACCACTTCGAGGGGGAAACCTCCTTTATATTACATGAATGAACAATTCTTGGATGATACGAATGACAAAACCTCATTTTTATATATAGGAGACCATGGGGTCACAATATAATCCTAGCCGATCTCAAATAATAATGTAAGGGCACAACAATAACAATAGTGGGCTTTTATGGGGTACAATAATAACAATATGGGGACTACATGGGTACAACAATAACAATAAGGGGGCTACACTAACAACAGTAAGGGACTACACTAGTAATATAGTGACCTAACATGTCCCTCTCCTTCAAAAAAGTGTTGTCCTCAATGCTTGAGTAGCTCTAGATGTTTATGTATAAAATTCTCATCCTCCCATGTGGAATCTTCAGTGGGTAAGTTCTTCCACTTGATGAGATACTCTAAAATTGATCAATTTCGTAATTGTCAAGTTCTTGTTTCCGTGACTACTTCAAGTTCCAATATTATTTTTCCTTCCTCATCAAGTTCTAGCAATATTGTTTGAAATGTAAGTTTTTCACCTATAACCTTCTTTAAGCATGAAACATGGAAAACTAGGTTCACTCAAGAAGAAGCAAGAAGCTTCAATTTGTATGTCATAGTACCAATATTTTGCAACACCTTGTAAGGACCATAGTACTTTGGCGATAATTTATTATCCTTCTAAGCTTGCTTGAGGGACATTTATTTTTATGGTTGTAGCCGTAAAAATATCCAGTTTCCTACATCAAAACTTCTCTCACTGCGATGTTGACATGCATGTTGTTTCATTCGATTTTGTGCCAAATTTAGGTTATCCTTTAAGAGTTGGAGAACTTGTTGTTGATGCTCGATGTGATCTTCCACTGCTTGAACCTTGGAATTTTCTCTTAAAGATGATGTGATGGACAGTGGATGATATCAATAAAGTGCCATAAATGGGGTCATTTTTGTTGCAGTATGGAAGGAAGTGTTATACCACCATTCATCGAGAGGTAACCACTTGACGCATTGTGTTTTTTTATCATATACAAAACAACGAATATATCCTTCCATACATTTGTTCACTATCTCAGTTTTCCCATCGGATTGAGGATGATAAGATGAGCTATGAGCTAGTTGAGTACCCAAACAAGAAAATAATTTCGTCTAAAAATTTCCAGTGAAAATGGGATCTTTGTCGCTTACAATAATCTTTGGGTTTACATGCAACTTTTTAATTGTTTCCATAAATGCAATAGCAATTGTACTTGCTTTAAATGTATGATATAATGCACAAAATTGTGCATACTTGGTAAGTCTATCAACTACCACCATGATGACACTCTTTCCTTCGGACTTAGGTAAACTTGTGATAAAATCCATTGAAACCTCCTCCCAATGTTGACTTGGAATGGATAAAGGTTGTAGCAGACCTGGGGTCTTAATTGTCTCAACTTTATTTTGCTGGAAAACCAAACATTCCGCCACAAACTTTTGAATATCATATTTATGGCCATCCCAAAAAATTATTTCTTCACCCTATGGTAAGTTTTTAATAATCATGAGTGACCTCCTACAGGAGAGGTGTGAAATTCCAAAATAATATTTTGTTTTAGTTGGGAATTCTTACAAAGATAAAAGTGATCTTTGTACCATAAGGAATCATTTTTCCAACTAAATGTATCAGATGTAATGGGATCTTGTTGCAACTTTCAAATGAGTGTCCAAAATTCTTCATCATTATTCCATTCCTTCCTTGATTCGGTTA
Organism: Pinus albicaulis; assembly: GCA_034641835.2. Lineage (NCBI taxonomy): Eukaryota > Viridiplantae > Streptophyta > Pinopsida > Pinales > Pinaceae > Pinus > Pinus albicaulis. Next base: position 286,669,145 of record CM076575.1, read on the forward strand.
TCCAATTTGGTTGGATAATATAATTGGAACAAAGAAATGCTTCCACCTCCTTATCCTTTCTTGAGAGTGCATCTGCAACATAATTTAGTTTCCTTTTTTTGTAGATGATTTAAAAGTCATAACCCAACATCTTTGTGACCCATTTTTGCTGCTCTTCTGAAGATAGTATTTGTTCCAAAAATTATTTAAGACTATCATGAACAATTTTTACCTTGAAGTGTCTTTCCATTAGGTGAGGTCATCATTTCTTTAGCGCATGTAGTATTGCCAACATTTCCCTCTCATAAATAGCTTTCTGTAAATACTTTCCTTTGATTTTATGGCTTTCAAAAGCAATGGATCTTCCTTCTTGCATTAAAACAACACCAATTCCATTTCCTGAGGTATCACCTTCCACAATAAAGGTTTTTGTGAATTCTGACGTAGCTAAGATAGGTGCTAGGCACATTCCCTCTTTAATATTTTCAAAGGCCTTAGTTGCTTCAGGAGTCCATGAAAATGCATCTTTCTTCAATAATGTTGTTATAGGTGTTGTTATTCTGATTCTTAACAAACTTGCGATAATACCCTATTAACCTGAGAAATCCTCGCAACTGCTTTATGGTTGTGGGGAATTTCCATTCCTTAATGGCTTTAATTTTGTTAGGCTCTACTTAACACCCTCCTGAGATACAATATGAACCTAATATTCCACCTCTTGTACTCCAAAGAAACAATTGGAGGTTTTTTCATATAATTGTTTCTCCTCCAATAGTTTGAGCACCCTGTCAACATGTTGAACATTATCCTTCCAAGACCTGTTGTAGATTAGTATATCATCAAAAGATACTAACACAAATTTTCTAAGGAAGGGTTTGAAAATGGAATTCATGAACCCTTGAAATGTATAAGGTGCATTGGTAAGTCCAAAAGGAATGACCAAAAATTCATAATGGCCCTCATGAGTTCGAAATGTTTTTTTTAGAATATCTTCAGCAGTCATTCTAATTTAATGATATTCTGAATGGAGATCCAACTTGGTAAAATAAATTGCTCCATGTAATTTATCCAATAATTCATCAATCACGGGAATGGGAAATTTATCTTTAATGGTGAGCTTATTGAGCTCCCTATAATCCAGACACATGCGCCATGATCCATCCTTCCTGTGCACCAATACTACTGGAGCAAAGAAAGAACTTTGACTAGGTTGAATTATACCAGCCTCTAACATTTCTACAATCATACGTTCAATTTCGCTCTTTTGGACATAAGGATATATGTAAGCCCTGATTTTTGTAGGAGCACTTCCTAGAATCAAATGAATAGCATGATCATGATCACGAATAGGTGGGAGTCCTTTGGGAGTTTCAAACACCTTGGAATGATTGTCCAAGAGTTTTTGGAGATCTGGAGAAATAGATGATTTTGATGTTAGAACTTCAAGTGAGAATAATTGTGAAATTATGCCTCGTTGTTCTTTCTTCAGAAAATTTCTCATGACATTAGAGCTTATTATATTTCCCAGCTTCCCTGTGATACCCTATAATTAAACTTCCCTTCCGAAAAAAGAAAAAAAAAAGTTCTTGAAAATTAAAAGCTACCATCCCCAAATATTGTAACCATTGTACTCCTAGTACAACATCAGCACCTCCCATTGAAATGGAAATAATTGGACTATTCAATACATATTCCCCCATGGTTAGCTTGATATTGTGAAATTTTCCAGAGAAAATCATAGTTCCTCCATTTGCAACCATCGTTTGACACTCTGGTGCTGGGTATAGGAAGAAATTCAATTCCTTGGCTACCTTACAATGAGTAAAATTATGGGTGCTACCTGAATCAATCAACACTATCACATTTTTCTTCTTGATATGTCCTTCTATCATGAGAGTTTAAGGAGTGGTAATTCCTACCAATGCATTACAGGATATGGTTGGACTCATTTCTTCTTTTTCTACAGTTGGTTCCTGGTGTATATCCTCTTCTTTTGAAGTTTCTTGTTCATTTTCTTCCTCCTCTTCACAATCTATGTAAAATAATTTCTTCTTAGCACACTTATTACCTTTAGTGTATTTTCTATCACAACTATAGCAAAGCCATTTTGTTCTTTTTTCTTCCAATTGTTGTGGTGTCAACCTTGTAGGTTGTGGAAGTCTAGGAGTAGAATCATTTCCATCTTTATGGATGTGAGTGGTAGGCTTCCTTGTCGCCATAATTTTACTTTCAGTTTTTCTTGCCAACTTGAATGCCTTCTCCAATGAATCAGGTTCCCAAAGGTGAACCTCATGTTGGATGTTATCCTTTAAAGTCCCTATGAAGACATCAATCATGTGCTCCTCTGGAATATCAGTTACCCTTTATTCAATTTTTGGAAGTCCTCAATTTTTTCCACCATTGACCCCTTTTGTTTGAGATTTATCAATTGGCTAAAGAAGGTGTTGCTCTTTGTATCCTCATAATGTGCTATCATTTCCTCCGTAAAAATTGACCAAGTGACAATTTTTTTACGAGAGAAAAGCCATTAATACCATACAAATGTATTTTGTTCTAAATATAAAGTTGCAATGTGTACCTTTTGTGTGTTTTGCACATTATGGAGATCATAATATTGCTCCATATGTAGTATCCATGTTACGGGATCCTTGCCATCAAACTTCCTCATATCGATCTTTGGAATATGGTGGGTCTTCAATCCAACATTAGCGTTTATGAAATCATGATTAACATTTATTTTGTTCTCACCATGAGTTTCCTCTACTACCTTTTTGCCATTAGGAATCATTTCTTGTATCAACTTTGTCAAACCTTCCTTCAAACCTTCCATGTTCGCTTTTAGATCATTCTTCATGTCTTCCATGTTTCCTTTCATTTTTTTGTCGATCTTAGCTTCCATGTCATCCATATTAGCTTCCATGCCATCCATATTAGGTTCCATTTCATCCATCTTAGCTTCCATGCCATTCTTCAAACCATCCATCTTAGCTTCCACACCTTTCTTCAAAACTTCCATTTCATTTTTTGTTACACTTTGCGAGAGCGAAATTTGGTGCACTTGATCTTCTAATTTTGATATATCATGTTACACTTCTTCCTCTTCATGAGTCATAGTAGAGTATTCTGAGGGCTTAATGGGTGTTGAATTATTTTTATGGGGCATTTTAGAACCCAATACTGATATCTATGCTTCAATATTCCCTTGGAATCACTTCAAACTGATTTTTCAAACAAGACTTATGAAATTTGAAAAGAAAATACACACCTTTTTCTTGCGTTTGAGGAGCCCGATCTTGAAACTAATGTATCTCGGTAATTTTGGATCCCTGAGATTTTATCTTTGGTCCATTAGTAGCCCTATGAATCTTCTTTCAAATTCCATAGGTCTGACCCCATTTGGATTCTTCAAGACAAAGTTATGCCCAATCTCCCACAATGACCTAATTTATGGGTTGGTTCACTAGAGCGAACTTGTACGGTTTGCCACGTGTCATAGTTTCCTCCTTTGGCTCTGAACTTGATACATAGGAAACTAAATTCCATTTAATTTCGACCACTTTTTACATAATTCCAATCTGATGCTCAGGGAGAGATTTATGAAAAATTTTCCAAGGTCACCTCTTTGAGATGAAATTCAGGAGCCTGCAAAAACCCTAACTTACACAGATCATATCTCCAAAAATATTTTGAACAAAGATTTGAAATTTTTAAACGATGTTCCTCGGGATTTCTTCATAAATGGGTTTTTTGTTTAGATTCTGAAATTTCGTAGAAAAATAGTTATAGTGAAAATTCCACGATGACGTGTTTAAAGCAGCGAAACCCTAGAATCAAAAGCTCTCATACCAAATGTTATGAAACCAGCTCCCAAAATAGAAGAAAAGAGAGATCAACGCCTTAGAAATCAGCCACTTTGAGGGGGAAACCTCCTTTACATTACATAAATGAACAATTCTTGGATGATACAAATGACAAAACCTCCTTTTTATATATATGAGTCCATGGGGTCACAATATAATCCTAGTCGACCTAACAATAATAAAGTAAAGGCACAACAATAAAAATAGTGGGCTTTTATGGGGCACAATAATAATAGTATGGAGACTACAAGGTTACAACAATAACAATAAGGGGGCTACACTAACAACAATAAGGGACTGCACTAGTAATATAAGGACCTAATAGGTGTAGAGTCCATAAAGGAGAGGAAAAAAAGGGCCAAAAGAGGGGATTTGTGAACCTAAAAATCCTGAGAGAGGTCCATGCGATGGGAAAATGGGAGAGATAAAAAAGATGGCAATGATGGCAATGACCAAGAAAAGAGAACAACAACTGCTAGACAACAAAGGTGTAGAGCCATATAAGAAGAAAGTAGGGGGTGATAGAGGGCCAACAGGAAACAGTGAAAAAGGGGGGAAGAAAGGCCCAAAAAATGGACCATAGATAGGATTCTAAGCCACTGAAATAGGGAAATTAAAAAAAATAGTCAAACCAAACCAGAGTGAAAAGAAAATGAGGGATAGAAAAGAACCATGGAGTGGATGAAGAGACCTGACACCAAGATGAGTTGCTTATCTTGGAATAATATAGAAGTGCCACTACCAAAGGCATTATATAAAGGTGGAGAGTTTGGTTTCCTTACATGCAGAGGTATTTGAACACAAAAGTAACACCACCCCCACCAAGCTTGCAAGGGAAAGGTGACTACAAGGCAAGTGCAAGCCTCCAAGTCTTTTGATAATTACCTTCGACATTGTAGTTCCAAACAACAAAAGGAAAAATTTCAATGTTGGAATTACAACAACCCGACGAAGACTTCCAATCATTCCTGACCAAGTTTCTAGAGGATGGGTGATAGAGGACCCCAATTGGAGTTGAGGCAAGTCAACGCTTGTGCGGAAGGATTGTATCTTTGGTAACCAGCTTTGGCGAAGTTATGTACATTTTGGACTGAAGTATGAGGAGCCATAAATAGTGTTAATCTGTGCTGGTACTTCGCACGAGTGAAACCCCAACGGGCAATCTAGATGTTTAGATGACAATTAAGGCGAGAGTGTGAAGTATGTAGTGAGTTAATGGTCTTGGTTATAGGTTGCATGGTGATGTCTTGGTACTACTTAAGTCATAAACATTATCTACAAGGGTGTGCTTCCACGTTCCCTCGTCTCCCAGCCAGGTGGGATGGTGGCGCCCCCTCAACCCCCTTCCCCTCAGAAAACACCCCATCCAAGGAAATTAAAATTCATATTAAATGATAACTGTTTTTAAAATTAAAATTCATACTAATAAAGAAAGATTAAACATGAATTAAATTATTTCCATTGACAAATTATGTTATTGTATCTTCACTATAAACATAGAGATAATATATAATCATAATAAATATTTAAAAAATAATAATTTAATAATAAATTACACTAAATATTTCAAAATTAATAATTAAACAATGGGTTCGATTAAAATGAAGACAAATACATAAAAAATGGGTATAAGTGAAAATGTGTGTATGTTTATTGAAAGTTCTGATATGAACATATTTCTATTAGGAACAAGTATCTACATTTTAAAATTATTTTCTGTTTGACACACTAATTATTTATCAACTAAATATAATAGTAATATGATGTGACAAACTTACTTAGATAGGCGTCAATAGGTGCGGACATGCTCATTCATGCATGTTCGTAATTTGTCACCTTGTAAGACACGGTAGCCTCATCACATTTAAAACTTGATAAGGTTAGGATTGCCTCGTGAGATGTGGGAAAAACAATGGGGAGGAGTATGGACTCCTCCCTAGCCATAGTTAAAATCAGGCTTTTTTATGGAGCTTCAAGGCATTGGTACGAAACCTAAACTAGAATGAGTTGGTTTTAGATGTGAATTATAAGGTGACAAGACACGAGGTTTTGATTCAATTTTTATGGTTGGTCATGGGGGAAGATGAGAAGAATGTATTTATTGGTTCGAATGGAAATTATTTCATTTATTGACTGGCTAGAAGTTTGTGGAAACCTATTTTGTTTCCAGTGGAGGATAGGGATAGTTATAATTGTTGGTAATCTATCGGAAGGTTCTTTATTTTATCTCTAGGTATCTCATTTTTCTCTCTTTTGGTTTATTTCTGGTTGTTCTAGTTTATGCTCCTAGTTTGGTGTGAGGAAAAAGGGTTTATTCATGGTCATTGTATTCAAGCATGGAGTCTACTTTGGTTTGGGTGGGTTGCAATGGAGGATTTCATCTTCATTCATCTCCTCCTCCTCTATGTGTTCTTTTGTAACACCCCATCCCACATTTACCCGCTTTCACAAGATCTCAAGGGTAAACATGAGCTAAGAGTTACTATTACATGACCTGATAACCAAGTTTGAGTTATGGCAGTGGGACCTACTAACTTGAAAAATTTATCTAACCTCTCGGGGACACCTAATCACCTGGATGTCAGACAACATCCACTGGTGATATTTCCCTAAGCTAGAGCTACCTTTTCACTGATTTTACAGCCTAGTCACACTCACGTAGGCATATGCATTCATCTATAAGGCTTCGGTTTCATGCACAATCCTTCCTCCCTGCATCCACATCCACACTCACAAGCCATCTTCCCTGTTTTCAGGGACTTTGACCCAAAAATTCAAGGCTAGCCTCCAGGCCAACTATCAAGAACTTCCAAAGCCTCCTATAGGAGTATTCTTTCACTTTTCTTGACTCAATCCCTGCTCAAACTTGTCTAATACATGTGATAATCAATTACACAAACACTTTGTAAGCATAGTACCTGTATGTCATGAATGCATATATGTACAATAACTCATTGAGTTCATTAGGAATCATCAAGAAGGCTTGTTTCCCAATATTAATATCTATAACAAGCACTTGTTAGCTCTTGCGTTCATGTATATAACCAAGAGCATGTAAAACCATGTAATGGAACCATAACAAGAGCACTTTATATAATGAGAAATATATCATGCATGTAACCAGCACTTAACCAAAAAGAAACCATGACAAACCAGTCATAAAATCAGAACTTGTGCGCATTGGTCTCATTAAATAATAACAAATATCACCATATGCAAATGCCAACCAAGTCAAGGAATTCCACATATCACCAACCATATATTTGGCTTAACCAAATCTTTATTTTAGCGAATAACCAAGGATGTGTTTCCCCTTGATGTATGTGGAGCTATGTTTTGGAGTCCATACATGTACATGTGTGATGCAATATTCATGAGGAGATCTTACCATCACCAGCTCATCAAGGATGGAAAATCATACATCATCAACGCACATAAAGGTAAGTCGAAATTTTCATTGTTAAGTGCCAACCAAGCCAAGAAATTGATCAGTTCCAGCAAGAAGTATGGTTTATTCTTTTTAAGGGAAATTCAGTCTGCAAAGGAGTAAATAAGATGCAAATAAACCCTGGATATGTGTACTACGAAACAGAACTACAATTGGAGGAGTTGTTACATGAATACAAGGATGTGTTCTGAGAGACTAAAGGATTACCACCTAAGAGAGAAGTAGAGCATGAGATCTAGTTACTTCCAGACTCCCCTTTGCCAAATATTGAGTTGTATAGGCAGTTTATTATAGAATCAAGTGTCATGAAGAAACAATTGTAGCAACTACGGGAACAGGGTGTCATTCGACCAAGTAAATCACCATGTGTGTCACCCATCATCATTGTGTCGAATAAGGATGGCACTTGGCGGATGTGTATAGATTATAGGGCGTTGAACAAAATCACCGTCTGAAACAGATACCCCCTGCCTGAGATAGATGATTTTTTGGATCAGTTGCAGCAAGAAAATATTTCACCAAGTTGGACTTGAAGTCTGGATATCAACATGATCGAGTCAAAGAAGAAGATACCTGGAAAATCGCCTTCAAAACTAGGCAAGGTTTGTATGAGTGGTTAGTCATGTCATTTGGCCTATGTAATGCACTAGCTACATTTGTGAGATTAATGAATGATATATTTTTCCCTTTTATAGGTTCATTTTTTATTTTTTATTTGGATGATATATGATGGGCCTCTAAATTAGACATAAAATAAGGCCCATTTAACCTTTCTTAGGCCCATCTAAACTTCCTTGTGCACATAAAAGATATATTAAATCTCTCCTTTTGCACTTAATAATGTTTTCTTATGCTTTAATATGTTCTTAGGAAGGTTTAAAGATAATTCCATATTTGAGCCTAATATTTGTTATTTTTGTAGAATATTGTGAGAATATTGGGCAGATTATGCAGATTTGGAGAAGGAGATAATTTAGGGACTTGCTCCCTACCACAGGAAGATCAAGATTGAAGAATAAATGAGAACAATATCATGAAATTATGGATAAATCTTGGAGAGATTCAAGGGGGTTTTCCACCCTCCTTAACTATCAAAGACAGCCAAGCCAACTTAAGATGAAGTGCACTCAATATATGGTTTACTTGGATTCAAAGTGGACTCAATCACTATTTTCTAAGGAGTTGTTGGTAGTTTCCCTTGAGGATAAATGAAGCTGATAAAGAGCTAATTAGGGTCGATTCCGATCCATTCAATTCCATTTTCCATTCCATCCCATGCCATTATTTTCCATTCTATTAGGCTTTTGTTATTTAAGACCTTTGGGATGTAATAAGACTGTATTTTTGTAATGCAATGAGTAGTCAGATGTTATTTTACTAATCTAGTTTCAGGGAGCGAGGCTCATGGGTTAGGGCCCAATCTATGTGCCTCATCTTCTCTCCTATTTTCATTCTTTTCTTTCTGTCATTTAGATGGTTTTGTTTTTGTCGTTCAATTAGTTCTACTTCTGATAGTTTCATTGTTGTTTATTATTTTCTTTTAGTGTGTTTCTGTATTTTTTCATTTTCTTATGAGAGTAATAGAATAGAGGAAAACTCCAAAATTTGTGGATCGAGCCTTCCCCTCTCATCTCTATCCATAGAGTTTGAGGAAGGTAGACCTTCCCATGGGTCAAAAATTACTTTCTATTCATTGTTTCTAAGTTTAGGGAAGAAATTGCATTACCATTCCGAGTCTTAGTCTTTATTTCACAATATTATCATGCATTCATCTATTTTTCATGCATGAAACAGCAGGGTTGTTTGTAGTAATAAGCATCAAAAGTTCCAGAGAAGTTCATTAAGTCGTTCCGCGTCATTTTCCAATTCCTCTCCATCTATGTGTTATGCTTTTGAACCCTGCTGTTGCACCTCCATTTCCCTCCTTTTTCTCCTCTTATCAGTTGTCTCACCCTTTTTATTCACAAAAACCATAAAAATTTGACCTCCGCATTTTCTCCTCGAAACTCCGACTTATCGAACTTCGCATCTCGCATTTCACAATTTTGGCATTATCGCATTTTTCACTTCCCAAATTTCGGCCTTATCACAATCGCAAATCGCATTCCCCACTTGGGTCCTATTAATACGTTCCGCTTCCAAGCCCCAATTGTGATATTCTTACCATATTTCGCTGCCACATCACCCATCATATTTCACATCCTTTTCCCTTTTTCCTTTAAGACTTACCGCAATCCCTTTTCGCAATCACATTTCACAATCTCCAATACCAACCTCCCCACTTGACCATGTGGTGTAGTAATAACCACATCACTATACACTTTTGAAGGTAGAAGAGATGGATGGATATGATGACAATGAAGAAGATATTATTGGGTTTCCCATTCAAGATATGGACATCAGTGTACATATGAAGAACATCCCTCCATATATCCTTCCCAGCTTCCATGGTATGAGGACAGAGGATCCGGAAATATTTCTCTTTGAATATGATATACTTTGTAGATATTATGGCTTCTTATCACACACTCAAAAACTAAGATTGTTTCCTGCAACATTGAAGGATAGAGCTCTTAAATGGTTCAAGTGTCTACTTACTAATTCAATAAGATCATGGAATGATAGGCAAAATTTATTTCTAGAAAAATATAAAGATCGTGATCTTAAAGAAGAAATTTTTAGAATGAACCAAGAAGAAGATGAGAGCCTTGAAGATCTAATAGAGAGGTTCATGTATAATGTTAAGAGGGAAAAATTGCATCATCTAAGATTTGACACAATAAAAGCTTTCTTACTTAGAACAATTAGGGATGAGTGGATTGATCTCCTTAATCTCATGAGTAGAGGAGATGTATACCAATTGTCATTTGAAGAAATTTTTGAAACATGCACACATATCAAGAGGAAGGGAAAGAGTAAGTAAATCAGCATCAACATTGGTAAGGCAAGAGGAACTTGGAAATTTGCTTGATAACTTTAAAATAGAAATCCTTAGCAATCTAAGTGAAATTATTAGAAATTTTAAGAATGAAAAATGAGCAAAAAGAAGATGCTGACATTTTTTGTTATCCATGTAGAATCATATTCTACTAAATGTTGTTCATCATTCCCCAAGTTTAAAGAAGTTCACCAAGAAGATAATGGAGCAAGGAAATCACCAAATAATCTATGTTATATAGCTCCAAGGAGACCCTGACAAACTAGTCAACTTGATATGATGAAAGGAACTACTTCATAATGTCGAGCTTATTCACATCCATATCAAACTAATTATGACACACTCCCTCCTTGGCAACCTTGGCCATCTCAGCCCCAAAATAAATCTTGGAAACATGGTTTGCAAGGAACTTATTGGGAAAATCCACAATATCCTCAATATTTCCCTCCATGTCCTCCATACCCAACTCCATGCTATCACTACCATCCACCTCCACCACAACCACAGCCTCAACCACATCCATATCATATATCCGCCCCACTCAACTACCTGTACCACCATTTCCAAACCCATACAATGAAGTATCTCATCTCACTTACAATGCTGAGGTACAACACTTCCAAACATATCCTCTTGATCTAGATGGTACTCATCTTAGTTAAATACAGTTATTGCAAAGAAGAGATTTTCTTAATGTCATTGAAGGACAACATCAAGAAGAAGAATATCCAAATGAGGAGATCAAAAGATCAAGGGTTTCACTTGATGAAGAGCTAGCATCAGAATCATATGTTGAGAAATTTTCCTCATGTTTACCAGCATTTCCTCCATGTGTTCAAGAGATCAGTCACCAAAAAGAGGAAGATTTGAATGTCATAATAGAAGATAACATCCAAGGTGATCCAACTCAGCAAGTGGACTAGGGGCATCACAACTATATTGACATATGGTTCGAAACAGTCATTAAGTTGCGGCAACATGTTCTTCTCCAACAGTACTTGATACAATCCCAGTCAAAGCAATCCATCTCTCATATTCAGGTACATGTCAAAGCATGTATTCCAAGTGTGCACATGATTTTATCTTTCATCTTGATGTGTACATGGCTCCATTGGAATTATTCCCATACTTGAAAAATGTTTTGTTTTTTCAAGTAGAGTATGAAAGTGAAAAAAGGAAAAAAAAAAGAGAAAAAAAACATCCTAGGTGAAAACCTCTTTTGAGGCACCTAGGCAAACCTACTAGTGGAAAACCTCATTGAGACAACTATTAGGCCTTAAAATAAAAATTAAAAAAATGCATTTCTCCATGTATCTCTCTCTAATGAATGTAGGTGCTCTCCAACCTTTGCAAGAAGAAAAATAGAAATTTGGCACAAAAATAAAATTTGGTCAACACCCTGGTCAAAGGTAGTCAAACTTGGACTTCCTCCTCCTGTGCTCAGAAGCTCCAAAAGGACTTCAAGCAGATTATCACATGCAACTTCAGAACCACCAAAGACAACTTCAATATCCATATCAGTAGCTTCAATATCACCTACAAAAACAAATCAATGGTAAGGCTCAGCTATGCAATCATCTAACCCTTTCTTCGAATCTATTTTAGCTTAAGAAAACATTAAAAAGTGTGAGAAGGAAAAAATTTTACAGCCAAAATCAGTAGCAGGGAAACCTCAGCCTTATCTAGTAGCTAGTGTTAGTATGAATCCTTTGTCGAAGTGTACGAAAAATTACCACTTTAGCTACGCATAACTAATAGCCCTAACAACAAAAGTGGCTGCCAATATCTTCAGATCTGCAGTTAGTTGATCAAGAAAAGAGCTACAAAAAACCAGATCTATGCATAGAAAGACATTAAGCAGTAAAAAGAAGGGTTTGCTCCATATACCAATAGAAAAGACAAGAACAATTTTTGAAAGAATTTTTGTATTAAGGGCACCTGGGAGGAAAACAAGAAGGCGTATCCAATTCTCCTCAATGGGATGGGTTCTTGGAAGTCCTCGGCACTTCAGATCTAGAATCTCTCTCTCTTGTTGGTGTAGAAAACCCACACAAAGAATAGAACTCAAAGGGAGCTCACACAGCAAATAGTGGAAAAATGTGACCAAGTATATAGATCCAGAGTGATCTAATAGGCAACAAAAGGTGAAGAATGGTAGGAAAAACCCTCCTATTTATAACAAAATATTGGGTCATTCTAGATCTTGGTGCATGATTAAAATGATGTTAACCAAATCTAGATCCACCTTTTATGGAATATTTTATTATATTTGTTGGAGGGAAAAAGTATTTGACTTGGGTCAAATCCCTTTATTTGTCGAAAATAAATAAATAAATGATTTATTTATCTTTTTAAGGAAGTGGTTAGAAGATAATCAAATAAATAATGATTTATTTAATTATTTGTGGGTGATTTGGTCATATTTAACAAGGAATATTATCTAAATAAGATTTAAATAAATATTCCTAGAAAATAATAAGATAAATAAAGGTTTATCTAATTAATTTCTTTGTTTTTGGGTTAAACATGACTAGGAATAATAATTAAATTATGGTTTAATTAATTATTCCATGAGGAAAATCAAAAAAATATAGGTTTGTTTAATATTTCCTTTTGGGGTTTCCTGTTTAGACCATAAATAACCTAATAAATGTGGTTTATTAAGTTATTTAACATAGTGAAGGCAATTTTACTTAAGGTAAAATTGGTCTTACATGGTGTACTTGGGTCCATCTAATGATAATAGGTTAGATGACCAAAAAATGGTGTAACAGCTAGCCTCAATTTTTGCACCAAGAAGAGGAACAAGACTAAGCAATTCATGTAATCGAAGACAAGGAATACCAAAGGGGTAACCAAGGGCGAACTCAATTCACAGAAAAAGAACTATGAGTTTATTTTGCATGCAATAAAAGAGAGAGCGACAAAGAGAGAAAAAAAATAGAAAAAATTAAATAAAAGGTGGACCCACCACCTCTTGGCATGCAAAATACAAATTTGCTTAATGCATCTAAGGACCTCCATGTAGCACCCATAAGAAGAAATGCAAGAATATTAGCATGAGGAGCTATGCATGGGCCAATAAACAGAAAATGAAATAAGCCAACATGTAGGAAGAACCAGAAGGTAGAGAGGATGGATAGGTTGCTCAGAGGATGAGCAACAATTTCAGTAGGGCGGTGACGATGGGCCTCTAAATTAGACATAAAATAAGGCCCATCTAACCTTTCTTAAGCCTGTCTAACTTTCCTAATGAAAATAAAAGATATATTAAATCTCTCCTTCTACACTTAATAATGTTGTCTTATGCTTTAATATGCTCTTAGTAAGGTTTAAAGGTAATTGCATATTTGTGCCTAATATTGGTTATTTTTGTAGAATATTGTGAGAATATTGGGCAGATTATGCACATTTGGAGAAGGAGATAATTTAGGGACTTTCTCCCTACCACTGGAAGATTTAGATTGAAGAATAAATGAGCACAATATCAAGAAATTATGGAGAAATATTGGAGAGATTCAAGGGTGTTGTCCACCCTCAGTAACTATCAAAAGCAGCCAGGCAAACTTAAGACAAATTGCACTCAATCTATGGTTTACTTGGAGTCAAAGTGGACTCAATCACTATTTTCTAGGGAGTTTTTGGTAGCTTCCCTTGAGCATAAATAAAGTTTATCAAGAGCTAATTAATAATTAGGGTCGATTCCAGTCCATTCGATTCCATTTTCCATTCCATTCCATCCCATGCCATTTTTTTCCATTCTATTAGGCTTTTGTTGTTTAAGACATTCAGGATGTAATAAGACTAGATTTTTGTAATGCAATGAGTAGTGAGATGTTATTTTATTGATCTAGTTTCAAGGAGCGAGGCTCGTGGATTAGGGCCCAATCCATGTGCCTCAGCTTCTCTCTTATTTTCATTCTTTTATTTCTGTCATTTATCTAGTTTTGTTTCTATTATTCAATTAGTTTTGATTCTGATAGTTTCATTGTTGTTTAGTATTTGCTTTCAGTGCGTTGTTGTAGTTTTTCATTTGCATATGAGAGTAATAGAATAGAAGAAAACTCCAAAAGTTGTGGATCGAGACTTCCCCTCTAATCCTTGTCCATAGAATTCGAGGAGGGTAGACCTTCCCACAGGCCAAAAATTACTTTATGTTCACTGTTTCTGAGTTTAGGGAATAAATTTCATTACCAGTCTGAGTCTTTCTTTCACTGTATTATTGTGCATTCATCCATTTTTCGTGCATGAATCAGCAAGGTTGTTTTCAGTAATAAGCATCAAAATTTCCAGAGAAGTTCATTAATCTGTTCCGCGTCATTTTCCAATTCCTCTCCATCTATGTGTTATGCTTCTGAACCTTTATGTTGCGTCTCCATTTCCCTCCTTTTTCTCTTCTTATCAGATGTCGCACCCTTTTTATTCACAAAAACCATTAAAATTTTGACCTTCACCTTTTCTCCTCAAAACTCCGACTTATCGAACTTTGCATCTCGCATTTTGCAATTTCGGCATTATTGCATTTCGCACTTCACAAATTCCAGCCTTATCGCAATTGCAAATTGCATTCCCCACTTGGTTCTCGTTAATACGTTCCGCTACCAAGCCCTGATTGTGATATTATTACCGTACTCCATTTCCACATCACCCATCACATTTCACAACCTTTTCCATTTTTCCTTTAAGACTTACTGCAATCCCTTTTTGCACGTATGTACAAAACCACACCAATTTAAGGGGTGTGGTCTACCCACTTAAGTTATTGGTAACGGGCTGAAAAAGAAGTGGAGTCAAGCAAGTTAGTGGAACAAGCTAGAATAAATAAGCATACTAGATAGATAAATAGCATGAATATGTAAACTAAAACTAAACTAAAAACTAAAAAACAAACGCGAGCTCTGAAAAGAGTCAAACGACAACAATAATATGAACGGTGGCTCTAGGCCCCTTTCTATTGAGCGCTGGTATTAATAAGAGTGAAACTTTACCCTCTTGCCAAAGGGCCCCTAGACAATGGTTCTAGGTCCCAATGCAAGAATTTTTTTATCCCAAGCTTTCCTCAGTGCAGTCTCCCTCTCTCTCTTTACTGTGTTGGACTGAACTTGTTGGGTGGCTAACAATTGATTCCCCTCTATCTTCAGCACGGGATCACACACTGTTGGGATTGCTTGGGCAATTCTAGCCAGCATAACAATGTGTTCACTAATTCTTCATCTCATGGTGGTCTTATATAGGAGATTTCAAATCCTCCCTTCCCTCTCTTGGTACATGGAGGATGGTGACCCAAGAGAGGGATATGATTCCTTTGTGTGCTCCAAATATTCCATTGTGTGCTCACATAGTGTCTAAGGAGGCCTTGGTGGTTGTCCTTAGGTGGCTACAAGTAAGGCATCACTTGTCCTTTGCTTTGTGTGGTCCCAGATAGTGACATTTCGCCACTCCGAGGATTGTGCACACATCGGGAAAAAAGGTGCGCGGAAGGCGCTCTTCACGAAGGATTATGCGTGCAAATAGCATTAGAACTAGCTCAAATTTGATTTTCCTCAGACCTTAGAGATTTTTAAATACTTTCCAGATTCTATAATGGCTTCCAGCCCTGTAAATCCTTTTTCCTGACATTAATTAATGTTGTCTTCTACTGTACGATTTTCTAGTGTTAACAGTTGCCCCCTAATGTGTGAGGTTTATGAAGAACTGTATAGCCAAAATACATTATATTTTCTTTTCTGTATCGTGCGTAGAGAGAGAGAGGCCTACATGAAGCCTGGAATTGAAAACACCCTACACCGTTTCCAAGAATGACCATGGCCTAAGGGATCCCTGTAGGAAAATACAATTTACAATACATATACAAATTTTGCAATGAGGCGGGCATGTCCCATGCTCGTGATGTTGTGGCTAGTTAAACAAATCTAATTGACAGATGTATGTTCTGTCTGTATCACTAATATGGTAGTGATGTTGGTGGTTGCTGACGACGACTGTTGACGCCCTCAGGGGCATTTTTCTTTGAAAATAGGTGGAATATGGTACCCATATGTGTGAACTTGGTATGGCATATAGTTGTGCATTGTCCACATAGGTGCCGGCAGGGACCTTCCCGTGTAATCATTGTCGACAAAGACGCTTATGGAGGCACGGATCTTCAACGGATTTGACCAAAGTGCAATGGTTGTAAGGTACGATACCATCGTGACATGAAAGCTTTTGTTGAAGTCGAATGTCAAGAGGATCGATGACATCTGTGGACAATGATGTCTCCCATAGTGCCACCCGAGGATGCCCTTTGTATGGGGAGGGGTGATCCAAAGTACCGCTTCATTTTTGGAATATAGGTGTTGAAGTCGACAAAAAGGGAGCCTCAACCGAACTAAGGGTCGCCGATATGAGGGATTGGGGACCTGGATGTGATGGGTTTAACATAGGCATGTGGGCGAGGGGTGACTGAAAACTAATGATGGGGATTCAGTGGCCCAAGGTTGGATTATACTTAAGCATCTTGGCAGCAGTCATAGTTATTTTTGATGGGGAAATCTCTAGAGTCGGTAGGACTTCCAAGGCAGGTGTAAACCAGCTATGAATGTCATGATGGCGTGTGCGTGGGGGGTATAATACTCTTACCAAGGGTGTTCAGGAATTTTTTCCGTGGGATAAAAGATGAAATGAGAGGGTAAAGGAAATGGTGCACCGTTCGAGGGCTTTGTACACTTACTAAAAGAATAAAATAATGGGGTTTGGTTTGTACAAAACACAGAGACAGGTACCCCAAAACATGAAAATGTTCGCTCACTGATGGTATGAGGAAGGTGTTTTTCTGAGGGTGGGGGTCCCATTGGGTGGTCTCATGTGTGGGGTTGACGAATCAGATGAAAAATTATCGCAAATGGAATTATGCTAGTGGAGGTATGGTGGGCCAATGCGAGGTGCGGTGGTGCCTCTTGATCTGCTTGTACAACCTGGTCGTTCGAGAAGGGGGTTCAGCTTGTATCGTAAACTTGACCTTATGCATGGTGAATGGATGGGCATGAGGTGCTTCCCAAACTGAAGTGGTATGGCCATGGCGTCACTTATGTTGTGATATATGGTCTACTGTGGGTGATGGTCGCCATGGAGGGGAGGCTCTACCGACCAACGAGGATGTTTATCATGTGCAGGGTGAGGTGATGATAAACATGGTCGAATGTGAGGACCCTATGGTTTATTTCTTATGGATAAATGATGTCAAGATATGCAGATTTTATTGGGACTCTATCATGTTGGAGGTAGAATGATACTTTCTCTGGAACTTTCAGGACATAACATTATGGATGGTTTGTGGGATTTTCCTGCAAAAACAACTACCTCAAGTGAAAGCATCTTCTTTATCAAATATTATTGAAAGTCATTGCTTTAAAAAAGAAGATGAGAGAGGGCATACCTGTCAGCGGTGAAAAATTATTATTTCGGGAGTGTGAATGTGTGGGATCACCTCTGTTCATCATGGAGTGTTGATTGTGGCACAACTTATAGTTCAGAGAACTGACCTTTTGATCTCTCGTTATGGTCCTCCAAAGTTTTTTGAAAAGGGTGATATATAGGTGGATATTTCCCTAATTCAATTCATTTGTACTTGCTGAGTTTTTTAAAGGTCAGACGACTCTCCATGGCATTTCTTTCCGTTGCGGTCAACCTGAGCACCAGGGATTCACGATATCATGCCCAGGTAACCTTCATGATGTCCTGTACTTGAATTTTTTTAGTTTTATGGTGACGAGGTCCGTAAAGACTGGGTTTGTACAGACTCTAGGTGTTTTTTACCCATGATTGTATGGGCGATTAGGGCAAAGGCACGCCCCCTGTGCACTTTTTCGGGGGGTAAGCACGCTAATGCACTCATTTCCACTTTTTTAGTGCGCCAAAGCACATATGTGCAAAATACATGCACGCAAAGCCGAGGCAGAAAATATTTTTGGATTTTTTGCCTATTTTGGGTTTTTTCTGTACTGATGGGTACCTTTTTTATTGACATGTAATTATGGAGGGATCAGGACTGGCTCGAGCTCCGTGTTGAGCTGGATGCTGATGCTAGAGTGCGCCGTCAGCTGGTGCTATGGGGACTCCTAAAGTTCGCAGAGAACGAGCTTCTACGGTCTCATGACCGACTGCTACGTTACGTGATCTGTCATTGGCGCAGAAGGCACAACATGTTCGTATTGTGCGGGACACATTTGGCTATCCATCCTGAGACGGATGTTTACTTTGTGACCGATTTTCTACCTCAGGGTGAGGCACTGAGGTATCCACTCCCTGCCGGGAGAGTGGACTTGGAGAGATTTAGGATACGCCACTGTGGTGGGGTGCCTCTTACAGAGGGATGCATCAGAATTGCATCAGTTATAGATCTGGCAGAGCGATGTTCTCTGGCAGTGATTGTGCGACTGGCAGGGTCGGTTGCTCTGCATCGGGCATCAGGCCTGAGGGTTGGAGTGTCGCGCCGGTTGAGGTTTGGGCATTTTTTCGACTTTGCCTGTTTTTGCTTTGATGGGATGGTGTCGCAGCTCAAAAAGGTCCAACGTGGATCTAAGTCGTTTGTGTATGCCAGTATATTGTGCAGCATTATGTACGAGAGGGTAGTGTTGTTGAGGCCGATAGTGGCGGTGCCTCCTAGGGGCCACGGGAGCCTCGGATGAGGAGATGGGCTCTGGTGATGCCGCGAGGCGGTGGTGGCATTGTGGGGCGTTACTGGAACACCACGACAGAGGCCTGGTTTGAGTCAAACCCGCAAATGTTTACCATATCCATATGCGGGGATGGACTTCCGAGGGGATCCAAACGTGAGTCTCCCTTTTGATTATGCTTGGGGTACCGCAGGTATGTTTTGTATGTTTTCTACATTTATTTGAATATACATGTACTTATGTGTTTTGCTAGTGACACTGACATTATTTTTGGTTAATCTTGCATATGTTGGTGAGGTTGGTCACCACGTGACTCAGTTGGTCGACCAAGATCCTCCACAACAACCTAGATGTGATCGGGGAGGAGATGTTGCGGGGGGACCTGGCGGTGGTGCTGGCCCTTCAGGGGAGGGCAGCAGCTCATCTGCTGGAGAGATTGCGGCCAAGTAAGTTCATGCCAACGCGATAGTGGTTTGCACAGATGCGATAGATGCTCATATTTCAGAAATGACAGCTCAGGTGTCAGTTCTTGAGGATTTCCGGGGTCGAGTGGACCGCTTTACCAAGGGGATGCCTGCTCGGGGTTTCATGGATGACTTCGAGGAGGTTTGGTTGGAGACTGTGATGGCCCGAGAGAGGGACTAACGGCCCATTCTTCGTCGGGTGCCAATCACGGTTGCGATGGCAGCTCCAGTGGTAGCACCAAGGGCGATGGTGGGTCCAGGTGCCCCTCCTGAGGGGGCACCACCCTAGAGTATTTTTCTACACAGGGAAAGCAGCCATTATGAGGATGCTTCCCTTATTTTTGATAACTTTTATATCTTTGGGTTGGCAGTTGGGCCAGCGACACTATTGTTTGTACTCATACATACACAATGTGATATATATATATATATATATATGAGAGATATTTTTTGTGGCTTTATATGATGTGTCACATGTTTTGGTTTATGTATGATGTTATGTTGAAGGATATCTATATTTTTGGTTTTTTATGTATGATGGTTTATTCGATATGCATTCTAGTTTAGCATATTGTTAGCTATGCAATCAGTTGTTTGGTTTTAACTCCTTGGTACATGTGTAAATGTGATATAGTCAAATTGTCTGCTTTATTTTTTGTCACGAAAATATTTTCTAAACAGATGTGTATATCTTGTCTCAAATGTTTGGTTTAACTACGACACTAATAAATCGGAATCGAGGTAGATATGCATATGGCGTATGCCCTGATAAAGGGCATCGCACATAAGTCCGATGACGGCGTCATATTCTGCCTGATTGTTTGTTGTTGAACTGATGCACACCCCGTTTGAGCAGAGTGGATATCGGTCAGGGTGGTAAATGACCCAGGCAGCTGCGATTAAACTTTGAGACCATCTTGATGCTCCATCAGCAAATCCGAAATAGGGTTCAGGTTGGTGATCCATGGTGGAAATTCGAGCGCTTTTAAAATAAGACTTTTCATCAAAAATTTTGAGTGGTGGGGTTTTGTGTACAAACGCTCTAGGGAAGGGCCGTCTTGGCCCTTATGGGTAGGATTTCTTGAGGTAAAGGTTGTTGACGGGGTTATTGAGGCAGGTCCTGTCCATTTCCATTAAGATGTATGCCCCCTGTCGAAGGCAGTTTTTAATGATGTAGGGTCCTTTCCACAAGGTTTCGAACTTTCCTAGCCCTAGGGCTTCTTTTGCGACATCATAGCGAAGGACTAATTCTCCCTTGGTGAATGAACGAGGGGTGATGTGGCAGTCGAATGATGTTTTTACCCTTTTCTTATGAGCCTCGTTGTATTGCAGCGACTGTCGTCGATTTTTGTCACCAAGATCTAGTTGTACTAGACATTGTTCTAGAGGCTGGGTATTATCAAGGAGTTCGATGGCTGCATGTAAATTTGGGATCTCACGGAAATCAATGCAAAAGCGCAAGGTACCTTGACTTTTTGCAACAGGAATAGGGTGGTAATCCTAGGACGTGGGGGCGATAGGAATCATATTTCTGATATGTGATGATACAAATCGTATATGGTGGATTGTGTCATCGACACTCGGTGGGGGAAGAATATCCGTAATGGGATTCTGCATGAGCGAAAAGTTTGGTTCCCCTCTAGGATGGTCAATTTCCAGTAGGTGAAGATTTTTCCTACTGCAGAGGCGCCTGAATGCTTCCATTAGTGGGCATACCTCTGGTGTGTGATCTTGGCTCGTGCAGATACTGCATGGGATCACTGCGCCAACAGAGTAGTTTGTGTGGGATTCTATACTACTCGTTGTTCCTGATGTGGATGCTTGGAAAGGGTCTTTTGTAGAAGAGGTTGTCTTTTGCTTCCATTTCCATATTGTGGGCTTGGGTGTGTCTACTTCTTTGGGGGAGTGTAGAATCAATGCTGCTCTTGCCGCTCTTAGCTTGACGAGGTGCACACATTTAATCGTATGGTGAAATTGTGAACAATTTCGGCAATAGGTATGCGTGATTTTATCTTGGTTAGAGAGAATTTTCTGAGGGAGAGAAGAGACTATATGAAAATTGTTTGCAAGGTGCTTCAGTTCTCATTACTGATTTACCCAGTGGTCATTCAGGTCGCATAGACCGCATGTTATTTTAGGCTTGGTCAGGGTCATGCTTGGTTGGTGCATTGTCTTAGCTTTCCTGGTCTGCCATTGTGGGGGCGGGGACATTGACCCGGCGATGTAATTTTTATGCCATTCCTAAAGGTCGTCATGTCTCTTCTCTATGGTATTAATCATGTCAATGGTGAGACAAAGTTGCGAGGCGTAATTACAGTGCCACTCATAATGATTTCCCTGACATATAAGGCAAAATATCCCCTATATGAAGGTTTCGTTGAGCTCATTTTGAGGTCTAGCGGGGAGCTAGCGCTGCAATGCAGCTAAATCAGGACAATGGACGACCGCATGATTTGGCATGCATGTTGGTCTTCTTTGTGGAGGGCGGTTAGGGGTAACTAGGGGTTCCTTGATCGGTCGCTCTTCAACAGACAAAAACATGATGGATATGATTGTCATATCTTCTTGGGTTATGGAGTTGTCTGTGGACTCCACATCCATGTCATCTTCTTGGGAGAGGCGGACTATGGTGGAGTTGATCCAGATTTATGCAGGAACACAATAGAATAAACATATAACCATAAATACAAAGATGCAGTGGAAATAACACTTCATTTCATTAATATCAAAGAACTGAAATTTGCTTACGAACAGAATGGAAATAAACTAGCTAGCGCACTGGTAGCTATCTCTAAGAAGAGATGTGGCAGCTACAGGCCTCTGAACTGAGTTACAATGAGGCTCAAGGGCCTATTTATTATTTAGAAACAATGGAAAACCCTAAACATCCAAAACCGTAACCCTAGGAGATGAAGCGCCAAAACTATGGGCCCCATTTGGGTAAATTGGTGTTTCAAATTCCCGGGGACGTAACTTTGGCATACGATCTTTGTTTGACGTGAACTATACCTTGTTAGAAAGATATATCCGAGGAATACAAATTTTGAGTGAGAAACATCAATCTATGGACCCATGTTGCTCCCAGTTTTCCCAAAAAAGGTCGTTTAGGGCCTCAAAATGGCTCCGGAAGTTCAGGACTCAAAAAACTGCTAAAAATAGTAAGTTGTGCCAAAACTGAAAAACTGAAAGAGACAATGGTGGGGCCACAAGTGGAATAAGTGGGTGACCACCAATATCCACCTAGATCATTCCTCCCCCCTTAGCAAGCAATGGTCCCCATTGTGTTAAGTTCCTCCATGAGATGAGGAAACTTCTGCTGAACTTGGTCCCTGGTGAACCACTTTCCTTGGTGCAGGAGTTGGCTAGCTTTGACAACCTGATATAGTTGGATCTTCTATTGGCGAGTGTTATTGATTTGCATGTCCATGATACAATCTATGGTGGCCTGTTCCATGCAGTCTGGGTTTAACTCTGTTGGTGTGAGTTGTTCTGCAATGTTAGAGGTGTCCAATAGAGGTGGGAAGTAGGGACGAAGGCAGTCCACATTGAATACTGGGTGCAAACCAAGGAAAGGTGGAATACTGAGCTCGAAGGCATTGTTCCCTATAGCCTTGGTGATGGTGTACAGCCCGTATCGGAGCGGGAAAAGCTTGCGGTGGGGTCCAGTGAGGCGCTCCTTCTGCAAATGTAGCCACACTCTGTCGCCCACCTGGAAGTTGTGTGGCACCCAATGTTGACCATGGTGTTGCTTGTACTTAGCATTGGCTCTGTCCAATATGTCATGAACCTATTGGCAGATGTGTTGAATGCGCTCGATGAAGCTATTTTCTTTGTCAACTTTAGACTGGACATGAGCCAAATCGGCCTGAATAGCCGCAAATGGCATGGCTACGTCAATGGGACATAGTGGCTGGAATCCCAAGCCCACCTGAAAGGGGATGTGGTCGGTTGAGTTGTGGAGAGCCCGATTATAACTATGTTGTACATAGGGGAGGCTCTCGTCCCAGGTGCGTGGATGCTTTGAATTGTACATGAACATAATGTGTACAATAATTTTGTTGACGACCTCTGTCTGGACATCTGTTTGGGGATGGAAAGTTGTGGACTTGGTGAGCTTGGTGTCCAGCATTGACCAGAGGTTGGACAAAAATGTGCTGAGGAACCTGCTATCCCGATTTGATATGATAGACTGTGGGATCCCAAAGTGCACCCACACTCTTTCAAAGAAGATTTTAGCAGTGGCTTCTGTTGTGATATTCTTCTTGCAGGCCGCCATAATGGCCATCTTCGAGAATATGTCGATGACCATGAAAACACAGTCATTTCCATGCTTAGTAGAAGGCAGGCCTGACATGTAATCCATGGATATGGATTCCCAAGGTTGACTAGGGGTAGGTAGAAGAGTATATAGGCCTTGCTTCTTGATGGTCTGTTTTGCAATGGCACAAGCAGTGCAGGATCTGATGTGCTTCCCGACATCCTTTTGAAGGTTCAGCCAATAGAAATACTTCTACAGTACTGCTACTATTTTCTCGACCCCAAAATTCCCAATGACTTGACTGTAGTGTGCTTCCCATATCATCTTGGCACGCTCACTTGAAGGAACACAAAGGTGTCCCAGGTGACATAAAAGTGCATCTTGGAGGTGAAAATTTGGAACTTGCATACCCCCCAAGGGTGCCTTGTATGTGTGGCCGAATTCTAGGTCGCTCTCGTAGAGAAGTGACCAATCAGAAGTTTTGTGCCCACAATAGATGAGAATGGTGGTGAGCGCCACAATCGATGGTCGGTTGAGGCAGTCTGCAACATTATTTGTGCTACCCTTCTTGTACTTGATGTTCAAATGAAACTGTTGCAGGTATGTGGACCACTTCTGATGGCGATCATTCTGCAACTTCCCTTCTGTCTGTATGAACTGCAGGGGTCGGTGGTCTATGTGGATGATTTTTCCCTTCCCCAAAATGTAATGCTTCCATTGTCGACAAGCTTGCACAATGGAATACATTTATTTGTCATAAGTGGGACACTTGCGAGTTGTGTCAGACAATGTCTCACTGTGATATGCCATTGGATGTCCCTGTTGAGTAAGAACTGCCCCAATAGCATATTCAGAGGCATTTGTCTTGATCTCAAATGGTTGTTGAAGTCTGGTAATGTGAGAACTGAGGCAGAACATAGGTGATTTTTCAATTCTGTGAACACCTTCTATTGAGATTCTGACCAAAATAATTTTGCACTCACTCCTCCCTTGGTGACTTGACTCAAGGGCCAAGTGATATGAGAAAATCCCAACATGAACCTATGGTAGAAATTAGTAAGACCAAGAAAGCTACGAAGCTCTATTATAGTGGTTGGGGCTGGCCAATCCCGAATGACTTGGATCTTGGTTGGATCCACATGCACCCCCCTTTCATCAATAATGTATCCCAGATATTGAACCTGGGTCATGCCAAAAGTGCACTTCTCCAAATTGGCACACAACTTGTGTTGTCGCAGTGTTTGGAGGACTTGTCGGATATGATGGAGGTGCTCTTCCCAAGTCTGGCTAAACATCAGAATGTCATCCAAGTACACCACTACAAATGAGTTGGTGAATGGCTGCAAGATGTCATCCATCAACCTCATGAAGGTTGCGGGAGCATTTTTCAATCCGAAAGGCATGACCAGCCATTCGAAAAGGCCTTCCTTGGCTTTGAAGGCAGTCTTCTACACATTGGAGGGTTCGATTGGTACCTGGTGATACCCAGACTTCAAGTCAATCTTGCTGAAATATTTCACCCCTTTGAGTTGGTCCAGAAGGTCATCAATTTGTGGGATCGGGTACCTATTCAGGACAGTGATCTTGTTCAACACCCGATAGTCAATATAGAGTCTCCACGTCCCATCCTTCTTCTGTACCAACACGATCGGGCTCCCACAGGGCAATGAACTTGGTCGGATGTGACCTTTCTGCAGCAGCTCCTAAATCTGCCTCTTGATTTCATCGTTCTCTAGAACAAAGCGCTGATAGATCGGTCCATTGGTTAGCGGCACACCTGGGGTCAAATCAATCGGGTGCTTGACCTGACAGTGTAGAGGAACCCCTATGGGTGAGGTGAAGATGTCCCCGTACTCCTCCACAACCTTGTCCATTTTTTGTTGTCGTGCAAAGGAGCCCTGTCCAGAGGTCATGGCCACAGTCTTCTTCTTGCCCTGGGGGCGGATCATCAGGAAAACGAATTTCCTAGTTTGGGAAATGAGCTTACTGCATTGTTTTACAATAACAAAAGAGATAGTGGCAGGAGGTGGTACCTCTAGCATCCTGTACAACTTATTTCCCAAAGTAACAATAATAGCACGAGGTCGAGACTCATACATAGCATGATGCTTCCACAAGTATGGTTGTTCTAATAATACATCAAAACCATCAATAGGAGCAATGTCACATAATACCTCATCTGTGAAGGGCTTGATGTTATAGGGAAGGTGGTACTATTGCCTGACGCAGAGATCTCGTCCTTGGTGAAGCCACCTGATGGTGTATGGATGTGGGTGAGTTTTGGTCAGTAACCCCAACCGCTTCACGGAGTCTACTGAAATGAGGTTCTTTTGGCTCCCATTGTCGACAATGAACTGTACCGGGGAGCCCTTTACCCACATCTGGGAGTGGAAGAGACGTTCCTCCTCCTCTGGATCTTCTGATTCCTCCTTCTGGATCTTCATAGTGGAAACAGTGGCATTAGGATCTGCATCAATAATATGTTTCCCTTTGTCATTCCCCTTGTCAGGTTCTGATTCAGAGTCGAAGCATGCATCTAACTCAGAAGCCCTCATCTTGGCCACTAGCGACTGCTTGGCCCAACACTCACTTGTGTTGTGAGTGGAGCTCTTATGGAACTCACACCACTTTCCCGTGTCCTTCTTTGGCTTTGTGGTGTTTTTCTTTGCTTATGGCTTTGACAGGTTGTCTTGAGCCACCATGCCTTAGCTCTATCCTTTGTTTTTCCATTTGGGAGCACCTTTCCCTTGATTTTGATTCGCAGATCCAAATTCTCGCTTCTTCTGTTTGAATTTCTGCTCAATCTTGGTAGCATACCGGTATGTCGTACCAAGCGAGGAGATGTTGAGGAACTCCATTTCCTCCTGAATTTATCTGTGCAGACAACTGCAATACTTTAGCACCAGATGTTTCTCTGAATCTTTGATACCCAACTTTGTGTGCAGGGTATGGAATAGATTCATTAGCTCATGCACATCTTGATCCCTTTGTTGTCGCAGTGTGGTCCATTGTATGTACTTGTCCTCATAGCTCCCCATGGGATAGTATTGTTCCTTGATGGTGTCTTTGAAAGAATTCCAATTGGGTACGGCTAAGAACAAAGAGGGTTATGTCTTGTCCTTTTTCTCACTGTAGGTTTCCCACCAGTCCTTGACATGGGGGGTAGCTTTGAGGAGTGCAAAAATAATATTCTCCCTGTCGGAAAAGTCATGAACCAAGAAATATCCTTCTAATAGATTCAACCATCTATATATGGCATCATCATCTATTTGACCCTCAAATATGGGAATTTTAAAATTTACTTGTACCTTAAAGGGAGTTGCACCTCCAAAGTGGCTGCTGGATGCAGATGCGCCGTCGGTGGGCAGCCGTTGGAGATCTGGGCAAAGTTATCCATAATCGCGTTCCTTTGTTTTTCAAGGGCCTCCTCAAGCAATATTTTGATAGGATCTCCTGCTCCCTAATCTTTATTTTCATCCCCCATGGGCGTCCGTTAGGGTTTGCGAGGCTGATCTTGCAAAGGTTCCACCAGATCGAGCCCTAACTCCTTATACCCTGACCTCGTTGGGGACATGCAAAGAAGGATCGAGAAAAAACAGACCGCTCTGATACCAATGATCCGGATTTATGTAGGAATGCAATAGAATAAACATATAACCATAAATACAAAGATGCAGTGGAAATAACACTTCATTTCATTAATATCAAAGAACTGAAATTTCTTTCCAGACAGAATGGAAATAAACTAGCTAGGGCACTGGTAGCTATCTCTGAGAAGAGATGTGGTAGCTACAGGCCTTTGAAATGAGTTACAATGAGGCTCAAGGGCCTATTTATTATTTAGAAACAATGGAAAACCCTAAACATCCAAAACCCTAACCCTAGGAGATGAAACGCCAAAACTATGGGCCCTGTTTGGGTAAATTGGTGTTTCAACTTCCCGGGGACGTAACTTTGGCATACGATCTCCGTTTGACGCGAACCATACCTCGTTAGAAAGATATATCCGAGCACTAGAAATTTTGAGTGAGAAACATCGATATATGGACCCATGTTGCTCCCGGTTTTCCCAAAAAACGTCATTTAGGGCCTCAAAACGGCTCTAGAAGTTCAAGACCCGAAAAACTGCTAAAAATAGTAAGTTGTGCCAAAACTGAAAAACTGAAAGAGACAATGGTGGGGCCCCAAGTGGAATAGGTGGGTGACCACAAATATCCACTTGGATTAGGAGAAAAATCTAGCGAGGGCTAGCTAGAATCAGGGGATATAGTGACAATTCTCCAAAAGGTGATTGTCGGCGCATCGCTAACATGTGAATTGCGTTGCCCATAATCCAACGTAGTACACCCTTTCTATTGGATACCATCTGTGGATGAGTTCCAGGGCTGCGCATTCTTCGAGGAAGTGACCACATTCATCGCATAGCGTGTAATGTATAACAGGGATGACTGGGGGTCTTTCTAGAGCCCTTAGTTCTTCCTGCAGGTATAGGATGGTACGAGGTTCATTTCTGGATGCCTGGGTGGAGGGATCCTCTTGATAGGATCGCCTGATGGTGTGTAAGGCGTCCCTATATCATGAGATCTCTGGGAAATTATGGGTATAGTACCCATATTTACTGCAGAGAGCGCATGCGTGATTGGTACGCAGTGCTTTGCCTTTACCTTTGGTGGTAGGTTCCTTTTTACGAGAACGCAGCGTCATGATGTTTGTCTGAGATCCAAGGAGTGGTTTTAATTAATCCATCTCTGGACAGATATGGGTAAGGTGATCAATTACATCGCATATGGTGCAGACTGGTGATTCTTGTTGAATGGCGGGGGTCACCATATTCTTTACTCTCTTCTCAGTTTTCTTAGCCGGAATCACCGGTTTTGCAATGGGAATTTCCTTTGCAGGGGTGGCTTCGACCATTTCTTGGATGTGTGGGGCCTCCTCGAGATTGAGGGGCTTTAATCCTGTGGTAGTAACATGGGTGCATCATGTTCCTGCAGGGGGAACGAGGTACCAAACTAGACTTTCCAACGATATGTTGGGTAATACCAGTGCTGCCAAAACCTGCTGAGAAACGAAACTAGCTAGGGGGTAGAGGAAAGAGGTTTGGGAGGCGACATAGGTTAGAGAGGCTGTCGTGGCCAATGACTCAGTTCCATTAGAGCTTGTGTCTATGTCCTAACTAGCTTCGGCGCTTGATGTGGACATCATGCACACTGGAGCCCCTGTGACATCGGGCGATGACTCTGGGATTATGGGAGGATCTCCTTGGAATGACCCTAGAAAAGACGACGGTTTGAATTGGCCAGGGCCATATTCTTGGTACCGTGAGAGAGCTTCTAAGATAGTATCTACATAGGGTATAATTACATCAGTGCTTATTAGGCATCGCTTCTCAATGTGCATCAATTGGTCTATAGTAATGATGCAGTCCTCGTGGGGGAACATCATTATGTGGAAGACAGAAGAGGCTATGGCAGACATGGCATACATATAACTCCGCCCAAGGAGTATATTGTAGTCTAGGTGAGCATCCAAGACTTCAATGTCTATATGGACCGTCTTTCCAGCTAAGCAGACCGGGATGTTTTGGTAGAGGCCAAAGGGGGTCGAAGGATGACCATCGTATGCTCGAAGCGTGATGACTGAGGGTTTTAGTTCGAGAGAACCTAACTTCTACCAAACATGTTTGGACATGATGCATGTGGATGCACCCTCATCTATGACACATCAGTGGATAGTGATATTCTGCATCGACACTGGTATCTGGAAGGCCACCATGGAAGGAATCCGAGGGGTGGCTTTGTCTAAGTCAAAAGCCATTAGGCGCGTATCAGTAGGGTCTATAGAGCCTAACGTGGAAAGAAGGGATTTTTGTTGTATTGGGCATGACTGCAATACTTCCAAAGCTGACATAGCAGCGGTAGATTGTGCTAAATCGTCCATGATACTATAATTATGGGCCGCTTTGGAGTAGTTTCATGTTTTCCTATTAGGTCCCTTTTCCATTTTCGTCAATGGCTCTATAGGCATCTTTGAAATGGTCAAAGGTGCAGTCGGTGAACTGGTAGTTTCCCCTGACTTTTTGGTGTATGGTGGGATGTCGTAATTGTGATTTCGTATTTGGAAAAACATCTCTTCTCCAGTCATGTATATTTCATCGCTGATTTTCTTGGAATCATCTGTATTTTGCTGTTGAGTGCTTACCATCCCTTGATTGGGGAGAGGTTCTTGCATCACGGCTAGTTGCTTGGAAGATCCGCCTTGTCCTCGGTTACTCTGTAGCTTCTTCAGCTCAGGGAGATCGAGGTAGTGGTGAGTATAGTGACCATACTCACCACATATTGAACAGGAATGGTTTGTTTGAAGAGGTGGCCTTTTTCTCTGTCGTTGGGCATTTCTCAGCTCCTAGTTCTGATTTCAGTTGGAGTTGCCTCCAGCCTAGGATCACGGTGGGCACTGTTGGTTGCTGCCCCCCTGTCCAGGGTTCCCTTTTGGCTTTTTTCTGGAATTTTTCTTCACCACATTAGGAGGGTAGTTCTCTTGATTATATTGGTGTGGTTGGTTTTGGGATGGTTGCAAAAAGTTCACCTCTGCATTGTTTTTCATAGGTAGATCATGTGCTGGGGACTGAACATAATGTAGTCCCTGGTTTGCACCTGAATTTTGGAGGGGAGCTCTTTCGTCAGTGTTTCTTTCCGCGTACTAGTTCCCCTAAGCTGGAGGATAAGTTCCTCCCTGGTGATACGATGGTGCCCTATTGGTCAAATTTTGCTGAGTCATATGATGACTTTGAAAATCGAGTTGAGGCACGTTCTGGGTAGAACTGTATGTGTAACCAGGGTTTTGACTGCTACTACCTAGGTAACCTTGGGTCAATGACCCAATTAGTCCGTCTGTAGAGTTCGACGCGCTTAGAAATTCTTGATAAGTTTTCAGGTGCAGGGCGTTAGGCAGGATGTTATAAATGTATCTTGACTGCGTATAAATAAACTCAAGATTTTGGGCTTTACTGATTGCGTCCTCTTCGGATATGGGATTCTGCTGCGCCACATCCTTTGAAATCTTTGTTGTAAGAGTTTTCAAGAACAAATCTAAAAGAACCCGATCATCAAGTTTATCTTTACATAAACTACGATGCCGCCTCCATTCATGGAGATGGTCCGAGATATGGACGGCGGGGGTTTGTCTAAAATGAGTCAGTAATTCCATTCTGGAATCATGATGAATGGGTAACTGAAAATATTTTAAGAACATGGTAACAAGGGCGCTAAAGGTTCCATGTGAAGCTAAGGGTTGCTCCATGTACCACTTTGCGGAAACTCTTGTAAGAGTGCATTGAAATAATCTCAATCGAATAGTGTCGTCAATGATATTATTCAATGAGCACCATAGGTGAAAGGTCATGACATGAGTACTTGGGTCTTCCGCTTGCTTGCCTTTGAAATTTGGTATATCCGAAGGGAGCTTTATGGGCATGATAGGCCATGCAAGATCGTGTGCGATGGGGTCATTCATCAACTTGGTTAAATTGGGCAAATTCAACTAAGCTAAGAAAGGTGACTGAGACGTTGGCACCATTGCAATGTGTGAAGACACAAAGTTTTGGTTAGAACAAGGGTTATTCTACGACGTACCCTGCTGTGTATTCAGCTGGCTTCCCAAATGGGACGCACTCCTCTGCCCCCTAGGGTTCGTGGGAGGAGTGGTGTGTGGTGTGGTGTTGGAAGATTGACTAGGGTTCCCAACTACGGCTACCCCAATAAATGACGAACCAATAATGGTGGCAGTGTTCCGTCTTTGACACCTGAATGGTGAAAGACCTAGAACCCCTCCCGGTAATGGGGGGAGGTCCAAAAGGTGCTTGGATCGACGAGGTTTTTTTGGGACCTTTCAGGTGTCACCTAGGTTTGGTTTTGGAAAATTTTGACAGGATAGAGTCTATGATCAAAGCAAACTTCTTGTCACATACATGAAACAAAGAGAAAAATAAAATAAATTTCCCTTTAAATTAATCTATGTGATGAAGCAATAAAAAAAGTGGTTGTTGTTCATTTGTGTATGATACTCAAAATCATAGAAGACCTACGCATCCTCACACACTCAGAAGTAACTGGGCCTTGAGAATATTTCTTGCGAGTGCTGGCACAACATCCCGTAAGAGCTCGTGACACCCCCATTCAGCCGAAGAGAATCCACTAAGGTAAAGGTACAGAGTCTGGCGCTTTCCTGCACCGTCACCTATAGGGAAAAGGTTGACCTAGTTTTTGGCCACTAAGAACCACTGTCCCACATGAGCGTTCAAGTCTTGGGCTTCTCGGTATTCAGCTAATAGTATCGAGTATCAGCCGGTTCAGGTAACCCCAACTGATACCGCACGCACTGCGCCTAAGCATAACCCCCTCTGAAACGGGCCTCTATCGTGCTTGGGTTTTCTTTGTCGTGGGCTGATAGGTGGATTTGAAGCTCCATAAATACACAACTTCTATGTTTCAATATGAATTATGATCAAGGCAGCTTATTGGATGCCTACCCCATTGATCCTAACTTAAGCTATAAATTCTTTTGTGGCCCCTGTGGGGAGAATTTAGTGAGTTTGGTTAAGTTAGTTTTAGGTGTCTTTGATTTACTTAGTGGGTGAGTGTGTGTGAGCACAAAGTGGACAAGCACATAGTTTGAACGTGTGGATATCGATGATCATTTACAAAATCCCCTATTTAAACTATGTTGTATTGTTCCTGGCTCAAATGAAAAACATGTGCAGATAATGGGCTGCTTTCTATTTTTCCTCATTAATCTATGTGACTAACTATAGGGAGATGGCGAATTGTGAATAGGGAGTGTTCATATGCTTACCTAGGATCACCAGAGGGTGAAAAGGTAGCAGA
This sequence comes from Pinus albicaulis, assembly GCA_034641835.2. Taxonomy (NCBI): domain Eukaryota; kingdom Viridiplantae; phylum Streptophyta; class Pinopsida; order Pinales; family Pinaceae; genus Pinus; species Pinus albicaulis. The sequence goes on from CM076575.1 coordinate 286,701,631, forward strand.
GATTACTTGCTCTTCTATACACAAGTCAATCCTAGTCGCGAAATTCCTAGTGCAAAAATTGAACTAAACTAAAACTTTTACACTAGAAAAAAGAAAACTAGCTATGCATGCGTGGTCTTGGGCCACTTACTTGGGCTATTTATCTAGGTGTGTAAGTACCAAAATTTGCAAAACATAAAAAAAATTCAGAATGCAAGTGATTTTCCCCCCCACTTAAACTATGTGTGAACTTTGCAAAAACCAACTTGAAGTAAAACTGACACTAAACCTACAAAAAGCAATTAAAAGTGAGCTTTAACAAGCTATGGGGTACCACAACTAGTGTTGGTAGGTGTATTAGGGGCTGCCAAGCACCTTACAAGCAAGAAAAAACAAAATCTTGGGAGAAATTTCTCATTCTGTATTTTGCACACAAAAGGCTAAGATAGTCGTGCTCTCTAGGCGCGGGTCAGCTCTGAATGCGCGCCCTGTGCCTTTGTGAGAAGAAAATGTGCACAAATTCCTGCAAAAAAAAAAAATTAGAGTTGTTATGCTTCAATCTGTCACTTGGGATGAACTAGGGAGTGCAAGAGAAATCTGGGGAAATTCAGCTCCACTCCACAGCACAGACAGAGGTCTCTGCAAAAAAGGCACAACCACATAAACTTGGTAATAAAACATTAGTGGAGTCACCAATCCTGTTGTAGTGTGTTTGGTGCATGTATGTACAAAATCACACCAACTTAAGGGGTGTGGTCTACCCACTTAAGTTATTGGTAACAGGTAGAAAAAGAAGTGGAGTCAACCAAGTTAGTGGAACATTAGGGGAATTTTGAGGTCTAAAATGGGCCTCCTAAGGAAATAATAAAATAATATCTAAACCAATAAAATAATATTTATGAATTTTCAATTCACTTTTTGCACCAAAATCCATGTAACCATGGTTAAATTCAATTCAAAATTTGTACCAAAATAAAATTAATAAAAAAATTGTATTGATGTGACTATAAATAAAAATGAGCTTTTTAAGAAAGATTCATTGTCATTATACAACTAATGCTAGGATGTTTTTATCCCAAGATTGCCTCGGTGCAGTCTCCCTCTCTCTCTACTATGTTGGACTGAACTTGTTGGGTGGCCAACAATTGAGTCCCCTTTATCTTCAGCTCCGTCTCACACACTGCTGGTGTTGCTTGGGAAATTTTGGCCAGCATAACAATGTATTCACCAATTCTTCATCTCATGGTGGTCTTATATAAGAGATTTCAAATCCTCCCTTCCCTCTCTTGGTACATGGAGGATGGTGACCCAAGAGAGAGATATGATTCCTTTGTGTGCTCCAAATATTCCATTGTGTGCTCACATAGTGTCTAAGGAGGCGTTAGTGGTTGTCCTTAGGCAGCTACAAGTAAGGCATCACTTGTCCTTTTCTTTTTGTGGTACCGGATAGTGACATTTCACCACTCCCAGGATTGCGTGCATATCGGGAAAAAAGGCGTGCAGAAGGCGCTCTTCACGAAGGATTATGCGCGCAAATAGCATTTAGAACTAGTTCAAATTTGATTTTCCTCAGAACTTAGAGATTTTTAAATACTTTCCAGATTCTATAATGTCTTCCAGCCCTATAAATCTTTTTTCCTGAAATTAGTTAATGTCGTCTTCCGCTATACAATTTTCCAGTATTAACACATGTCATCTAACTTATCACATTTCGCTCCACTGTCCTATCGCATTTGACATTTCAAATTTTCTTACCCATCGCATCTCGCATTTCACAATTTTTGCATTATCGCATTTCGCAATTCACACATTTCTCTCCTGCTTCGTTAACACTTACCGCTCCTAACCGGCGATTATGACATTATTGTAGCACTCTGCCACGTCACCCATCGCATTTTTCATTTCGCAATTTAGGCCGTATCGCATTTCGCACTTCGCACTTTCCTCCTGACTGCACTACTGCTTCTCCTCCAACTTTGTGATATTGCGAATTGTGATATCGCATACCACATATCGTACTTCCGTCCTCCCATTGAAATTCTGCCATCGCAGTTTTAAAATCCTCCCTCTCCAAATCATTATTGCGATATAATGAGTTTTAATAAATTCTAAGCCCTCTTTTCACTTCTCTAAGCCTTTTCCCATGTGTTCAAGCCCTCCATTAGCATCTTTAGTCCTTTCTCTCCAAAATGCAAGCAACACCTCTTCACATTAGAATTAGGTCATGAATAGTTGCATAGATATAACATAAGAAAATTAAGGTGTGTTTAGCCGATTGGCCAAGTTAAGTGTGGGTTAAATTAGTTTCCTTTCTGCAATTTAAATTAATTTCCTTTCTACCATTTCTTTTCAGCAAGTTAAATTAGTTTCATTTCTATCATTTCCTTTCAGAAATTTAGTTTAGTTTCAAACCCGTCATTTCTTTTCAGCAATTTAATTTAGTTTCCTTCTGTCATTTCCTTTCTACACTTTAGTTTAGTTTCATTGAAGTGTGGCAGACTTCCCCAAGAAACCCTAGAATTAGCACCCTTTCATAGAGTGGAAGAGGATGATATGAGTAGAATGCATCTGTTATGTATATAGCACTGTCACCTCCAAGTTTGTACGAACCTCGAGTTGATAAAGTAAAGTAGGGCAGCCCATGGGAGTTGCAGCACTATTGGTGCAATACCAGGGCTCACCAATATATTGGTATATAGTGCTACCTAGGACGAGAATATTTTACATTTGACGCAGGTTCTAGAAACATTGAAGAAGCACTAGCTGCTAGAAAATCTCAATAAGTGTCAATTTGCGTAGCATTATTTGGTGTATATGGGGTATGTGATTTGTGGAGGAGAGCTAAAGATAGGTCCTTTCAATATGGAGGCCATCATGAAATGGTTGGGGCCTAATAATGTTTCTTAGGTTAGGAGTTTCATTGGGGCAGCACAGTACCAGAGGAAATTCATAGCCTCGTTTTTAGCAGTAGCAACACTGCTCCATGCCATAACAGCAAGTGGAAATATTTTCCATTGGGTAAAAGGTCAGCAGAAGGCTTTCGAGGAGATAAAGAAGAAGATCAATCAAGCACCAGTTTTTCCATTACCAAACTTGCAGTTACCCTTCTAAGTGGAGACAGATGTGAGTGGGTATGTTATGGAAGTTGCCTTGATGCATGGAGGAAGGCATGTATGCTACCATTCTGAAGTATTTCATGGGGCGGTCCTTAACTACCCTACCTATGACCAGGAGCTTTGTGCCATGGTGCAAGTTGTGAAGAAGTGGAAGACATATCTGATGGGAAAGGAGATAGTAATCCACATAGATCACTAGTAATTACAGTACTTGCAGGCCCAGAGTAAGCTACAACATATGGATCATTACAAGTGGATGACGTTTTTATAGCAGTTTCATTTGGTGATCAAGTATAATAAGGGAAACACCAACAAGTTGGTCGACATGCTTTCAGGGCCACCCACATCTAATATTCCATCTTTGGGGACTCTTATGCACATGGGGCCATTCACCCATGATACACATGGACTCAGGGATATTCAGAGGATGAGGACTTCAAAGAAGTGTATCATCAATTGAAGAGTTAGAGACATGTGCACACTGGCGATAGCACCATTGACTACCACCTCTAGGACGAGTTACTATGCAGGTTGGATAAACTATGTGTTCCTAGATTTCAGTGATTGCAGCTGATTAGAGAAGCTCACACCTCCAAGGTTGCAGGGCACTTTTGTGTAGGGAGATCGTGGCTAACTTCTAGAGATATGTGTTTGGCCCAAGATTTAAAAGAAGGTAGCTAGGTTCATAAGAGCATGCATGTTTTGTTGTAACAACAAGCCTAGTAACAGGAAGCAGGGTCTATATCATCCCTTACCTATTCGTACTCATCCTTGGAAAAGAATTTCCATGGACTTTGTGGGAGGTTTACCAAAAACTGGGAAGGGACATGAATACCTGTTAGTGGTAGTTGACAGGTTCAGCAAGATGTGTGTTTTGATGCCCTGTAAAAATAACATCAGTGGCCAAGAAGAAGAAAAAGTGTTCTTTGGACAGGTCTAGATGCACTTTGGGATACCAAGAAGCATCATTTCAGATAGGGATATAATATTTCTCAGTGCATTTTGGACTGCATTGTGGGAGAAGATGGACACAAAGTTGAAGAGATCTACAATGTTCCATCCACAAACAGATGGGTAGACAGAAGTAGTCAACAGGACTTTGGTGCAGCTTCTGAGGGGATACAACTAGAAGCAACCGAAGACCTGGGATGAAAATCTGCTATGTATACAACATTCTTATAACATAACGGTCCACACTTCTACAAGAAATTCCCCATTTGAAACTTGTTTTGGATATTTTCTAGCTTCACCTTTGGATATTGCATATGGGTAGCAAGGAGTAGTGAGGGAAGATCTTACAGGAGATGCTTTGAGGGCTGAAAATTTTATAGATAAGATCGGGAAAATCCATATTCAGGTACAAGAAACACTGCAAAATTCACAGGAGAAGTATAAGGTCAGGTATGATCAACACATAACATATGTGTCATTCAAGGTGAGAGACAGAGTATGGTTACATTTGAATAAGGAGAGGTTGCAGGGGCTTGGTAAGAAAATAAAGGCTCTAAGGTATGGTCTATTTGAGATACTGGAAAAGGTGGGTGATAATTCCTATCAACTCAGTTTACCACCATATATTCCCATTTACTCAATTGTGAATGTAGACATTCTGAAAATCTATGAGCCAAACATGCTAGATTAGGAAGAGGAACATATCCTACATTCTATGGAATATTTGGCACCAGATGCTCAGGCAGAGTTGACAGAAGATATAGTTTTGCAGAAGAGGTCCAAAACTACAAGACAAGGGCAGCATGAACTTTGGCAGATTGGGTTGAAGAGATAACTTACAGGCAAAGCTAAATGGTACACCAGAGAGAATGTGGAGGAAAAAATTTCTCACCTCATTCAGTTGAAGCTTTTGGGGATCAAAAGCTTCCAAAAATGGGGAGGTGTGATACGGATTGGATCATTATATTGTTTTTCATCCATCTTGATGCATTTGTAGTGGAAAAAGTGGAGGAATCAGCTCATGGGACTATTTTTACCGACGGTACCCAGTTTGGAAAAATGGGGTCTAAAATCTTTCGGGAGCATTTTGAGACATAAAACGACGTTTTTTGGGGGTAAAAAAAAAATTATTTCTCACCACACCATTTCATGCTATTATACACAAAAATATTTCTAATAGTGCAAGAAGCACGTCAATCGAAGTCCGTATGCAAAAGTTATGCCACTCGTAAGTTGACCTTCCTATTTTCACACCTATAGTTCAGGAGGATGTTGCGTCAACCCCCATTATTCATGTAAAAGGGTATAGCCACGTGTTTTTAATGTAAAATATTCTAGAAGATTCTATATTGTAACTCTAGTTAAGAGTTGATGTAGTCAAAATTAAACACTAGTAGGTTATCAGGTTGTGTTATAACTGGGCCACTAGGAGGAACAGGCATTACATTATTTCAAGAGAATTTTTTCCAAATTTGAGCTAAGAAAGCCAAAAGAGATAGGAGGTTGAGAAAATGGAGAGATTGTGTGCACTATAGTAGCCCACGGGCCACAGGAAATACTTCTTTATACCTATAGCCATATTTTAGACAGAGAAAGAGAGTGAAGCGACCTCACCTTCCTATTGGGTTTTCTCCCAAAAGGGTTTCCCAAGGGGCATATTTTGTGTCTTTTATGTTTTTGGGCTTATTTTTTCATTCTCTAATTTTCTGAATAATACCCATTTACATACATTCACTAATTATAGTTAAATCTACAAATCTAGAATTTTAATAAAACTGTAATAGTGTAAAATTTTAGTATTTTAATATATTATTATCAAATTTGTTGTGATGAAATGTCCAGCGGAATATCCATGGCATTTTACGGATCATAAACCACTTGAACCCTCAACCATAATGATTTCACCTAAAACCGGTCTAGAAATCACCAAAACCAATCAATCTTGGATGCCTTAAACTTTCTTCACCATACCTAGAGTAATTTTCCTATCTCCAGCCACCTGTCAAGAGTTCCAGGAGAAACACCATCTCCACCCATGACCCTTGGGAATTTTCCTGATACAACCTCAACCAAGATCCAAAATCTACCGGCCATCCAAATATTAACCAAAACAGGGAACCCACTACATCATAGCTATCCAAAAAATTGCAAAGGAAAGGTTGTACACCACTGCCAATCCAAGAAATTCCCATGCCAATGACAGCAAACATAAAAAATAAACTAATGCATAGACCATGCATCGAATCTCGACATGCTAATTCACACATGCACACTGTTACATGCAAATCCACAGTTATTTTTTCCCTTACTTGTTTTTTTCCAAACTTCCTCTTGCGATCCCTTACATTCCTTGCTTGCTTGCTCCCTTGCTTGTTCTCTCTCTTGGAGTTTATTTTCTTCCATATAAAACTAAAGTTGTCCAAGTTGAAAACTGATCAAAAGCTCTCAAATGTTTCTCAAGTTCCTTTTTACCATTGATGTCTCATGTCTCTTCATTTCCTTTTCCTCTCTTTTTTCATTTTCCTTAACTTCTCTCTAACTTCCCTTGCATGAATATTATTATCTCTCCAAATTCATTTTCTCCTATTTTCCTTTATTTCCTTAATTAATTACCATTTATTTCCATTTTCCTTTGCCAATGCCAATACCAAGTTCCATAGCCATTAATTAACCAAAATTGATACCCACTTGAATGGTTTTCCCTCCATTCAACTTGGAATATGTGTCCCATGAACTTGGTCTTAATTTTACCTTTATAATGTCCTTCCATTTACATGGAAAATAAACCTGGGGTTGTTACATATTCCTTTTTGTCAAGAGTTGGGATTATCTTGTTATTTGTCTCTTTTCTAACAAGAATATGGTAGGGGACCATGACTCGCAATGCTAGTAGGGTAGGGGTAGAAGGGAGAGGAAAAATAGTGTTGGGGCCTATGGGGCCTCTACCTCAGGATGCCCAACTCATTTCTCCAAGGAAGCAAGAGAACTCAAGAGGTAGAGAAATGTTATCATGGAAAATACTTTGAAGCATCAAAACAAGAAATGGAGCAGCTAGAGAGAGGTGTAAAGGCCAAAAACAAAAGGCAAATTGACCCTCAAGTCCTAATGGAAACAAAGGGCCAGAGAAAAAATTTGGGCTACTTTCAAACACGTGAAACAAAATTATTCAAAATAGTTGAAATGTAGCACGCCCCCTCCTAATCCCACCACAAACATAGGTTAGAAGGAGGTGGTCACTATGATGACCCAAGATCCAAGGTAGCATTATGGAAATGGGGTCTAAATATTTATATATTTTCCAACATCCTCAAAAATTTATATGGATGACTTCATCATGCTCGTCTCGTTGAGACAATTCTAGAAATATAAATTTTGTCCCAATCTGACCTTTGTATCGAAATTTATGACAACTTAAAGTTTTATACCACGTCATCAATTCTGCCACATGACATCCACATGGTTGTCTAGTCATCTTCTCACCGCCACTTGGCATTCATGTATTATCTACCAACCCATTCATGACTGGGATCATAACACATAAATAATTATATGTACAATCAGTCGACCCGCTCATCCTTCCACCCAAGTCATGCAATAATCGCAAGCATGTGTGGACCCCTCAAACCCACATCACCTCGGAGAAAGCTTTCCCAAAGATAATACCTCGAAGGAAACACCTTGGCAGAAAATTTATCGCACAAAGTCCTTAAACATTCAATGTTTGAGGTCTTGAGGCCTTACCATGTCACCCCAGAGGAAACTCACCTCACTAGAAATCCATCTCAGGGAAAATTCCTCCTCGCAATAACTCTTTCCCAACGAGAAATCCTTCTTGGAAGAAATACACTTCATGTCTACTTCTTCAACCTCATCTCAGAAGAAACACCCTAAGAAAAAAATCTCCTCAAAGGTAAGCCATTCTCGACGATAACCTACCTCGAAGAAAAATCTATTGCAGAAGAATACAAGCTTAGGTCAACTCCATTCAGCTTGGAATATGTGTCCCATGATCTTGGTCTTATTTTTTCCTTTATAATGTCCTTCAATTTACATGGAAAATCAACTTGGAGCTATTAAAAACCCCTCCCCCTTGGGGGGAACACTTTCCTTGATGTTCTATGACACTTATGAGTAGCAAAACATACTGCTTATGGGGCTTTATAACACATCTCGATGCAGTATTTACAATGAAAAATTGTTGAAAACATGACAAACATATTGTTTATGGATATTTATAAACATAGCTCGATGCAATATTTACAATAATATACATATGCACATTTGCTTCAACCAACCAATAAAAGGATGCGATGTATGCATCAGCAACAAGGGAATCTAAAGGCTCACACCTCCACCCTCAAAGTAGTACCAGGGATTCACCTCCTTCCCATGTTATCTAGAATCCACTGTTAAAATTGAATTTTGTGACTCTAGCACTATATCCTTGCACTACTTTTTCTCTATATGAAAAGTTACCAACTCATTGTTTATGGGCACACTCCCAATGTGTTTCTGATTCCAATCAGTAATGTTACTGACCAAAACAATTTTTTTCCCCAGCCTTACCTTATTTTCTTCCTAGTCCCTCAGACAATCTGGTCACCCCATTGCATGCAATCACTCACCTTCTAAGTTCCCTAGTATCCCCTTCTAAGCTTCCCAATCCCTCGGGCGAACCATCCCTTGGAAAGGTTTCCTCGCATTGGAAGGTCCAAGAACCAAGGCATACCCCTGCCTAAAAACAAAGGCATGTTCCTACCTCAAAACCATCATAGCGGTCATAGAATTCTTATGGAAATAAATGGACACTATTAGGTACCATTGTCCCACAATGGCCCTACTCCTAAATTCATTTACTAACGTATTGTTGCATGTTCCAATTCCTTTTGCTATTTTTGCTAATTCTCTTGTAGCTAGTTCCAACTACCCAAACCTGGGCCTTTCCATGCTTTCTTGTACAAAGCACATAATTTTTGTTAGACTCAAAAGGAATTGTAATAAATTCAAATCATACCTCACTAGTAGCTCATCAATTAGGCGACATTTGCAATTCTATTTAATTCATGTCACAACTAGACAAATTACATCCCTGATCAAATAATCATGTATAAAATATCACATTCAGTTAGCTCAAAAGTCAACCATCATAAATCAGAATCCTAAATTATGTTCATAATTCTGAAATTAAAAACTAAAATTAAATGTTTATACTTATCTTTCAAATGGTTCTTTGCTTCTTCCTTTGTTCTTGTCCTTTTTTTACACACACCGAATCAATTGCCAAACCCGAAAAGCATTAGTTCCTTCTCTTCTCTTCTCTTTAAAAGCAACAAGGGAATCAGAAGACTATACTTCCTCCTCCATCAATATCAGCAACAAGGGAATCCATAGACTATACTTCCTCCTCCATCAATATAACCAACAAGGGAATCCAGAGACTACATCGCATCCTCCCTCAATATTACCAACAAGGATGTCCAAAGACTATATTGTCTCCACCCTCAATATCAGCAACTCAAGATTGGTCTCTTCCCAAGCTGTTTAGGGCTCCAAGGACTACTATCTCAACCCATAGCCTCTAAGAAACTTGAGTACCAATCCCCTTCACAACATATACACATACACAGTTTACAACACAACACATACACGTACACATAATACCACACAACGAATACAAAATACACATGACACAGTATAACATATACACAACACAACATGTACAATAGTAGTGTTGCACATCCAGAGACTATATTTTCACTAATATGCAACCTTTCCTCTAGTGTATTTCCCATGCCCTACTATGTGAATCTAGAATCCAAATCAAAGATCTGTGGCTCTTTCCACTTATCCATGCTTGTCCCAGAATTCCGTAGATCACACTGCTTTCATTCTGATGATGTATCCGTAGCATTTCTTGTTCATAGCATAAACATAGGCATATTTATAAACACATAATATCAAAATAACATCCATATGATACTAAAATCATAGATCCTACAGGGATACTCTTCCCGCTTAATTCCTCATAAACTAGGAACCTTTCCAGGGCTACTCTTCCCACTTGATTCCTCATAAACTACAAACAGAAAACGAAATAAGCCAACATGCAGGAAGAACTAGAAGGCAGAGATGATGGATAGGTTTCTCAGAGGATGAGCAATAGTTTCAGTAGGGCGGTGATGATGGGCCTATAACTTAGACATAAAATAAGGCCCATCTAACCTTTCTTAAGCCCATTTAACCTTCCTAATGAACATAAAAGATATATTAATTCTCTCCTTCTACACTTAATAATGTTTTATTATGCTTTAATATGTTCTTAGGAAGGTTTAAAGGTAATTGCATATTTGTGCCTAATATTGGTTATTTTTGTAGAATATTGTGAGAATATTGGGCAGATTATGCACATTTGGAGAAGGAGATGATTAAGGGACTTTCTCCCTACCACTGGAATATTTAGATTAAAGAATAAATGAGCACAATATCAGGAAATTATGGAAAAATATTTGAGAGGTTCAAGGGGGTTGTCCACTCTCAGTGACTATCAAAGGTAGCCAAGCAAACTTAAGACAAAGTGCACTCAATCTATGGTTTACTTGGAGTCAAAGTGGACTCAATCACTATTTTCTAGGGAGTTTTTGGTAGCTTCCCTTGAGGATAAATAAATTTTATCAAGAGCTAATTAATAATTAGGGTCGATTCCAGTCTATTCGATTCTATTTTCCATTCCATTCCATCCCATGCCATTTTTTTCCATTTTATTAAGCTTTTGTTGTTTAAGACCTTCACGATGTAATAAGACTGGATTTTTGTAATGCAATGAGTATTGAGATGTTATTTTATTGATATATTTTCAAGGAGCGAGGCTCGTGGATTAGGGCCCAATCCATGTGCCTCAGCTTCTCTCCTATTTTCATTCTTTTATTTCTGTCATTTATATAGTTTTGTTTCTATCATTCAATTAGTTTTGATTCTGATAGTTTCATTGTTATTTAGTATTCTCTTTCAGTGTGTTGTTGTAGTTTTTCATTTGCATATGAGAGTAATAAAATAGAGGAAAACTCCAAAAGTTGTGGATCAAGCCTTCCCATCTCATCTTTGTCCATAGAGTTCGAGGAGGGTAGACCTTCCCACAGGCCAAAAATTACTTTATGTTCATTGTTTCTGAGTTTAGGGAATAAATTGCATTACCAGTCTGAGTCTTTCTTTCACTGTATTATCATGAATTCATCTATTTTACATGCATGAATCAACAAGGTTGTTTGCAGTAATAAGCATTAAAAGTTCCAGAGAAGTTAATTAATATGTTCCGCGTCATTTTCTAATTCCTCTCCATCTTTTTGTTATGCTTATGAACCTTGATGTTGCGCCTCCATTTCCCTCCTTTTTCTCTTCTTATCAGATGTCGCACCCTTTTTATTCACAAAAACCATTAAACTTTTGACCTCCTCCTTTTCTCCTCAAAACTCTGACTTATCGAACTTCGCATCTTGCATTTCGCAATTTCGGCATTATTGCATTTCGCACTTCACAAATTTCGGCCTTATCGCAATCGCAAATCGCATTCCCCACTTGGTTCCTGTTAATACGTTCCGCTACCAAGCCTCGATTGCGATATTATTACCGTACTCTGTTGCCACATCACCCATCGCATTTCGCAACCTTTTCCATTTTTCCTTTAAGACTTACCGCAATCCCTTTTCGCAATCGCATTTTGCAATGTCCATCCACTCTCCATTAACGTTTCCCCACTACCAACGTCGATTGTGATATGATTAAAGCGCTCTTTCCACTGTCCTACTGTCACGTTGTTGTAGTGTGTTTGGTGCACGTATGTACAAAATCACACCAACTTAAGGGGTGTGGTCTACCCACTTAAGTTATTGGTAACAGGCTGAAAAAGAAGTGGAGTCAAGCAAGTTAGTGGAACAAGCTAGAATTAATAAGCATACTAGATAGAGAAATAGCATGCATATGTAAACTAAAACTAAACTAAAAACTAAAAAATAAACACGAGCTCTGAAAAGAGTCAAACAACAAATATAATATGAACGGTGGCTCTAGGCCCCTTTCTATTGAGCACTAGTATTAATAAGAGTGAAACTTTACCCTCTTGCCAAAGGCCCCCTAGACAATGGTTCTAGGTCCCGATGCAAGGATGTTTTTATCCCAAGCTATCCTCAGTGCAGTCTCCCTCTCTCTCTACTGTGTTGGACTGAACTTGTTGGGTGGCCAACAATTGATTCACCTATATCTTCAGCTCGGGATAACACACTGTTGGGATTGCTTGGGAAATTATGGCTAGCATAACAATGTGTTCACCAATTCTTCATCTCATGGTGGTCTTATATAGGAGATTTCAAATCCTACCTTCCCTCTCTCGGTACATGGAGGATGGTGACCCAAGAGAGAATTATGATTCCTTTGTGTGCTCCAAATATTCCATTGTATCCTCACATAGTGTCTAAGGAGGCGTTGGTGGCTTTCCTTAGGCGGCTACAAGTAAGGCATCACTTGTCCTTTATTTTGTGTGGTCCTAGATAGTGACATTTCACCACTCCGAGGATTGTGCGCACATCGGGAAAAAAGGTGCACGGAAGGCGCTCTTCACGAAGGATTATGCGTGCAAATAGCATTAGAACTAGTTCAAATTTGGTTTTCCTCAAACCTTAGAGATTTTTAAATACTTTCCAAATTCGGAAATGTCTTCCAGCCCTGTAAATCCTTTTTCCTGACATTAATTAATGTCGTCTTCTACTGTGCAATTTTCTAGTGTTAACAATTTCCCCCTAATGTGTGAGGTCTAGGAAGAACTGTATAGCCGAAATACATTATATTTTCTTTTATGTATCATGCGTAGAGAGAGAGAGGCCTGCATGAAGCTTGGAATTGAAAACACCCTGCACTGTTTCCAAGAATGACCATGGCCTAAGGGATCCCTGTAGGCAAATAAAATTTACAATACATATACAAATTTTCAATGAGGCGGGCATGTCCCATGCTCGTGATGTTGTGGCTAGTTAAACAAATCTAATTAATAGATATATGTTTTGTCTATATCACTGATATGGTAGTGATGTTGGGGGTTGCTAATGACGACTGTTGATGCCCTCAGGGGCGTTTTTCTTTGACAATAGGTGGAATATGGTACCCATATGTATGAACTTGTTATGGCATATAGTTGTGGATTGTACATATAGGTGTTGGCGGGGACCTTCCCGTGTAAGCATTGTCGACAGAGACACTTATGGAGGCACGAGTCTTCGACGGATTTGATCAAAGTGCAATGGTTGTAAGGTACGATACCATCGTGACAAGAAAGCTTTAGTTGAAGTCGAATGTCAAGAGGATCGATGACATCTGTGGACAATGATGTCTCCCACAGTGCCACCCGAGGATGCCCTTTGTATGGGGAGGGGTGATCCAACGTACCGCTTCCTTTTTTGAATATAGGTGTCGAAGTCGACAAAAAGGGAGCCTCAACCGAACTAGGGGTCGCCGATATGAGGGATCGGGGACCTGGATGTGATGGTTTTAACATAGGCATGTGGGCGAGGGGTGACTGAAAACTAATGATGGGGATTCAGTGGCCCAAGGTCGGAGTATACTTAAGAAACTTGGCGGCAGTCATAGTTATTTTTTATGGGGAAATCCCTAGAGTTGGTAGGACTTCCAGGGCGGGTGTAAACCGGCTATGAATGTCATGATGGCGTGTGCGTGGGGGGTATAATACTCCGACCAAGGGTGTTCAGGAACTGTTACCGTGGGAGAAAAGATGAAATGAGAGGGTGAAGGACGTAGTGCATCGTTCGAGGGCTTTTTACACTTACTAAAATAATAAAATAATGGGGTTTGGTTTGTACAAAACACAGAGACGGGTACCCAAAAACATGAAAATGCTCGCTCACTGATGGTATGAGGAAGGTGTTTTGCTGGGGGTGGGGGTCCCATTGGGTGGTCTCATGTGTGGGGTTGATGAAGCAGATGAAAAAGTATCGCAGATGGAATTATGCTAATGGAGGTATGGTGGGCCAAATGCGAGGTGCGGTGGTGCGCACTTGATCTGCTTGTACAACCTGGTCGTTCGAGAAGGGGGTTCAGCTTGTATGGTAAACTTGACTTTATGCATGGTGAATGGATGGGCATGAGGTGCTTCTCGAACTGAAGTGGTATGGCCATGGTGTCACTTATGTTGTGATATATGGTCTACTGTGGGTGACGGTCGCCATGGAGGGGAGGCTCTACCGACCAACGAAGATGTTTATCATGTGCAGGGTGAGGTGATGATAAACACAGTCAGATGTGAGGACCCTATGGTTTATTTCTGATGGAGAAATGATGTCAGGCTATGCAGAGTTTATTGCGACTCTATCATGCTGGGGGTATAATTATACCTGCTCTGAAACTTTCAGGAGATAACATTGTGGATGGTTTGTGGGATTTTCCTGCAAAAAAAAATACCTCAAGTGAAAGCAACTTCTTTATCAAATATTATTGAAATTCATTGCTTTAAAAAAGAAGATGAGAGAGGGCATACCTGTCGGCGATGAAAATTTATTTTTTCGGGAGTGTGAATGTGTGGCATGGCCTCTGTTCATCATGGAGTGTTGATTGTGGCACAAATTTTGGTTTGGAGAATTGACCTTCTGATGTCTCGTTATGGTCCTCCAAAGTTTTTTGAAAAGGGTGATATATAGGTGGATATTGCCCTAGTTCAATTCATTTGTACTTGCTAAGTTTTTGAGAGGTCAGAGAACTCTCCGTAGCTCTTCTTGTCATTGCGGTCAGCCTGAGCACCAGGGATTCACGATATCATACCCAGGTAACCTTAATGACGTCCTATACTTGAATTTTTTTAGTTTTATGGTGATGGGGTCCGTAAAGACTGGGTTTGTACGGACTCTAGGTGTTTTTTACCCTAGATTGTACGGGCGATCAGAGCAAAGGCGCACCCCCTGTGCACTTTTCCAGGGGATAAGCGCGCTAATGCACTAATTTCCACTTTTTTAGCGTGCCAAAGCGTGTATGTACAAAATACAGGTGCGCAAAGCCGAGGCAGAAAATATTTTTGGATTTTTTACCTATTTTGGGTTTTTTCTATACTGATGGGTACCTTTTTTAATGACAGGTTATTATGGAGGGATCGGGACTAGCTCGAGCTCCGTGTTGAGCTGGCTGCTAATGCTAGAGTGCACCATCAGCGGGTGCTATGGGGACTCCTGAAGTTCATGGAGAACAAGCCTCTTCGGTCGCAGGACCGACTACTGCGTTATGTGATCCGTCATTAGAGCAGAAGGCGCAACATGTTCGTATTGTGCAGGACACATTTGGTTATCCATCCTGAGATGGATGTTTACTTTGTGACCGAATTTCCGCATCAGGGTGAGGCACTAAGGTATCCACTCCCAGCCGGGAGAGTGGACTTGGAGAGATTTAGGATACGCCACTGTGTTGGGGCGCCTCTTACAGAGGGATGCATCATAATTGCATCAGTTACAGATATAGCAGAGCGATGTGCTCTGGCAGTGATTTTGCGACTGGCAGGGTTGGTTGCTCCACATCGGGCATCGGGCATCGGGCCCATAGGTTGGAGTGCTACGTCGGTTGAGGTCCAGGCATTTTTTCGACTTTGCCCGTTTTTTATTTGACGAGATGGTGTCGTAGCTCAACAAGGTCCAACGTGGATATTTTTCATTTGTGTATGCCAGTATCTTGTGCAGCATTATGTACGAGAGGGTAGTGTTGTTGAGGCCGGTAGTGGCGGTGCCTCCTGGGGGCCAAGGGAGCCTCGAATGAGGAGATGGGCTCTAGTGATGCCGCGAGGCGGTGGTGGCATGGTGGGGAATTACTAGAATGCCACGACAGAGGCCTGGTTTAAGGAAAACCCGCAGATGATTACCATATCCATATGCGGGGATGGACTTCCGGGGGGATCCAAACATGAGTCTCCCTTTTGGTTATGCTTGGGGTCCCGCAGGTACGTTTTGTATGTTTTCTGCATTTATTTGAATATACATGTACTTATGTGTTTTTCTAGTGACACTGACATTATTTTTTTTTACTCCTGCATATGTTGGTGAGGTTGGTCACCCCGTGGCTCGGTTAGTCGACCACGATCCTCCACGACAACCTAGAGGTGATCGATGAGGAGATGTTGCGAGGAAACTTGGCAGTGGTGCTGGCCCTTTAGGGGAGGGTAGCAGCTCGGCTGCTGGAGAGATTGCGGCCGAGCAAGTTCGTGCCAACGTGGCAGTGGTTTGCTTAGATACAGCAGATGTTCATATTGTAGAACTGACAACTCAAGTGTCAGTTCTTGAGGATTTTCGGGGTCGAGTGGACTTCTTGACCCAAGGGATGCCTACTCGGGGTTTCATGGATGACTTCGAGGAGGTTTTCTTGGAGACTGTGATGGCCCAAGAGAGGAACTAACGGCCCGTTCTTTGTCAGGTGGCCATCACGGTTGCGATGGCAGCTCCAGTGGTAGTACTGGGGGCGGTGGTGGGTCCAAGTGCCCCTCTTGAGGGGGCACCACCCTAGAGTATTTTTGTACATAGGGAAAGCAGCCTGTTCCATGCAGTCTAGGTTTAACATTGTTGGTGTGAGTTGTTCTACAATATCATAGGTGTTCAGTAGAGGTGGGAAGTAGGGACGAAGGCGGTCCACATTGAATACTGGGTGCAAACCAAGGAATGGTGGAATACTGAGCTCGAAGGCATTGTTCCCTACAGCCTTGGTGATGGTGTACGGCCCGTATCGAAGCGGGCGAAGCTTGGGGTGGGGTCCAGTGAGACGTTCCTTCTACAAATGTAGCCACACTTTGTCGCCCACCTGGAAGTTGTGTGGCACCCGATGTTGATCATGGTGTTTCTTGTACTTAGCATTGGCTCTATCCAATATGTCATGAACCTGTTGGCGGATGTGCTGAATGCACTCAATGAAGCTATTTTCTTTGTCAACTTTAGACTGGACATGAGCCAAATCGACCTGAGTAGCCGCAAATGGCATGGCTACGTCAATGGGACATAGTGGCTAGAATCCCAAGCCCACCTGAAAGGGGCTATGGCTGGTTGAGTTGTGGATAGCCCGGTTATAACTATGTTGTACATAGGGGAGGCTCTCATCCCAAGTGCGTGGATGCTTTGAATTGTGCATGCACAAAATGTGTACAATCATTCTGTTGACGACCTCTGTCTGGCCATCTATTTGGGGATGGAAAGTTGGTGACTTGGTGAGCTTGGTGTCCAGCATTGACCAGAGGTTGGACCAAAATGTGCTGAGGAACCTGCGATCCTGATCTGATATGATAGACTTTGGGATCCCAAAGTGCACCCACACTCGTTCAAAGAAGAGTTTAGCAATGGCTTCTGTTGTGATATTCTTCTTGCAGGCTGCCATAATGGCCATCTTCGAGAATCTGTCGATGACCACGAAAACACAGTCATGTCCATGCTTAGTAGAAGGCAGGCCCGACATGTAATCCATGGAGATGGATTCGTAAGGTCGACTATGGGTAGGTAGCGGAGTATATAGGCCTTGCTTATTGATGGTTGGTTTGGCAATGGCACAAGCAGTGCAGGATCTGATGTGCTTCCCAACATCCTTTTGAAGGTTCGGCCAATAGAAATACTTCTGCAGTAATGCTACTGTTCTCTCGACCCCGAAATGCCCAATGACTCGACTGTAGTGTGCTTCCCATATCATCTTGTCACGCTCGCTTGAAGGGACACAAAGGTGTCCCAGGTGACATAAAAGTGCATCTTGGAGGTGAAAATTTGGAACTTGCGTACCCCCCAAGGGTGCCTTGTATGTGTGGCCGAATTTATTTGTGGTCGTACCAGGTATTTTATTTTCCCTTTATATTATAGGCAATTTTCTTGGCTTTCATATTCTTGAAGTAATCATGAAGTCTAAATAATTTCCTCATCCCAAGCAACCATGCTTCTGCATCTTGAATTAGTCAACTCACCATCAAAAGTAGGAGGCTTGGCTTTCTTGAACTCCTTTGGAAAGTATCCCCTCTCACTCCCGCTATAAGGATGTTGGCGGTGATGATGATGATGTCTCCTAGAAGCCAAAGTAGAATAAAATCCACAAGTGTTATATATCCTCTCAAGTGTATAAAAGAGTTTGTCACTCTTCACTGTATCATCCATGTCCAACCTGTGCCTTTTCTGAGACCTATGTTCATCTACGCCATTATTCCTTTCTTCCTTTCTATCCCCATGATTGATTCCTAGTTGTCCCTGCTTCTACAAATATGAAAGGCTCTAGAGGATGACTGCATTGACCTTAGCTTGATTTTATTTAGCTTTCACATTCCTTTCCTATGCTTCAATCAACCTCTCATTATCTTCCTTGCAACTTACGATATTTGCACTCAATATTCTCAATATATCTGCTAGATTAGGAGAGTCTCCCTCTCCATGTTTCTCAATTGATCTCTCCCATCCCACCAATGTATCTTCCGCTTTGTAGGGGAACCAAATGAATTCTACTCAACAATTTTTCTCTTCATCTCTTGTCGTTATACCTCCTATATACATACCATGTAAGATAAACCAAATAGAAGACATAATAAAATCCATACCTTAATGTATTTCAAGGGATGTTAATACATCTGCACAAGTCAATACATATTAGAAAAATATGTAATAATATAGAGAACTCAATTTCCATGCAAGCAACCGCATTGACATTAATCAGCATGCATATAACAACAAATTAACTATAATGCATGAATAATTGATGCATGTGCATATGACTGCAATAATTAACTAGCATTTATCATGCATGATTCAACCTCGAGGTCTAGTGTTGCAACCTGGCTCTAATTCCACTATTTAACACCCCACTGCGCATTTACCTACTTTCACAAGCACTCCAAGGTAAACATGATCAGAGAGTTACTATGACATGAACTGAAAACTAAGTTATAGTTATGGAAGTGGGGCCTACTAAACTAAAAACCTTTTTCAACTTCCCAGGGACACCTGATCACCCGGATGTCAGAAAAAATCCACTGGTGATCTTTCTGTGAGTTGGAATTAACTTTTCACTGACTTTACATCACAGTTGCACTCATGCAGGCTTGTGCATGCACCTTGGAGGCTTTAGTCACATGCAAAAGCCTTCCTCATTTAATCCACAGTTGCTCTTACAGGCCATATTCACTACATCCAGGGACGTTGACCAAGAAATTTAGGGTTAGCCTCTAGGCCAAATATCCAGAACTGCACAAAACTTCCAGATTTTTTTATAGGATTCTTCTTGCACTTTTCTTGTCGTAATCCCTGCTCAAACTTGTCTAATACATATGATAATAATTTACACTAACACTTTGTAAAATAGTACATGTAGGTCATGAATGCATATATGTAAAATAACTCATTAAGTTCATCAAGTATCATCAAGAAGGCTTTCTGCCCTTTATCACTAGTTGTAACAAACA
This sequence comes from Pinus albicaulis, assembly GCA_034641835.2. Lineage (NCBI taxonomy): Eukaryota > Viridiplantae > Streptophyta > Pinopsida > Pinales > Pinaceae > Pinus > Pinus albicaulis. Next base: position 286,721,125 of record CM076575.1, read on the forward strand.
TTTGTTATCTCGTGCATTCATGTTTATAAATAAGAGCCTTTCAAACCATGCAATGGATCCATAATAATAACACTTCATATAATGAGAAATATACCATGCATGTAACCAGCACTTAACCATAAAGAAACCATGACAAACCAGTCATAAATCATACATAAAATTAGAATGTGTGCTCATTGATCTCACTAAATAATAACACATATTACTAGATGCAAATACCAACCAAGTCAGGGACTTCCACATACCACCCTACCATACATTGGGCTAAACCAAATCTTTCTTTGAGCCAATCACCCTCGTGATATATTCCAAGCATGAATGTGGGATCACATGGGATAAACCAAAACAGAACCAACCAAGGATTTGAGAGGCTAAACTAATCCGGATTGGATCATTATATTTTTTCCATCCATATCGATGCATTTGGAGTGGAAAAATTGTTGAATCATCTCACGAGACCGTTTTACCAGTGGGACCCAGTTTTGCAAAAACAGGGTCTAAAACCTTTCGTGAGTGTTTTGAGGCATTAAATGAATTTTTTTGGAGGTAAAACATTAATTCTCTGGTTCCACACCATTTCATGTCATTTTACACACATATATATTTCCAATGGCACAAGAATCACGTCAATCAGAGTTTGTATGCAAAAGTTATGCCACTCGGAAGTTGACCTTCCTGTTTTCACACCTATAGTTAGGGAGGATGCCGCATTGGCCCCCATTATTCATGAAAAAGGGGCTAGCCACGTGTTTTTGATGTAAAATACTCTAGAAAATTCTATATTGTAACTCTAGTTAAGAGTTGATGTAGTTAAAATTAACCACTAGTAGGCTATCGGGTTGTGTTATAACCGGGCCATTAGGAGGAAGTGGAATTCCATTATTTCGAGAGAATTTTGTTCCATAGATGAGAAAAGATAGTCATGAGAGATAGGAGGTAGAGAAAACAAATAGGATTTGTGCACTGTATCATCCCACATGTCACAGGCCTTATTTCTTTATAACTGCAGCCATATTTCTAGACATAGAAAGAGAGCGAAGCGACCTCACCTTCCAGCTGGGTTTTCTCCCGAAAGGGTTTCCCAGAGAGAATATTTTGTGTTTTTTGTTTGTGTAAGCTTATTTTTTCATTATCTACTTTTCTGCATAATTTCCATTTGTGTGCATGCACTAATTACAGTTAAATCCACAAATCTAGAATTTTAATAAAATTGTAATAGTTTAAAATTTCAGTATTTTAATATATTATTATCAGATTTGTTGTGACAAACTTTCCAGCGGAATATCCATGAAATTTTATAGATCAACTGGTATCAGACCAAGTTTCTTTGGGTATTTTGTGGAAATTATAGGGATCTAGATCAGCGGGATCTAAAATCGTAAAACCCTTGATCTGAAAGGAGTGTATTAGTTTGTTGTGCTAAGTGTCCTTCTAGTAATAAAAACATGTACAATTTGTCTCCATTTGTTTGCTTAAGGAATGCGCATTTTAACCATGAAACATAGATGAATTTTTAAGTTTTAAGCATGAAAATAAGCCTAAATAACATTTTACAGTAGTGCATAACAAAGAAATAACATCACACATAAGTTTTACACAGCAGGCATGATGAAGCAGTTCACCCCTCCTGGGCTACATCTGTTAGTCCAGCTCCCAATGGCATGTTCCTCTTTTTAATTATGCTCAAAATTGAAAATACATGTGTTTACAAGCCTCTAATGGTTGTTTTCTCTGCACTAGTGGCTCCAGAATGTTCAAATTAGTCTAGGTAGACGCTTGTTTCACCCAAATTGGTCAAAAATTGACCTTCCAAAGTGCTTTTCCCAATATCAGCTAGAAAAACTCCACTAAAAGTGGAGATTGCACTTATCCACAGTCCAAAAATAGCCAAAACCCCTAAATTAATGACGCGCTCCAAATCTGAACCGTCCATTTAACATTAACATTGAATGTTGGGGAGGGGGTGGCCACATTCCAACCCCCGAAACCCCGCGGTCATAACTCGTGGAGTAGAACTCAAGGTCTAACCACGGTGGATAAGATAGTTAACTAAAGTTTGGATCGAAGTTCCCACAACCGTTTCCTTAACCATCGTCAAACCGCAAGGCTAGCCCACATGTGACTGCATTGAAGTAGTGATAAGTGTTACGGTTTTAAAACAGTTGGCAGAAGTTCTAACCGTGGATAAACATGTGACCAGGATTGTCGGAGGAGTTTAATGTTAGAGCTTGCAGAACCGTCGGACCACACATTATGTGTTGTAGTTTAAACTTTGTTTCATGTAACCACAATGTTGGGGCCACCGGCAGGTTGGGGCTGCTGGTGGTCCCCCCCCCCCTCAACCTTTAAAACATTACAGTTTAACATAATGCGGAAGACTAATTGGTTAAGAAACAAAGTATAGTGGAGACCGCAGAGAGATATGCAGGTGTGCCGGAGGTCGTGGGGTTGAACCCCCTAGACCTCACATAAATTTTTATCCACCGTACTAGGGACACATGGCAGCCTCCAGGTTGGCCACATGTTGCCCATCCATTGGTCCGTCAACAAACCTCGTACAACCAAATCAATGGCCTAGAATCAGCCACATGGCATGATCCAATTGGTTATGATAAAAGGGAATATTCCCAATACATACCACCTGCTTACTATACCTACATGTTGACTGGGCATCCCAGACACCCTGTCAAAAAAAAATTAGTTGTTTAGGAAAACGAATAGAACGCGATATCTTCCTCATACGACATCGGTTTTTCGAACCATTCACGGCACCGAAATCGCAATGACGAGACCTTTTCGGTCACTCACGTTGGGTACAATTTCAAGAAATTTCAATTTTGAGCATAACACATGATCTCCTTATCACGCCTCCCCATTGGGAAGCTTTTGGACCCCAAAAGATTTTAATTATCTGTTTAGAATATGAGGGTACAACTCCCTCACCTTTTCAACTTCCATCCACCTTGCCTCACTTGGTTTGCTGCCCTTGAGCCCAATTCTCTTATAATCGACGCCTCCCCTCTTAGAAGTGTGTGCCCTCTTGTCAAGGATGGAATCCTCTTTGAGCTCATCTAGAAATTCTGGCGATAAATCTTTTATAGATGGCAGTTGAATATCACTCCCTTGATCATCAATCAAAGGAGGCTCATACAAATGTAAATTTTCCACATTGACAATGGAATACATTTGCATATATGAAGGCAAGTCAAGTTGAAATGCATTATTACCAACTTGTTTGATGATCTTGAATGGACCATAGCCAATGGGCTTGAGCGTTTTACCTTCTCCTTGCATCCTTTCTTTGCTTATGTGCAACCATACTTCATCTCCTTCTTGAAACTTGTGATCAACTTTATGTTTGTCATGCCTCTCCTTGTATTTTATTTGACTCTTTTCAAGTTGTTCTTGAACTTGTTGATGAATAATCAGAATTTTCTCAATGAACTTTCGAGCCTTTTCAATATCACTATGCCCATCAATTGCAACATCCTTCTCAAAGATGAAGTCTAATGACGATTTTGGCAAATGCCCAAAGCAGGCTTCAAAAGGTGAAGTATTTGTAGAAGAGTGATTTTCCCGATTGTAAGTGTGTTGAATGTAATGCAGTTGTTAATCCCACAACTTGGGATGTTTTCTGCAATATCCTCTCAATATATGCACAATGGTTCTATTCACCACCTCGGTTTGGCCATTAGTTTGCGGATGAAAAGCAGTACTCTTTTTCAACTTTGTGTCCATCATCTTCCAAATATTCGACCAAAAATTCCCAATGAACCTGGAATCCCTGTCACTAACAATAGAAGTTGGTAAACCATAATGAACCCATACATGTTGAAAATAAATTTCATCAATTTGTTCAGCAGTAATGGTTTTCTTACATGGCATAAGTATACACATTTTACTAAATCTATCCACAACTACATAAAGATACTCATGTTGTTTTCTTGACATAGGTAGACCTCCAACAAAGTCGATGGAGACACTCTACCATGGCCTTGATGGTACTGGTAGTGGCGTGTACAACCCAAGCTTCTTATTGCTAGGCTTGCTTGTTGCACACATAGAACAACCTCTTATAAAACGTGACACACTATCTATCATGTGAGGCCAATAACAATACCTCTGTAGACATGCCACTGTTTTTCTTACCCCAAAGTGTCCAAAAATAAGAGACGAATGAGCCTCTCTCATAACACTAAGTCTCTCTCCTTGTGGTATACACATCTTTCCCAAATGAAACAACAAATTTTTATGCATGTGATAATCATTTTCCTCAACTTGATTCCCTTCACTCAAACTAGCATACACATCTTGAAAATCAGTATTAGATGCATACTGCTCTATGTAACTCTCATGTACAATAGAATCATTTTTAAGTAAAGTAGAAGCACTTATAATTGGCCTTGAAATCATATCAGAAAATTTATTGAAAATACCTTTCTTGTACCTTATAACCAAGTGAAACTGTTGAAGAAGTCCCATCCACCTGAAATGTCATGATTGCTGCAATTTTGTTTGCGACTGCAAGTACTGTAATGGTTGGTGATCGGCATGTATAATCGTCTCTTTACCCATCAAGTAATGTTTCCACTTCTTGATGCTTTTTACCAACACATACAACTCTTTTTCATATGTAAGATAATTAGTTGCAGCACCATTGAATGTTTCAGAATGAAAAGCGATAGGTTTACCATGGTGAAAAAGTACTGCGCCCATTGCATAATCACTAGCATCGGTTTGTATCTCGAATGGGTGTCTCAAATTCAGTAATGCAAGGACCGGAGCTGAACTGATCTTGTCTTTTAAAGCTTCAAAATCTTTCTACTATTTTCCTCCCCATTGGAAGCCTTTCTTCACACTTGTCACTGCATGCATAGGAGCTGCTATGGCAGAAAAGTTAGCAATAAACTTTCTCCAATACTGAGTTGCGCCTAAGAAAATTCTTACCTCAGTTACTATTTTGGGAGTGGGCCAATTCACAATGGCTTCCACTTTAGAAGGATCAATTCTCAACTCGCCTCCTCCTACAATGTATCCCAAATAAACCAGAGAAGTCTTTCCAAATTCACACATGCGCAAAGTCCCATCTTTCTACGGAATCAAGACTATGGATGAACCACATGGCGAAGTGCTTGGCCTTATGATTCCCTTGTCCAACATGTTCTTGATTTGCCTCTTTATTTCATCATTCTCCATTATCGACATGTGATACATGCCGATGTTTGGAAGAGGACAATCTTGTTGTAACTGAATCTCATGTTGAATCTCCCTTTTTGGAGGCAATCCTGTTGGCTCCTGAAACATCTCATGATGTGCATCAACTACATCATATAAATCTGATTTCAACTTAGGATCACAATTCTCAAATGACTCATGATTAACATCATCTTTAGGCTTAATCATTAGAAGAACAAAATTCTTACTTGAATTCACCAGCCTCTTTACCTGTCCAGCATTTACCATTGCAATATTTGTCTTCTTGTGATGTGCTCTAACAATGAATTCCTTGCCATATTTGAATAAATGGTATTTTTTCTCATGGCGATGGAATATTTCTTTCCTGTCATACAAGTAAGGACTACCCAACACAACACCTGTAATATCAAGAGGAACCACATCTAATTCAGCTGTGTCAACAAAATGTGTAGTTATTGCAAAGCGCAATATGCACTTCTTTGAAACCTGTAAATTTGCATCCTTAGAAATCCACCAAAGTGGATATGGTTTTTGATGTGGAATCATCTCAAGATTAAGTTTCTTGAACAAGTATTCAGATATTAATTTTTCTTGTCACCCACTGTCAAACAGTTTGTCAATCTTGGTATGTTTGACTATGACCCTCACATGAAACAGTTCAATTCTCTCTTCTTCATTTGGAGCTTGTATGTGACAGTTTGATGTACTATTATTGGGTTTTGTTTCAATTTCTTTCCCCTTCATGTTCTTTAATCCCATGGCTATAATTTTAGTTTCATCACCTGAATCTTCTCCTAAGTCATGTTGAGTTGTAGCTGCATTTTTCTGCTTCCATTTGTTATTGTTATAATTGGGTCTCTTTTCAGAATGTAATTTCCAACAATTTATCTCTTCATGGACTTCTCTTGAACAATGTTTACAAACCACTTTTTCTCCCTCTTTCTTCACAAATGCATTCCTTTTTCCCTTACCTTTTGAGGTATTCTCTTTTTCTTTTTCTTTTCCCTTAAAAGGTTTCTTCCTACCCTCATCAGTAATGTTTTTCCTTCTAGCTTCTAGATGTGTGGCCTGAACACAAACTTCATCTAGACTTGTAGGGTTAAACATGAGAATAGTATGTCTTAGGTAGCTATGTAAGCCTCCTATGTACTTGAGAAAAGTATCTTGGCTCTGCAAATCTACCCCTAATAAGAGAGCTCTTCTCCTAAATTCTTGGGTGTAGTCTTGCAAATTTTGTCCTTTCAATTGTCTAAAATTTTTCTAGTTCATTATGGCTTTCTACATGTGAGCTAATGGATAAAACTATTTTTTTATTGCAGTAATGAAATTAGTCCATGATAGAATAATCTTACCATGATTTTTGATCTCCTCCTTTGTCTTGGCTTCCCACCAAACAAGAGTTGCACCTTCCATCCTCAATGAAGCTAGTTGGATTTTGGTATCATCATCATGAAGATTATGAATTCTCAAATAGACCTCTAATTTCCTAATCCAATTATCAATCTTTTCTGCATTGACTTCATCATTAAACATTTTCAATTCAAACTCAACATCAAGTTTTAGAAAAGGAATTTTACCAGTGTTCTTTGACTTGTGTGGCTGATGTACTGAAGATGAATTAGAGGATGATAATGATGAGGGTGAGGATGGTGACTTTCCACTTCCTCCATTTCCTCCATTTCCCTTCTTTGATTTATCTTCATCATTGTGACCTTCTGATGATCCCTGACCTTCCTTGTGAAGTTTGGATCCTTCTCCTTCTAATATCTCATTCCTTTCTTGATAAAGGACTCTCACCATTTCATTCATGTCAAGTAATGCTTTCCTTAACACTCTTTCTTCTTCTTTGGGATCCACCTTTTCATGGATTTCTCCTTCTCTTGGAAGCATGCTTAATGCTACTTCTGCTTCTTTTAGAGGTGAACTAGGTGGTGGAGAATGTGGCAATCCTGCCCTCCTTTGTTGTAGCTCACTTTTAGAACCTCTTGCTTCCACCAGTTTTCCTTCTCCTCTCTTAAGCTTGAGCCTAGTAAGCATCTAAACCCTTACAAACAGTTAAACAAATCTTTGCACACAAAAACGCCAGAGATTAAACTCTAGCTCTGATTCCAACCTAATCTGAAAGGAGTGCATTAGTTTGTTGTGTTAAGTGTCCTTTCAGTAATAAAAACATGTACAATTTGTCTCCATTTGTTTGCTTAAGGAATGAGTATTTTAACCATGAAACATAGATGATTTTTTGAGTTTTAAGCATGAAAATAAGCCTAAATAACATTGTACAGTAGTGTATAACAGAGAAATAACATCACACATAAGTTTTACACAGCAGGCATGATGAAGCATTTCACCCCTCCTGGGCTACATCTGTTGGTCCAGCTCCCAATGGCATGTCCCTCTTTTTCGTTATGCTCAAAATTGAAAATACATGTGTTTACAAGCCTCTAATGGTTTTTTTCTCTACACTAATGGCTCCAAATTTCTCAAATTAGTCTAGGTAGACTCTTGTTTCACCCAAATTGGTCGAAAATTGACCTCCCAAAGTGTTTTTCCCAATATCAGCTAGAAACACTCCACTAAAAAAGGAGACTAAATTTAATGGCGCAATCCAAATATAATTGTTTGTTTAACATTAAAATTGAATGTTGAGGAGGGGGTGGCCACATTCCAACCCCTGAAACCCCGCAGTCATAATTCTTGGAGCAGAACTCAAGGTCTAACCACAGTGGATAAGACAGTTAACTGGAGTTCAAATCGGAGTTCCTGCAACCGTCACCTTAACCATCGTCGAACAGCAAGGCTAGCCCACATGTGACTGCATTAAAGTGGTGATAAGTGTTACGGTTTTAAAATGGTTAGCGGAAGTTCTAACCTTGGATAAACATGTGACAAAGATTGTCGGAGGAGTTTAATGTTAGAGCTTACGGAACCGTCGAACCACAGATTATGTGTTGCAATTTAAAATATGCTTCACATGACCGAAGTGTTGGGGCCGCCGGCAGGTTACGACCGTCGGCAGTCCCCCCCCCCCCAACCTTCAAAACATTACAGTTTAACATAATGCAGAATATTGATAGGTTTAGAAACAAAGTATAGTGGAGACGAAACAGAGAAATGCTGGCGTGCCGGAGGTCGTGGGGTCGAATTCCTCAGATCTCACATAAATTTTGATCCACCATATAGGGGACATGTGGCAGCCTCTGGGCTAGCCACGTGTCGCCCATCCATTGGTCCTTCAACAAACTTCGTACAACCAAATCAATGGCCCAGAATTAGCCATGTGACACGATCCGATTAGTTATGAGAAAAGGGAATATTCCTAGTATATGCCACCTGCTGACTATACCTGCATGTTGACTGGGCATCCCAGTCACCCTGTCACAAAAATTTTAGCTATTTAGGAAAACGAATAGAACGTGATATCTTCCTCATACGACATCGGTTTTTCGAACTGTTCGTGGCTTCGGAATCGCAACGACGAGACCTTTCCATTTGCTCGAGTTTGGTACAGTTTCGAGCACTTTTAAATTTTAACATAGCACATGATATCCTAATCAACCCTAATCATGGGCAACAAATATATAAATGAACCTCGTGATCCTCCAGAGGTGAGGTTTATGTAGATGGAAAAGCAAGTCGCAGATATCAACTGCATTGTAAACCTCCTCATGGAGGCCTTGAATAGTAGGCTAGGGATACTTGGAGAAGATGGGGGTTTGAATACAGAGGAAAAATCAAAACGAGGATCAAAATATTGGGGAGAAACGAAGAACCAGTCGAAGAAAGAGCCCGAAAAAAGTCGACCCAATTTGAGTGTCGTGAATCAATAACAATCCTTGTTTATAGTGGAAGAAAATTTTGATATCAAGTAGTACCACAACGAGATCGATGATTTGAATCTGAACCATTGGTTGCAGCTACTAGAAGTCTATTTCAGCGTTCATCAGATTGAATAAGGACATAAAATCTCATTTACGCGACTGAAATTGGAGGTTCATGAACTGACTTGGTGGGAGAGCCACATGGAAACCCTGAGGTTGGAGGGAGAACCTATAGTGATTAAGTGGGAATATTTCAAAACCCTCACTAGGTCACATTTTTATCTAATTGGGTATGTGGAGTACCAGTGGATCTGGTAGCATTACTTCAAGCAAAAGTTGGGCCAATATGTGCAGGAGTACACTACGAAATTCAAGAAGATGGCTATAATGTTGGGTATCTATCCAAAGAACCCATATGTACTCCTCAAGTATTTGGGGGGTCTGAACCACCATCTACGTAAGCAATTGATTTTGTTGAAAACCCAAATCGATGGACGAGGCTTGTGTACAGGCACAGTACCTGGACAACATAGGCCTGAAGAGAGCACAATCAAGTGGATTGAAGAAGAAGGAGCAACAAGATTCTTCTAAGGAGGGGAAGGAGAAGAAAAAAGGGGGGAAAGATAAGAATATAGCATCCATAGCACACCATTGCAAATATCCTAGCCACCACTACAACATTGATGGCCATACAGAGGAAAAATGTTGTAAGTTGCATCCAAAGCTAAACTCGAAGAACAAGAAGAAAGATAAAAAGAAGAATAATATCATGGCCACTTATTAGAGCAGCCAAGATGAAAGAAGCTCGGATGTGGATGAGAATATTGTTTGTATGTTGGTACAAAAGAAGGTGAATTTGAGTATCCTTTAGCAACAGGAAGAGAAATAAATGACCAAACTCTTCCATATAAATATATAGGTCATGAAGGCAAATATTGATGCTCTATTTGACTCAGGATCACAGGAGAATCTCATTGCAGCAGATTTGGTCAAGAAATTGGGGTTAAAAGTTCGTGACCATCCAAATCCATATCCATTGGGATGGGTAAATAAGGATGCAGAGCTTGAGGTAACAAAACAGTGCAAAATTAGATTTTTTATTAGTGCTTATTTTATTGATGAAGTAGATATTGATGTGGTTCCCCTTGATGTATGTGGAGTTGTTTTTGGGAGTCCATACATGTACATGGGTGATGCAATATTCATGAAGAGATCTTAGCATTACCATATCATCAAGGATGTAAAATCGTTCATCATTAACGCGCACAAAGGAAAGTCGAAAATTTCACTGTTAAGTGACAACCAAGCCAAGAAATTGATTATTTCCAGCAAGAAGAATGTTTTATTGTTTTTAAGATAAAAATTTTCTACAGAGGAGTTAATAATAGGCAAGGCATCCCTAGAGAGGTGTATTAAGAAACAAAAACAACAATTGGAGGATTTGTTATCATGGAAAATACTTTAAATCATCAAAACAAGAAATGGAGAGCTAGAGAGAGGTGTAAAGGCCAAAAACAAAAGGTTAATCAATGTCCAAGTCCTAATGGAATCAACGGGCCAGATAAAAAATTTGGTGTACTCTCGCACACGTGAATCCAAATTATTCAAAATAGTGAAATGTAACACACTCCTCCTAATCCCACCATAAACATAATTTAGAAGCAGGTGGTCATTATGATAACCCAAGATCCAAGGTAGCGTAATGGAAATGGGGACTAAAAATTTATATCTTTTTCAACTTCCTCAAAACTTCAAATGGACGACATCATCATGTTCATCTCATTGAAACAATTCTGGAAATACAAATTTTGTCCCAATCTGAACTTTGTATCGAAAGTTATGACCACCTAAATTTTTATGCCATGTCATTGATTCTGCCATGTGGCATCCACATGGTTTTCCATTCAGCCTCTCACCACCATTTGGAATTCATGTATTAGCTAAAAAACCATTCATATTTGGGTTCATAACACATAAATAATTCTATGTACAATTTTTCGGCCCGCTTATCCTTCCACATAGGTCATGCAATAACTGCAAGCAGGTGTGGACCCCTCCAAGCCACGTCACCCCGGAGAAAAATTTCCCAAAGATAATACCTCAAAGGAAACACCTTGGTAGAAACTCTGCTACACAAATTCCTTAAACTTTAAAGTTTCGATGGCTCAAGACCTTACCATATCACCCCAGAGGAAACTCACCTTAGCGGAAATCCATATCGGGGAAAACTCCTCCTCGAAATAACTCTTTCTCGGCCAGATCTCCTTCTCAGAAGAAATACACTTGTGCCTGCTTCTTCCATGTCATCTTAGAAGAAACTCCCTTGGTGGACACTCTCCTCAAACTTAATCCATTCTCATCGATAACCTACCTCGAAGGAAACTCCATCATGGAAGAATGCAATCTTAGGTGCACTCCATTCAGTTTGGAATATGTATCCCATGACCTTGGTCGTATTTTTTCCTTTATAATTTCCTTCCATTTACATGTAATATCAACCTGGGGCTATTGAAAACCCCTCCCCCTTGGGGGAACACTATCCTTGATGTTCTATGACACTTATGAACAGAAAAACATATTGCTTATGGATATTTATAACACAGCTCGATGCAGTATTTATAATGAAGAACTACTGAAAACATGACAAACATACTGCTTATGGAGCTTTATAAAAATAGCTCGATGAAATATTTACAATAATATACACATATGTACATATGCACATTTTCTTCAACAAGCAAATAAAAGGATATGATGTCTACATCAGTAGCAAGGGAATCTAGAGGCTCATACGTCCACCCTAAAAGTAGTACCAGGGATTCACCTCCTTCCCAAGTTGTCCAGAATCCACTATTAAAATTGAAGTTTGCTTCCAATGTCTAGCACCACATCCTTGCACTTCGTGTTCTCTCAATGAACAGTTACCAACTCATTATTTCAGGGCACACTCCCAATGTGCTTCTGATTCCAATCAATAATGCTATTGACCAAAAAAATGTTCCCCAGCCTTCCCTTCCTTTCTTCCTAGTCCCATGAACAATCCGATCACGCCCTTCTGTGCATTCACTCACCTTACAAGTTCCCTATTATTTCCTTCAATGCTCCCAGTCCCTCAAGCGATCCATCCCTTAGAAAGTTTTCCTCGCATCGGAAGGTCCAAGAACCAAGGAATACCCATGCCTCAAAACCAAGGCATATCCCTGCCTCAAAACCATCATACCGGTCATAGCATGCTTATGGAAATAAATTGACACTATTGGGTACTATTGTCACACAATGGCCCTAAGCTTAAAGTCCTTTACTAGCATATTGTTGCATGTTCCAATTATTTTTTCTACTGATGCTAATTCTCTTGTAGCCAGTTCCAACCACTCAAACTTGGGCCTTTCCATGCTTTCTTATACCAAGCACATAATTTCCTTTAGACTCAAAAGGAATTGTAGTAAATTCGAAATATACCTCATTAGTAGCTCATCAATTAGGTGACATTTTCAATTCAATTCAATTTTTGTCACAACAAGTAAAATTAGCTCCTTGATCAAATCATCATGTATAAAATATCACATCCAGTTAGCTCAAAACTCAACCATCATAAATCATAATCCTAAATTATGTTCATAATTTTGAAATTAAAAATTGAAATGAAATATTGATACTTATCTTTCAAATGGTTTTTTTCTTCTTCTTTTGTTCTTGTCCTTTTCGTACACACACTGAATCAGTTTCCAAACCTGGAAAGCACCAATGTATTTTCTTCTCTTCTCTTCAAAAGCAACCAGGGAATATGGAGACTATACTTCCTCCTCCCTCAATATCAGCAACAAGGGAATCCATAGACTACACCGCCTCCTCCCTCAATATTAGTAACAATGGTGTCAAGAGACTATACTGTCTCCACCCTCAATATTAGAAACTCAAGGTTGGTCTCCTCCCAAGTTGTTTAGGGCTCTAGGGACTAATATTTCAACCCATAGCCTCTAGGGAATTTGAGAAAAAATCCCCTTCACAACACATACACATACACAGTTTACAACACAACACATACATGTACATGTAGCAATTATACAAACAAATGTATATCAATGGATTCAATATGATCAAGCAATGTACTAAAGATATATATTGAATCCTTCTACAAATCAATCGCGGAAAATAAAAACACGATCGCCAATCACAACAAGTGCAAACATAAACAAATCAAACCACAACATAGATATTTTCTTGAGGAAAGCTTACTGCTCAAAACCCCTCTATATTCTATTTTATATTCACCATGGAATCATGAAACAATTACAATGCACTCTTCTCACAAGAGTCTCCTGCACTCTCACAACTGTCTCACACTGACCCAGACAAAATCAACCAACACTTAGCCAATTCTCAGCCTCTAATCATCATGCCTTGCTTGCGCAATTCATGTGGAATGAAATCCCTATTCTTTAGGAATTTCAGCCTTCCAAAACTGCGCAAGGATCATGGGCAATCCAATGGATGTCTGGTTGCATGTGGGCAACCTACTAATGATACAAATGATATTTAGCATCCCTTTAACCTTTTTCTCAACTGGGTCTCCACTCGAACTGACATGCATGCACATATCAATAGTTAATCATCAGTTGCATGGCAGATCACTGATTTTGAATTAAATATGATTTAATTCACTTGATCTCTCACTAGTGCAACAAACAGTTACAACTAGGTCAACTGACTTTAACTCACCTAACTAAGTTAACTGATTACTCATGCATTAAACTAATTCACTAACTACAATTTGAACTCCATAACTAATAGAATCACTCTGCATGCCTCACCAACTACCCTCAACTCGAAATTCATGAGCTAATTGAATTTATCACACTCAGTTAACTATTACAAGTGATTATGAGATAATATTACATTTTATTGTCCAAATTAATTAAGGGAAAATTAAATTAGAAATTGCACCAATTTATTAAATTATATTGGCTTTCACACTAATGTATTGCTAGGACCTGTGGTCCCATTCTAGTGTGTGTTGCAATTTCTTGTTGACCTTCAACACTCGCTCTCAACAAGAAAGGGATTATCTGCCACCCCGATCCTGCCTCTATGGTATTCGAATTTTCTCCTGGTGAGTGCCTTCGTCAGAATATCTACATCTTGATCTTCCGTGGGAATGTACTGATGTAACATAATGCACCTCTAAATGAAATCTCTGATATGGTGGTACCAGATGTCTATATGCTTGGACCTATAATGTAATACCGGTTAACCGAGAGTTTAATGCAACTATGGTTATCACAATGTATCATCGTCAGATCCATATGAGAACCAAACAAACCAACCAGGATCTTTCTCATCCAGATGGCCTCACATGCAGCCTGACTTGCTGCCATGTAATCTGCCTCAGCTGAACTCAGTTCCGCAGATCGTTGCTTCCTGTTGTACCAAGAAACTGTTGTCGATCCTATGCTGAAGATCCATCCTGATGTACTCTTTCTGTCTGACAGACTGCTTGCTCAATCTGCATCCGCGAATCCTTGAAGCTTCACTCCCTATGTTTGTCTGTACCATAATCCGTACTCTGTAGTGCCCCTTATATATCCCAAGACATGCTTCCCCGCCTTCTAAAAGATCTTAGTCGGCTTAACCATAGCTTGACTCAGCTGGTTAACTGCGTAGCAAATGTCTAGTCTGGTGTTCACCAAGTACATCAGTGAACCCACTAGCTTCTTGTAGACAGTAGCATACACTACATCTCCTGAAGTAGCATCCTATTTCCTCCAATTTCCCAGAAGAGGAGTATCTATGGCTTTACAGCTCTCCATGCGAAACTTACCCAAAAACTCTTGGGCATACTTTCCTTGAGAAACAAATAGCTCACCATCCCACTGTCATATTTCCAAACCAAGGAAATAGTGAAGGAGTCCCATGTCCTTCATTTCAAACTCCCTTGTAAGATCCTCCTTGCAAGAATTTATCAGCTGCTCATCACCTGTCAAAATTATATCATCAACATAAAGTACGATAATCAAGAGCTTACCATCAACCACAATCTGGTACAGGTTCGCATCCTCCTCACTTTTGGTGAAGCCCAACCCAGTGAAATAGCTATCAATATATTGTCATACAGTGCTCTCTTGAGTCGGAACTCATGAGACTCATTATCAAAGATCTCAAAACCTTCTTGCTACTCTATGTACACTTCCTCCTCAATAAATCCATTGAGAAACGTAATTTTCACATCCATCTAATGAATGTGCCACCCCATCTGCGTTGAGAGTGCAAGGATAGATCTAATCGATGAGTATCTCACAACAGGTGTGAAATTCTCCTCATAGTCAATCCCCTCAACTTGCGAGAATCCCCGGGCCACAAAACTGGCCTTGTACTTCTCCACACTCCCATCTGCCGCTTTCTTAACCTTATATATCCAACCACTAATGTTCTGACCGGCCTTGGGACTACTTCCCATGCATTTTTTTTCATGATGGAGTCATATTTTTCAACCATAGCGTCAACCTAAATTGGTTGCTTCATTGCTTCCTCAAAGTGGATGGTTCTGTCACAATGCACTTGCTCATAAGAGCCATTTATCCAGTAAACATGCCTGGAGATTGTCTCTCCAAATTCCTTCTTTGCTACAGAAGTTCTTGAATTCATTAGAGATGTACTCACCACCATTTTTGCTCCTAAGAGCCTTCACATGCTTCCCCGTGTCTTTCTCCACCAGTGCTTTGAACTCAAGAAATTTTAAGAAAGTCTAATCTTTCTTCTGCATGAAGTAGATCCAACACTTTCTAGACTCAATCATCAACAAAGATCACATAATACATGTTCTTTGTTGTAGAAGTAGTAGAGAATGATCCACACACGTCTGAGTGAACTCTCTCAAGGATTTCTGAAGCTCGGTTCTCCTTCTTGTGAAAATTGGCCTTTGCATACTTCCCCATAGTACATCCCTTGCATGTGTCTATCTGCGCAAGAGTACCCTTGGGAAGACCTATAGAAATATTTTGCATGTCCTTCAAGGCTTCGTGGTGTAGATGGCCCAATCTCCTGCGCAATAACTCGCCCATCAATGATGTGCAGCCATATACATCAATTTTATATATATTCCTCACATGAATCCCAATCTTCTTGGATTCTCCTATGGCTTTGTGTCGAAGGAAATATTTCCCTTCACTGAAAACCACATCATAGCCACTATCTTCCAACATTGCGACTGAAACTAAATTTGTCTTCAAGCCTGGTAAATGCATTACATCTTTTAATAAGAAGGGTTTACCTGATTGTCTCTGGAAGGTAACTGTACCAATCCTGGTAGCACTTTACTGCTCGTCATCACCCATTTCGATATGCATCTGGAGGTCCTTCTCCTCCAAGCTACTGAAATGTTCTTTGTCTCCTGTCATGTGGAAAGATGCACCACTATCTAAGTACCACACCGATCCCATTGCACCTGAAACCATGCATGCAATGAGCAAGAAGTCAAGCTAAAATTGTGATTCCAAAGCCTCACCGGCTACAGATCCTGAAGCCTTCTTGTTCTTCTTCTTTTGTGGACAATTGGTGGCATAATGTCCATGCTCGTGACTGTGAAAACACTTAACTCTGAACATGTCGTGCTTCTTGTCATCTTTGTTGAAATCATATTTGGAATAGGATTTCTTTCCTTTCCCCTTCTTCACCTTGGCAGCCAAAGCACAATTTTCTTCATCATCTGTCTTAGATGAAGATCCATCCCTGGTATTCCGCCCGAATTCTTCTTGCACCAAATCTAACCAAAGCTGTTCCCAATCTGGAAGCTTCTCCCTCCCATTGATAAAGTCCTGATAACTATGCCAACTCTTGGAAAGGCCTAGAAGAGCTAAGATCACCAATTCATCATCTGTGACAGTAATTCTGATGCTCCAAAGCTCATCCCGACATTGGACAAACTTTGTTCGGAACGGTGTCGCCTTTCTCCATTTTGATTTTCCTGAGCTTGTCCTTCAATGCCAATTTTCTATGATCACTGCTGCTTTGAAATAGATATCTCAAAGCTTTCTGCATTGCATATGGTGTCTCTTTTCCATGGATACTTGAGACAATGTGGTCTCATACTCCCTCCAGTAAGATCCTCCTCTCTTTTACAACCTTCTTTTTCCAAGAATCAAGATTTGTGACATCTACTGGAGCGGGTTTGGGAATTTCATTATCAATGAATTATTTCAACCCATTGTCCTCTAGTACTACCTCCATCCTATCATTCCATGAAATATAATTGGAACTTCCCTTGAGTGCATACTCCAATCTCAATCCATTGAAATCCATCTCGATCCTGATTCGCTTGTCGCACCAAGAATACTTTTGCAAATTTGAATTTTATTCAGTCACAAACTCAGCTTCTCCTCCACTATAGTGATTTCTTGTGCTCTGATACCATGTATAAATTATACAAACATATTTATATCAATGGATTCAATCCGTTCAAGCAATGTACTAAAGCTAGATACTGAATCCTTCTATAAATCAATTGTGGAAAATAAACACGACCGCCAATCACAACAAGTGCAGAAAGAAAAAAATCAAACCACAACACATATATTTTCTTGGGGAAAGATTGCTACTCAAAACCCCTCTATCTTCTATTGTATATTCACCATGGAATCATGAAACAATTGCAATTCACTCTTCTCACAAGAGTCTCTTGCACTCCCACAACTGTCTCACATTGACCCAAACAAAATCGACCAACACTTAGCCAATTCTCAGCCTCTAATATGCCTGCCTACCTTGCACAATTCATGTGGAATGAAATCCCTATTCTTTAGTAATTTCATCCTTCCAAAACTACACAAGGATCATGGACAATCCAATGGATGTTTGGTTTCATGTGGGCAACATACTAATGATACAACTGATAGTTAACATCCCCTTTAACCTTTGTCTCAACTGGGTCTCCACTGGAACTGACATGCATGAATCTATTAATAGTAAATCATCAGTTGCATGGCATATCACTGATTTTGAATTAAATATGATTTAATTCACTTGATCTCTCACTGGTGCAACAAAAAAAATCGACCAACACTTAGCCAATTCTTAGCCTCTAATCTGCCTGCTTGCCTTGCATAGTTCATGTGGAATGCAATCCCTAATCTTTAGTAATTTCAGCCTTCCAAAACTGCACAAGGATCATGGGCAATCCAATGGATGTTTGATTGCATGTGGGCAACCTACTAATGATACAACTGATATTTAACATCCCTTTAACCTTTTTCTCAACTGGGTCTCCACTGGAACTGACATGCATGAATCTATTAATAGTAAATCATCAGTTGCATGGCAGATCACTAATTTTGAATTAAATATGATTTAATTCGCTTGATCTCTCACTAGTGCAACAAAAAATTACAACTATTTCAACTGACTTTAACTCACCTAACTGAGTTAATTGATTACTCATGCATTAAACTAATTCACTAATTTCAATTTGAACTCCATAACTAGTAGAATCACTCTGCATGCCTCTCCAACTACCCTCAACTCGAAATTCATGAGCTAACTAATTTTATCACACTCAGTTAACTATTACAAGTGATTTTGAGATAAGATTACATTTTATTGTCTAATTTAATTAAGGTAAAATTAAATTAGACATTGCACCAATTTATTAAATTAAATTGGCTTTCACACTAATGTATCGCTAGGACCTGTGGTCCCACACTAGTGTGTGTGCTGCAATTTCTAGTTGACCTTCAACAGTACACACGGTACAACACAATGAATACACAATACACATGACACAGTACAACATATACATAGCAAAACATGTACAACATGTATACAATAGTAGTGTTGCACATCCAAATACCACACTATCACTAATAGGCAACATTTCCTCTAGTTTCTTTCCCACGCCTTACTACGTGCATCTACAATCCAAATCCAAGATCATCTCAGGAGAAACTCCCTAGGTGAAAACATATCTTAGAGAAACTCCCTCGAAAGAAAACTCCAATAGGTTAAGCAATAAACTGTCGAGACTGAGAAATTTATTGGCAGTTGAAAGAAAAGCATCGGTTAAAAGACAGCGGTCATTCATCATCACGGAATTGGTAAATTGAGGTGTTGGGATGGAAAATTAAAATCAATATATGACATAAACCTATTTTTCCATCTTGGAACTATACCTCAAAGAAAAAAATCTAAAATATTGGAGAGGCGAGGTGTTGCAATAACTTGCAAGATATAGGATTTTGAGATCTCGTTCACCAGTGAAAGGTTATATGGGTTGGAGGCTTAAGGACGTCGAGAGATAATAATATATGGATTGTGCCTACATAATTTATTTTCCACATTTGTAGAAACTTGTCCCATGGCTTGGTTGTGGTGGTTTTGTAAATGTTTGAGCCTAGGACCACGACTCGATCAGTCACTCTTAAGGTTATTATATGGCCCATTGTGGAACTATCTCTCCTAAAATTCCCACAGGAGCTCTTCCCAATATATATATATATATATATATATATATACATAGTTTCAATAAGACCCTTGAGAAATCATTAACTAGCAATATGCAAGTCTCTTCAGTTTATAATAATTAGCAGAGGTCAAATCCATCTTAACTTAGAGATATGTTGATCTCTCTGGCTAATAAATAACATGTAATAAACCCTTATAAGAATACAGGAAGCCATACATTTCCGAGAGTCCTGTTGGGACTCAACATTCCATCAACATATCACAGGCAGACAGGAAAAATTATACCAAATTCGATTTATATGAATAAATCACATGCTTGAACCCTAATCTAGCATCTTAAAAACTTAGGGGAAATTACAAAATTTAAGTAATGTTGAAGATTGCAACAAGAAACAGTGAAGGAGGCATCCTGAAACATCATTCCTGATCCTAGTTGGAAAATAATCACCTAAACTAGGTGGGGCCCACACAGGTGATTTTTGTTGCAAAGTCTATTTTTGGACTGTCTGTTTTTAGACATGTCGATCATATTCTATGAGTTACAGGATGCTATTTTTGGATGGTTGGTCAAGTTGGAAAAATATGTGGACTTCTATTTTTAAACATATTGGGCGGAGTCTATTTTTAGACTGCCAGTCTAAAAATAGATATGTCGAATATTATTAGCTCTTAATAATATTTGGACTCTAAACATTATTTTATTCTCTTGGAGCACTTCAGTTAAGTGCACAGATGTGGCACAAAAGCTGACAGAAGGAATTATGCTATTCCTGAGGATTTAATGGAGCTAATGCATGAGGACTTTAGTTAGAACTCATGTGATAGAGTTTGGTGGAGTTATAGAAGTAGTTGGTGGAGTTGTGTTCAGTTTAACTCAGTTAGAATCAGTTGAGCTATTTGTATCTATTCTAACTGATTGATACACTAGTGAGAGTGGTGTGAATTAATTAGTTAATTAATTCACTAAATAATAACTCATTAATCAACTGAAGAATACATCAGTTAACTACAATGCATGGACAGTTCAGTGGAGACTAGTGGAGAGGTAGGTGAAAGAGCAAGTGTGACTATCAATTGTGACTATAGTGTTGCATTGTTTGCACCACACATTCATTGGAGATGCCAATGAGGATTTCATATTCAATATAGGATGGATTCGAGTTCATTCAGATCCATTCTTCAGCAGGGATTGCGCAGTAGAGGCAGGCTAGCAGGTGGCAGAGATCGGTGCATGGATTTGCAAGATCGGGCCTGATTAGTGTGTAGCGATTGGATTGTACTGAGAGCTTGTGATAAGCTTTGTATGAGGATTTTTACATGATATCTATGATATATATTATATACAGATAGTTGGGGTTTTTAGCTTCAGGCTTTTCCGTTAAAACAACAATGTTAATGTGTGTGAATTTTTATGGTTTCATGTGTGCATTGCAATTGATTTAATTTCCGCATGTGATGATCAATGGTGGAATAGATTATGTATTGTGCATGAAGTTAAATAGTGTGTGATCAGGAGAATCTTGGACATATGCATGCGTAGTGCATATAATTTCTACATGGTATCAGAGCAGTTTATCATTGGAGCAGATTGCAATTATTGAAGCGGTTGAGTTTTGTGCTGGTGGAATTCGAATTTGCTGCAGTGTTTTCTTGGTGTCGAAGTTGAGCATTCATTGAAATGTCTTTCAACGGATTGTGATTGGAGTATGCCCTTGAGGGCAGCTCAAATTATATTTCATGGAAGGACAGGATAGAGGCGGTGCTGGAGGATAATGGGTTGAAGGAGTTCATAGATGCTGATATTCCTAAACCGGGTTCTAGCGATGCAGCCGCACTTGACACATGGAAAAAGAAGGTAGCAAGGTGTCTAAGGATTCTGTTGGAAGGTGTGAAGGATCACATTGTGTCCAGCCTTCACGGTAAAGCCACTCAATTCTTGATGTGGAAGGTTTTGACAGAATTTTTCCAAAGCAAAAGTGACCAGAGGAAGTTGGCGCTTAAAGACAAGCTCAGGAAAATAAAAATGGAGAAGAATGACACTATTCCGGTATACTTGACAAAGTTTGTCCACTATAGGGATGAGCTTGGGAGTGTAGGAGTTATTTTGGATGAAGAAGACTTGGTGAGATTGGCTCTCCTTGGGCTTCCGAAGAGTTGGCATAGCTACGAGGACTCTGTCAATGGTCGGGAGAAACTGCCAGGATGGGAGCGACTTTGGTCAGATCTTGTGCAGGAGGAGATAAGGCGGAGTACCAGGGATGGATCTTCATCAAAGGATGAAGAGGATTTCTCTTTGGCTGCCAAAGAAAGGAAAGGGAATGGGAAGAAAAATCCTTCTCAATCCGGTGCAGATGGCAAAGAGCATGACATGTCCAAAGTGAAGTGTTTTCACTGTCACGAACATGGGAATTTCGCCACACATTGTCCACAAAAGAAGAAGAACAAGCAGGCTGCTGGAGCTGCAGCTGGTGAGTCTCTTGCCTCGTAATTTGAGCTGGACTTCTCATTGATCGCATGCATGGTGTCTAGTGCATTGGGATCAGGGTGGTATTTTGATACTGGCGCTTCCTTTCACATGACGGGAGATGTGAATCTTTTCAGTGACTTGGTGGAGAAAGATCTCCAGTTGCATGTTGAGTTGGGAAATAATGGACGATACAATGTGACCGGCATTGGTACCATTACCTTTTAGAGGGAGTCAGGTAAACTCATTCTTTTACAAGATGTTGTGCATGTTGCAGGTTTAAAGAAGAATTTAATCTCAGTCGCAATGTTAGAGGATAAAGGGTATGATGTTGTCTTTATTGAAGGAAAAGTTTTCCTTCGGTACAAAGCAATAGGAAAAGTCAAGAAGGTTGGGGTTTGAGCCAAGAATCTCTACAGACTTGAAGTAGATGGGATTTCTACGGAGCTTCCTACTGTTGGGAAGTGCAAGAAAGACATGCAATTGAAGCTTGAGAGGGAGCTGGATTTGCATGCAGGTAAGAGTGAACCTCAGGATGTGGAGCAGCCACAAGATGAGGATCATGGAATGGGAGCAACCACTCATGCAGAGAAATTTCGTGCCAGATGGGCAAAGGGAGTGCATGCAGCTATACCACCAGGTGAGAGGTGGGGCGACATGCATGAGTAATCCCAAGAGGAGATTTCTGGGTAGGATTCATTAAGATGGTGTGGATCTCATGAATTGAACCTGGCTACGAGGTGCCCATAGAGCAGCAGTAGCATGATTAGTTGGATTGATGCAGGTAGATCAAAGTGACAGTGTCAGATACTGGAGTGCGGTTCAGAGTTGACAACAAGTGCAGAGTGCATGGTTGCAGAGTTCAACAGCACAGTGGTTCCTGAAGACATGTGAAGTAGCTAAGCAGAAGTCGAAGAATTTGATGATAGATGCATCAGATTGATTGAGTTGTTTAGATCCTTTTCAGTTACGGAAGAGTTGCAGAGCAGATGCATGGAGTTGCATGGCGCTTGCAAAGGTTGCAGGGCAAATGCATGGAGTTGCATGTCGCATGCAAAGATATTCCTTTCTTGTTGAGAGGGATTTTTGAAGATTGCAAAAAGAAACAGTGAAGGAGGCATCCTGAAACATCATTACTGATCCTGGTTGGAAAATAATCACCTAAACTAGGTGGGGCCCACACAGGTGATTTTTGTTGCAAAGTCTATTTTTAGACATGTCGATCATATTCTATGAGTTGCAGGATGCTATTTGTGGATGGTTGGTCAAGTTGGAAAAATAGATGGACTTCTATTTTTAGACATATTGGGTGGAATCTATTTTTAGATTGCCAGTCTAAAAATAGATATGTCTAATATTATTAGCTCTTAATAATATTTGGACTATAAACATTATCTTATTCATCATAATGGGATGTATAATGCCATTTACTTGGTGAATTACTATTCCAAGGGATTAATGAGCTACTCTATGAGACAACTGGGCTAGAACTCATGTGATGAAGTTTATGGAGTTATAGAAGTAGCTGGTGGAATTGTGTCATTAACTCAGCTAGACTCAGTTGAGCTAGTTGTATCTAGTCTAACTGATTGATACACTAGTGAGAGTGGTGTGAATTAATTAGTTAATTATTCACTAAATAATAACTCATTAATCAACTGAAGAAGACTATGGCCAATCTGGTAATGCACAATGTGATCACACAAACATAAGGTAATACTTATCTTATGCAAGGTCTAGCAACTCAGAGTGGGACTCTAACTCTCCACCCAAACATAGACAGTTGCATCCAAGTCTTACTTGCAACTTTCACCCCCAAGCAAGATAATAAAAAAATTTGAGGTGGAGTGCTTCTGAGTCTTTTAACCAACAACACAACTAAAACAGGATGCCAGCACGCCACACTGCCTTCATCCACCAACTAGACACTTTTGAATTACATTGTTTAGGAATATTCACATCCATGTCAACACATCAAACTGCAAATAACTTTAGCTCACTTTTAGGAGAATAAATTCCACTATAAGGAATGTTCTTAAATGGATAAGTTGTTAATGGGTAATCTGAAAATGGAAGTACTTGAAAATGTGTGCAAGGTATCCATTCCCATTAAATTAAATGTGTGTAAAAACCCCAAGTATAGCTGATTAAACAACTACTTAGAACTATTCCAGAGATTGACTTTAGGGGCATTTACTGGATATGTCACCTTTAAAGAAAGGATGAGATCCAGAGGCTACCTGGCCCTTTACAGACTCTTTCTATAGAACTTGTAGAAGTTAACACTCATAATATCAAAATGAAATGACTTGTATTTGTTGTTCAAGATAGTCATTTTCCATAAAAATATATATGCAAACAGTTATTCATGTCTTGCAATTGAAATAGAGTGTTTTTGGTAGTTGTATAAGAGTTTATGTGTCAAGGTAAGTTATTTCAATTTTATGTTTAACTTATTAAATCAGACATATACAGCAATATAACTTCAGTGTATCATGACACATGTGTTTGATGAGCAGTTCACCCCTCCTGGGCTACATCTTATGGATCAAGCCTCCCAAAATGAGCTTGTCCTCTTGTATTAAAAATCTCTCAAATGCAATACAAGATTATAATTGTCTCAATAGACAAATATGAATACAAATAATGATTCAAAAGACAGGAAGTAGCTAAGAATTTTTGTCCAAATTCACTAAACAGTGACGAATTACCATAAACAATGATTTCTTCATCAATGTCCTACTTGCTATTTGCACTTATTTAAATATTTTCGGGCTATAGAATTCCTCAAATGCCTCTCAAACCTCTTCCAATGGCTTCAGAAGGTCGAAATTAGCTGAAATAGATCTTTGTTTCACCTCAAACAAATAACCACAACTCAAAACAGCTCAAACCCCAAAATGGCCCTAGTGTCCCTAAAAAATCTCCTAAAGGTTTTCGGCCTCTAAAAGTCTTCAAACAGAACTAAAACCTGTTCCAATGGTTCTGAAAGGCTGAAAATAGTCAAGAATGACTTTTGGTTCACCTAAAATGGTTAACCATAGCTCAAAACCCAAAATGGCCCTAGTGGCTCAAAAAGCTTCTCTAAAGCTAAAAAGGATAAATATCAACTCCAATGGCTTTGAAACCTATACCATTGGATTCATAATTCTGAGAAGATACGAAATCAAAAAAAAAAAATCTCAAAAAGGTTCTCCCCCTAGAAATATATGGCCAAAACAGTATTTCTCCCAATCTGCCCTAAACAAGCTCCACTAAATGTGGAGAGACTGCAGTTAGCAGCGCCAAGTTTGGCACTACCGCAGAATCTGATGGAACCGCGCCCTTAATTGGTGAGAGAATTTAATTTAACCGTTAGAAAATGTCGCGTTCACATGCTATAATTGCGGAACCATTAACCGCTAGTGGTTGTATAAAGCCCTCGGGTTCCTAGCAGTATGGTCTTATGGGGTCGGGCTAGCCCCTTTGTTTTCCGCCCAAAACAATGTTAAAGTTTAAATACAATAGCCACCCATTATAAATTAAGATTCATATGCGTGGCTAATGGTAAGTCTTGGCGCTGTTAATCCAGAGGTCTCGGGTTCAAACTTGAAATTTGCAAAAATATTTTATATGACCACCATTGCACCGACCAGGGGGGCACGTGGTGCCCTCCAGGCCTGCCATGTGGCAACCCGTAATTGGTCGAAAATTTTCAAAGTCAACCAAATGAAAAATCCTGCGCTGCCAAGTGTCAAAATCAGATTGGCCCAAATGGAATATTTTGAGGAATATTCCTTTTTTAATTTTTCAAATTGAAAGTCAAACTTGGTCAATCTCAATTTTTGAAGGAAATTATAAACTTCAAACCTTCATAACTTTCACATGCGAAGTCGGATTTTAGTGTCATTTACGGAGTTGGGATTGTATCGCCGAGGCCTATCCGGTCGCTCAGGTTCCAAGTGATTCTGAGTTTTTTCCATAGCTCTAGCTTGAGCTCCTGATCACACCTCCCAAATGAGAGGCTTTTGGACCCCAAAAGATCACTGAAATGATGAACTGAACTATAGAACAGAAAATGAGAGATTAAACATCCTCTTCTCTTCAGCCCTTCAAAAATTTGCTTTGCATAGCAAATGAAATTCAACCCAAACTTTAAAGAAATTCACTCTTCCCTTCACTGATGCTGATCCTCCTGTCAAGAGCTGCTTTTCTTGCACTCACTCAGCAAATTATTGGCGAGAAAATTGCAGAAGTAATCTGAACATCACGTCCTAAATGGACTACAAGCTTCTTGGAAAAAAAATTTTGACTTGTCAACTGTTCACATGGCGAATTTTTGTTGAAAGAGCCATGTACTTGTGCCAAATCCTAACCAAGTTTTTCTTGCCATACCAAACTGCCATTTTGAAACCAGCAATGACAATTGTTGTACTTTGTGCACTCTTTTCCTGCATGCCTTTCCAACTCATGGAATCTTGCACTGCTTTTCACGGACACTTCATTTTCTGCACCAAACGACACCAAAAGCATCTTGTGCAACATGTGACATCAACAACAAGTTGACAATGAAATGTGCTATACAATTGACACACAAAATTTGTAGCAAAGTGTGCACACAATCAACACAAGTCCATAAACAAGTGTGACACAATCGACACAGGTTGATAACAACAAGATACATCTTTACAAACATGGGTATGTATCATGTACAATGAATTATATACAGTTCGCTAATTACACATACAACTTCTATGTACATGTACAACTTCAACTCTTCTTTTCAACTACCAATAAGTACATCATCCCAAAAGAAACATGTGGATGACTAAGAGTTGAACTTAAAGACAATGCTGCAATATAAATGAGTTTCAAACTCCTCTTTTACCTCCATGGCGAAATTTTACAACAACATAGAAATTTCTTCAACTGAAACTTTTACATGCAAAATTGCATCAACTTTTCAACTGAAATACATGCATACAAATCTTAAATTTTCATGTATAAAATGAAGATGACTTACTGCATTAGGAATTTAATCCACTTCCTACCAAGCCAACTCCATGGCGTCTTTTGCTGCAACCGCAATTCTTCATGTGAATCTTCCATTTCCATATCGATAATGGACTCCATAGATCCACTTGTGCCAAACTGTTTGTCCCTTAGCTACATATGCTTTGGACGATGAGTTGGATGCAAGGTCCAAAAATGATAGACATCATTTCCCTTCCTTTGAAAAAATGTGCAAATTTTAAGCACGTTCTGAGAAAGCTTTCTTTCCCTTTTCTGCTTCCTGTGTGCTTTCTTTTTCAACCAGCATCTTGAAGCAACATGGTTAACTCCACCACAAAATGTGCAACAAAAATTTCTTTCATTTGAACAAGAAAAATGATCATTCTTTGCTGAAACATAATCAAATTGATCATGTGAATGATTATACCTCTTTTGCTGCATGGAATGTCCATCCTTTTTGTCTTCGAAAGACAATGAACTAGTAGAGGAAACAACTTTCCTTTTCAAACTTTCATCACAATTCTTGTCTTGAAAACTGTTTGAACTTGAAGGCTCACCATAAGCGACATGTTTACCCTCTACTTGCTGCAATGATGGCTTAAAACAATGGCAATCATCCTTAGAACAATTTTGACATATATGCATAGAAGAACTTGGAATAAAGGTTCTCTTAAAATTTGCATCATATGCATTCAAGGATTTGAATTCTTTGCCATAAAACTGCTCATATCCAAGACCAACATTCTTGGGATGCTCCACCACCGAAATAGGGTCAACCATGCCTTGTGCATGCTTTCCCAAACCTTTTCCTTCATGATAGCCCATCTTAAACATTAATTTGGACCCTATACCCCTTATATGTTTTTCAAAAGAACCAACAAACTTTTCAATAGAGGAAATTGAAGACAAGTTTGAATGGTTTACCTCTTTCTCAGGCATTTTCTTGGATAAAGCTTCGTGAGCTTGGAGGAGTTGTTTCTCCATGTCATGCAACCTTTGGAGAATAATTTCCTTCTCTTCCTTCATAGCCAACAATTGTGCATGAAGCTTAACACTTTCTCTTTGATCCTCAATGAGAATCTGCACCATGTTCTTCACCTTAATGAATTCATTCTTCATGTCATCATTGAAGAATCTCGTGAAGGAGGAACCTTCATTTGTGGAAGAATTTGACATTATGTAAATGGTCAAAAACAAAAGGAACTTCCAAATAAGTTCTCAAAGCTTTCCAAACAATGACAAGTTTTTTTCCCAAATGGCAAGTTTTTAACCAAATGTCTTTTCAGCCAGACTCTCATTCAAGCAGCCATAAAACACAAACTATTGGAGTTTGTTTTCCAAAGATAATATTGAGGTACTTTGGGATAAGGAAAGAGCCTACAACTCTTTTTTCCTTTCCAAGACTTAGCTATCAACAACTATCTTTTCAACTCAAGCAAACTCATACAAGAGACCATTTTGCAACCAATAAAACAGTAAGATTAACTATTTTAACACCTTTTGCACAAAAACAAATGTTCAGCCTTAGCACAACCTATGCTCAATCAAGGCTCAACCGAAGCACAACCCAGCTTAACCAAAGCTCTGATACCATCTGATTTGAAAATGTGTGCAAGGTATCCATTTCCATTAAATTAAATGTGTGCAAAAACCCCAAGTATAGCTGATTAAACAACTACTTAGAACTATTCCAGAGATTGACTGTAGGGGCATTTACTGGCCCATGTCACCTTTAAAGAAAGGATGAGATCCAGAGGCTACCTGGCCCTTTACAGACTCTGTCTATAGAAATTGTAGAATTTAACACTCATAATATCAAAATGAAATGACTTGTATTTGCTATTCAAGATAGTCATTTTCCATCAAATATATATGCAAACAGTTATTCATGTCTTGCAATTGAAATAGAGTGTTTTTAGTAGTTGTATAAGAGTTTATGTGTCAAGGTAAGTTATTTTAATTTGATGTTTAACTTATTAAATTAGACATATACAGAAATATAACTTCAGCGTATCATGACACATGTGTTTGATGAGCAGTTCACCCCTCCTGGGCTACATCTGTTGGATCAAGCCTCCCAAAATGAGCGTGTCCTCTTGTATTAAAAGCTCTCAAATGAAATACAATATTGTAAGTGTCTCAATAGACAAATCTGAATACAAATAATGATTCAGAAGACAGGAAATAGCTAAGAGTGCTTTTCCAAATTCACTAAACAGTGAGGAATTACCATAAACAGTGATTTCTTCATCAATGTCCTACTTGCTATTTTCACTTATTTAAATATTTTCGGGGTGTATAAGTCCTCAAATTCCTCTTAAACCTCTTCCAATGGCTTCAGAAGGTCAAAATTAGTTGAAATAGATCTTTGGTTCACCTCAAACAGATTACCACAACTCAAAACAGCTCAAACCCCAAAATGGCCCTAGTGGCCCTGAAAACTCTCCTAAAGGTTTTCGGCCTCTGAAAGTCTTCAAAAAGAACTAAAACATGTTCCAATAGTTCTGAAAGGTTGAAAATAGTCAATAATGACTTTTGGTTCACCTAAAATGGTTAACCACAGCTCAAAACCCAAAATGGCCCTAATGGCTCAAAAATCTTCTCCGAAGCTAAACAAGCTGAAGATCAGCTCCAATGGCTCTGAAACCTGTACCATTGGCTTCAGAATGCTAAGAAGATATGAAATCAAAAAAAAAAAAAAAAAAATCTCAGAAAGGTTCTCCCCCCAGAAAGATATGGCCAAAACAGTGTTTTTCCCAATCTGCCCTAAACAAGCTCCACTAAATGTGGAGAGACTGCAGTTAGCAGCGCCAATTTTGGCACTACCGTCGAATCTGATGGAACTGTGCCCTTAATTAGCGGCAGCATTTAATTTAACCATTAGAAAATGACGCGTTCACATGCTAGAATTGCAGAACCGTTAACCGCTGGTGGTTGTATAAAGCCCTCGGGTTCCTAGAGGTATGGTCTTATGGGGTCGGGCTAGCCCCTTTGTTTTCTGCCCAAAACAATGTTAAAGTTTAAATATAATTGCCGCCCGTTATAAATTAAGATTCATATGCGTGGGCTAACGGTAATTCTTGGCGCTGTTAATCCGAAGGTCTCGGGTTCAAACCCAAAATTTGAAAAAATATTTTATATGCCCACCATTGCACTGACCAGGGGGGGCACGTGGCGCCCTCCGGGCCTGCCACGTGGCAGCCCGTAATTGGTCGAAAATTTTCAAAGTCAACCAAATGACAAATGCTGTGCTGCCAAGTGTCAAAATTGGATTGGCCCAAATAAATATTTTGAGGAATATTCCAGGGAATATTTTGAGGATATTCCTTGGAATATTCCTTTTTTAATTTTTCAAATTGAAAGTCAAACTTGGTCAAACTCGGTTTTTGAAGGAAATTGTAAACTTCAAACCTTCATAACTTTCACATGCGAAGTCGGATTTGAGCGTCGTTCACGGCGTTGGGATTGTATCGCCGAGGCCTATTTGGTCGCTCAGGTTCCAAGTGATTTTGAGCACTTTCAATTTTGAGATTTTTCCATAGCTCTGACTTGAGCTCCTGATCAATGGGTAAAGAAATCACTTCTCCAAGTGGTTCCTTAATGAGTCAAGCACCATAGCTTCAGCCCCAAGGCAACTCCTAGTGATTCATCAGCCCTCACAAACACCTGAGTGATTCTTCCCAAATCTAACAGGTTCATCAATCTACAAGATTCAAGTGGGTTCTTCAGACTTACAAGAAAGTCACTCTCTATGAAATAAATTACCCAGTAAGCTTTACTCAGAAGGTTCCTCATTTGGTTCCCTTTTTCCAAGATTCAATTCAATGTTACAAATCACTTGATCTCCCTTTCGGCTTTGTGTTCATACACATCAACTCTAAATGTTGTGTTCTATGTCGATGCCCCCCCTCACACCATGAGAGAGCACAGGTATGAATTTATGATCCCTTTAATGCCTCCTCCAATCCTCCAAAAACATACTAGCGTCCCTCACTTCTCCACGATTTGCACAACAGTCCACGTCCTAACAGTGCAGCCCATGCATGTCTTTAAATTTTGTCCTTTCCTTTCTTGTGGTTGGAGTTGAAGGATGCTTGGACTAGTCCTTCCTCTTTTGGTTAAAATTAATGCACATTCAGCACATTTAATTATTTTCAATCAACTAGGATTGATATTTAAAACAACTATTCCCTCAAGCAATCTCTTACCTCAAGCTTTGGAATTTGTGTCCCTTTCTCAACCATTTTAATTTATAATTATATAATTTCAAGGATAATATTTTACGAGGGGAGTTAACCCGAAAGGGATTTCACATAAAACTTACTAGATAGTCAAGGCCTTAATTTTTCAAACCTTATAAAAGAATTAAAAAAAACAGGAAGATATCTTATATACAATTCAAAAATTTGAAGGTAAATTTGAAGCGATGTGTAAGGGGATTTAGGGAATTGAACTATCAATCACTTAGGATTTAGAGGGGGGAATAATCAAAAGGATGTGGATGGATCATGGAACTCAATGCAATCTAATTAACATGGTGGAATACCCACAACCACAAACTTAGGAAAAAGAAAGGATGACTAGGAAATCTAGGGATATATTTGTGGAGGAGAATGTTCAACTTCCCTCTACTTGATCTCTGGTTTGGTTTCTATTAGTTTTTTTTATCTATTATCATGCGCAATCATAGGTAATTATTATTACTCTTTTTTGAAAATTTGTTGATAAACAATATAATGACATGAACAAGTTCAATGATATTAAGCTATCGGAGATGCAAGTTTCACATGAGGTAGTACCCTACCAATAAATGTTTGTAATCTCTTTTTGTCCATAATATGAAATTAATATGTGTTTTTATCCTAAAAGAAATGATTGTAACAAACACAAACTCATATTTCCCAAGAAAAATTCTATAGATATATATATTTTTATAAATAATATGTTTATTTTCATTTATTAAAAAAAATGATAATGCAATTATTTATGTGATTTTTAATTCTTTTGATGTTAAATTTTATATGATCCTAATTTATATGGTGATGATGGTTAACCTCTCCTAAGACTAAATTTGGTTTGATAGACATATAGAAAGGTAAGGAAATTACTTGGGTTTCTTTAGAATTCTATATCTATTTTCAACAAGAGATAGAGAGAGAGAGAGAGAGAGAAGAATTCCTAACTCACCATAGTTTTGATGAGTGAATATCTTAGGAAGGTGGATACTATAACAAATATTTTAAAATTGTGATGTAATGCTAGCTTATGCAAGACAATTTAAGAGAGTGTTATTCATTTTCAACCCTCTTAGTTCCACAAAGACGACAAATTATTTTGACCCATGATGTTTTAGGAATTGTCCAATGCCCTATTTCACTCTGGAGCCTAAAAGAGTTTGTCATTATTTTGGCAATGTTGATTTTGTAGAAATTAATGTGTAGATCTAAACTGCTCATTAAATTTTCTAAATCACAACACTAGAATCTACTCTACTGATCTGCGGAATTAAATTCACGATCGAGAACACAAATCATTAACATGCATCAAGATTCAATGCACATACACAGAGATATATCTAGGGGAAATCAACTGCTCAAAACCGCTTACTATTTGTATTGCATTATTCAAAGAATCTGGATGAATACAATATGTGTTGCTCATCCTTGAGCTCAACCTGCACTTGTATCTTCTATCCTCTGCTTGAATGACTGACCTTGGCCAATACTTAACCAAAATTTCGAGCCTCCAAGCCCCTATTTCCTTGCGTTGTTCCTCAAGGAATTATCCCCTATTATTTAGAAAAATCCTCAATCTGGATTGTGCAATTCCTTTATTTCCTTCTCTGACTGCATGCATGACATGTACAACTTGGAATAGTTTACAACGGATAGTACAATGCCCTTGAACACCAATCTCAACTGGGTAACTCAAATTTTGTGCATGCATGAATTAATTTAGGTTGATTGATCAGTTAACTGGTTAAACACTGAAGTTACACCCCACTGCTAGACCACTAGTTCCTCCAACAGTTGGAACTAGTTTAACTGACCATAACTCAATTTAACTGAATTAAATTGTTACAATTGTAATTAACTCAACCTAGGCTCCTAAAATTTATGAATCATTGTACACAACTCAAGTTCATGCCCCCAACTCGAATTAACTAAGTTAAATTAGTGAAAAATCACCTCAGTTAACTCATTCAAGTTGTTGATTAACGTGGAATTTTGAATTTCTCCTAATTTAATCAAGGGAAAATTAAATTAGGAATTTCTTAGTGCATTTTCAACATATTTTCTTCTTTATGTTAGCCAAAACAAAGAGGTACTTTTATCTTCTAAATTAGGGTTAATCGCCTCCTTATAAAATCTTAATTTTCTTTTATCCTCCATACTTTCTAGTGCCACGGTTTATCCTTAAATTTAGATGCAATAATATGCTTAGTATTATAGTTTTTCTACAGAGTAAATTCTTTCTTTATATCCCATGATTTAGCCAAGACTTGGCATCTTTATGTCAACCTCAGTTGAGTTGTAGTTGGTTTTGACTAACATTTGAAGCAATCTTAGCAAACCTTTTGTCTTCCATATTGTTTAACTTGGTCTTGTGCAGTAGGTACCTAATCATAATTGTGCTCTTCATAGATGGAAAACTTGATTATATGAAGGGGATAGGATAGCCTAGTATATTACATTTTATTATGGGATTATTACTTGCTTCTATTAACCTTGAGGTCTCAGTAGAATTCAACCCCTAATTTTAAGTTGTGATACTTAAACATTCAAATCGAAAGACTCGTCCATAAGTTAGTGACTTCAAATCCAATTCTAGAGAAAGGTTAACAAACTATGGTGAACATTATATCTAAGCATCCAAATGAAAAAGGTTAAGAAGAAGAAGAAAATCACTCGCATGAAGTTCTCTTTTTCTTCTAGTTTCAATTTTGATTATGTTTTACAAAATAGTTAAGATATCATGTGTTTGTAAATATTATGCTTATTAACTTAAATTGAACTTGGCATATTTCAAGATCTTCTGGGCTTTAAATATATTGTTGGAAAGTTTTTGCTTTTGATGTATAACCAATTGTTTACTCATATATTTTTTGATTTAAAAAAACTTGCAACATTTTTATAATATAATTCATCTAGTTTAAATTTTATATATATATATATAATTGTGATAAAATTGAATTTAGCTTAACTTAAAAATATATATATGTTTGCTTTATATATATAATTTAAAATTAAAATTAAAAATATAATTAATTAAAATAGAAAGTCATGACTAAATAAATGCTTCACTATTTAAATAATTAAAAATAGAAAATCATGATTAAATAATTGTCTTACTCTTTTCTTAAAAGATGAAATTTCAGCAAAGCATTTATATATATTTTGAGAATTCAGCAAAACATAGAATTATATATATCTATAGAATTCAGCAAAGCGTAGAATTATATATAGTTGAACATTCAACCAAGTTTAAAATTAATTTTATATATATATAGATAATTTAAGATGAGGTTATTTGAATTTGTAAAAATATATTTTTATGATGAATTTAAGTTTAGGACATGAAACAAACCATTATGTTGAGATTATGAATTTGAAATTGCTTATTTTATTTGCAATTGAAAAAGAATTAATCAAATCTATGGAGATTTGAAAATCGTTGTAAATTGGTTCAACAATACTGTTAGATCTCTTATTCACACACTTAATTCCATTCTGGAGATCATAATATTTTCAAAAAAATTCCGATATCATAAAATTTATGTTTGTCACATTTACAATGAAACAAATGAGATTAATGAGATTGTTGATGCGATAGCTAAAAAGGATGCTTCACAAAATATGGATACTAGCACATAAAGGAAATGCAACTTTGATCATGAAAATGGCTATTACCACACGCCATTCATTGAGGGAGACCGGGCTGTTGACTGATATCACTGCATCCTTCACTTTTCAGTTATATTTATATATAATGCACAATACCAACATATTTTTTATTTTTTTTATTATCACAAATTTTCATGTTATGTATTTAAACTTTGTTGATGTATACAGATGGGTTTTATCACAACCACAGGGGTTGGTTTGGTTAGCTTTTTTTTCTCATGTATTGTTCTCATACATGTATATACTAATGAAATCATGCATAGACTACTTTTTTTGGTACAGTTTTTAATGGTTGATTTTTGCCTAATATTAATTTTCAGTTTTTTTTTTTCAAAAAATAAATAATTAAAATATATAATATAATATTATTTATTTTTCTCTCAAAAAATTAAAATGTTAAATATTTGTAAAACAAATATTTAAATTGAAATTAATTATCTAAAAAAATATTGTTAAATTAAAAATATATATTATTTTATAATCTTAAAAAAATGATTAAAGCTCACAAAGTTAGTTTTAGTAGTTAGAAGTTAGAATCAAAATCTTTCTATAATAAAATTTACATTATTTACTATCTATTAATTTTAGAAAAAGTCTTAAAAAAATTTAATAAATATTTTTTTAAAACATAATGGAAAAAATTATATTATTATTAAAATTTAAGAAAAATATATTATGTATTAATATTCTTTATCTCATTGCCCTTGATTGGTAGTCTAATGGGTTGAAGCTCCCCTCCAAATCATTGGTCCTTTGTGATGAGGTGTGGGTTCAATTCTCTGAGTCTTTCAAGGTCATGCTCTTGAGTATGAATGGATTGGTAATGAGAAAAATAAATAAAAATAAATAAATATTCTTTATCCCATCAACCAAAAAATTTCTTGATTTGAGTATAATTTTAAATTTAAATTGTTATTATTAATAATATTAACAACAATATTAAATTATAAACATTATTAAAATTCAAAATTAATTTATTTTATTTTTTACTCGTTGTTGCGCTCTCTGAGCTCGCGCTGTTGTGCTCTGCCTCGGCTCTTCAGCTGATCTCTGCTCCAGGCCTGGCATGGCCCCTCCGGAGTCTTCCCCGGAGGTGGCCGCATCCTAGATCCAGGCTCTCGCATTTTCTGCCTTCGTCAGCTCCTTGCTCCCTCCACACCCTAGGCCAGCGATCTCCAAATTTGTGAAAAAGATTGATGGTCTGCAGGAGGTTGTCCTTCCACCTTCTCTTCCTAGTATAGCTGCACTCTCTCTTGCTGAAAAGGGTCCTATTGGTCAGTTCACTGAGCTTTGGCCCTCACTGAAGACTGTAAAAATATGGGTTGAGCGGAACTGGTCCGATAAGATCAATGGCAAAATCTCTATTCGACTCTACGAAAGAGGGTATTTCACCTTCCACTTTGAATCAAAAGAAGACAAAGATCTGATCTTTAG
This sequence comes from Pinus albicaulis, assembly GCA_034641835.2. Classification (NCBI taxonomy): domain Eukaryota; kingdom Viridiplantae; phylum Streptophyta; class Pinopsida; order Pinales; family Pinaceae; genus Pinus; species Pinus albicaulis. The sequence continues at coordinate 286,757,382 of CM076575.1, forward strand.
AAATGGACCCTATTTTATGGACACCAGAGGCTTGTATCTCAATAAATGGACGTCGGACTTTGATCCAGAACTGGATATCCCAAACGTCGTCCCTGTCTGGGTGCACCTTCCCCACCTCCCTCTTCACTGCTAGGGAGATGATTCAGTTAGAGCCATCGGGAACGCAATCGGAAAATTTATAGATCGAAGTGAACCAAAGGATAACATGCAAGCCTGCGCCAGGATCTGTGTTGAGGTAGATCTGGGCAAAGGCCTCCCCGAGGTCATCATGCTCAAAGTGGATGAATGGACGCATATTCAGCAGCTCAACTACGAGCATATCCCGTTTAAATGTAAGGTATGTCACGAGTATGGTCACTTTGCTATTTGTTGCTCAAAAATTATTGATGTTGAAAGCCCTGAATCTGATCCTCAATGGGAGACTGTTAAAAGGAAGAAAACTGCCTCGAACCCTATGAATACCTCCCCTGCTGCTCCTCCCCCCAAGCCTAATCCCTTGCCACCCTCTTCCCCCAAGATCCTGGACCCTTCCCATCAACCTTTTGCTTCTACTTCTCTCCCCCCCCAAAACCTCGTTGGATTCATCCAACCCTTTTTCATCCATCTCCCCCCCGGATGAGGATCCCCCCCTTCTAACCCCTCTCTCCCAATCTGACTCACCTAGAATCTCTCCCTCCCTCCCCGACACCCCCTCCTCCTCCCAAGACCCCTCTACTATCATGATTACTAGAAATTCAGCGAAGGAACATGGAGCTACTCTTGAAAACCAAAAAAAGTAGGGCCCCAGAAGGAAATCAACAAAGCAACATCGTGATGAAAACGCATAGAAGGATATAGCAATGGGTACCCAAAATCCCATAGAAACCTACATCCTGGGACAGAATAGCAAGGAATCTGGACAAAAGGATCAAGGAGGGAAAGAAACTCTCTGAACAACCTTTTTGCAATGATGAAAGTCCTCTCGTGGAATAGTAGGGGTCTAGGGCACCCCTCCAAAATAACAGCCCTAAGAGATCTAATAAACCAAGAGAAACCAGAAATCATTCTTCTTCAGGAAACAAAGCAAGGAGAATCAGAAATGAAAGAAATAATTAACAAAACAAAGTATTATGATGGCACCCTCTCTGAATCAAGGGGAGCCTCTGGTGGACTAGCCACCCTTTGGAATCACAGTATATGGGAACAAAAAGACACCACAGCAAATCAGAACTAGATCAAAGTGACATTAGAGAACTGCAGAGAGTAAAAAAAATCATAGTTTACAATGTTTATGGGCCTAATCATTATAGAGACAAAGAACGGTGTTGGAGCTCCATCAAAGAAGATATAGGCAACGAGAACAGCAGCAATATCATAATGGGAGGGGAATTCAACCTTATTCTACATGAAAATGAGAAAAGAGGAGGCAGCTTCAGCCAAGACCCCTCCAGAAACTAGCTCGAAGACATAATGCAAGAACACGATCTGGTGGACATTGCACCAAAGAATCGTAGATACACTTGGAGCAATAGAAGAATAGGGAGAGGCAACATCATGGAAAGACTTGACAAAATCCTGGTAACAGTCACTCTGCTTTCACACTACTCCACAGCCATTTCCAGTATTCTACCTTTTCCAGCCTCGGATCACTATCCCATCACTCTCACTTTTGGTGATCACCACTCTCTTGGCCCAATCCCTTTCAAATACAGTCTGCTCTAGAATGATATCCCAGAAGCAACTCATCTAGTTCATAATACTTGGATTCAGCATGTTGAAGGCTCTCCATCCTTTATATGGGAGACCAAATTAAAAAAAAACCAAGATGGCCTTGAAGGAATGGGCCAAAACCCAATACAAAGAGCCGGATCAAATTAGGGTTGAAATTAAATACAATCTGGAGGATGTCCACAGTAACATTGAAGCTCACAGCCTCAACCAAGAACGTCTCACTCAAGAAAAAGATCTCTATTGGTAGCTCTATCGCGCCAACAGGAAGGAGGAGGAGAAATGGCGCATCAAGTCAAGAAGTTTATGGCTCCAAGCCGGTGATAAAAACACCGCCTATTTTCATAATCAGGCCACTGTCAGAAAAGTTAAAAACAACATTGCCTCCATCGTCGCTGCTACTGGACTTCTTCAAGCTGATCAAGAAGCAATTAAAAGTGTTGCCTCCACGCACTTCAAAGATCTTCTAATAGAGACAAGAGATCCTGAAGATTACTCTAATCTTCTTCAGCATCTTCCTACCTCGATCACTGGAGAGATAAATAGCTCTCTCAACAGAGAAATTGAAGAAGAAGAGGTCAAAATTGCAATTTGGGCCTTGCATCTGGACAAAGCTCTGGGGCCAAATGGATTTTCTATCAATTTCTACAGATTTTATTGGGATCTAATTAAAAAGGACCTTGTGAAAATTATACAATGGACTCAACGCAAGAAAAAAATTGGGGGTTACACCAACTCCACATTCCTTGCCCTTATCCCCAAAGAAAACCGCCCTTCCTCCTTCTCTAGCTTTAGGCCCATCTCCCTTTGTAACTCCTCTTATAAGCTCATCACTAAAATTTTGGCCACTCGCCTCAAACCCCACCTTCGTAGCCTCATCTCAGAAAATCAAGGTGGCTTCATATCTCAAAGACAATTTACTGACTCCATTCTCCTTGTTCAAGAAGCCATTCACTCTAGCATATCTCGCAAAGAAAAAGGATTCATATTAAAGCTTGATCTAGTAAATGCCTTTGACAGGTTCAGGCATTCTTTCCTTCTTTCCGTTCTTAAAAAAAGGGCTTTGATCCAAATTTTCTTGCTCTAATCAGCTCCTGCATCTCGGGACCTTGGATATCTCCTCTCATCAAAGGCAGACCAACCCCCTTCTTCCAATCCTCTCGAGGATTAAGGCAGGGATGTCCTATCTCCACCTACCTCTTCATCCTCGTGGCGGAATCCTTCAGCAAGGTCTTAGATCATATGAGACGAGCAGGTCTCATCACTGGCATAAAATTCGGCAACAGGGTTAAAAATATGAACCACTCTCAATTTGCAGATGATACTCTTCTGATGGGAGGAGCCTCTAGCATCATTTCCCAGCGCTTCAAGATTGTCTTGGATAAATTCATGCTTTACTCCGGAGGTATGATCAACCACCAGAAGAGTTGCATTTATGGATGGAATGCATCTAGCCAAACTATACACAACATTGCTAACATCTTTGGTGTTCCTTGCAAACTGAATTGGGGATATTTCACTTATTTGGGTATGCCTGTGAGTGTTGTCCCTTTGAAGGCTGAAGTATGGAATGTCACTATTGACAAAATGAAAAGAAAAGTTCAGCAATGGGGTTCAGTGTGGCTCAATCCAGCAGGCCGCCTCATCCTCCTCAAATCAGGTCTCTCATCCCTGCCACTGTACCACTTCACCCTCCTTCAAGCCCCTGCTATCATCCATTATAAAATTGAAGCCATCATTAGGCACTTTCTTTGGCAAGGCAGAAAGAATGATAAAAGGAAATATAACCTTGTGAAATGGAGGCATGTAATACAAGACCAGGAACATGGAGGTATTGGAGTCTGATCTCCCAAGCTCCTAAACACGACCTTTGGAGGGAAAATTGTATGGAGGCTCATCAATGGGAATCAAGCTTGGTGGAAAAATGTCTTGGAAGTCAAGTATCTCAACACCACCCGGAAACATCTCCTTGACCAAGAAATACCTAATAGACTGTGCTCCAAAATCTGGACTCTTTGTAAAAAATCCATCCCCCTCTTAGCACAAAATCTTTCCAAAGTACCCATGGGAGGTAACACCATCAATGTTGGGAAAGATCAAATTATGGGACAGATCCCCATCATTGAAAGACCTGGCACTCAGCGCATTCTCTCCTTCTTCAGCAATATGGGTCTACATCTATTAAGCCAATTCTCCAAATGGGATACCCAAACCAAATTCCCAAAAGTTCCAGCCCATCTTGAAGCTGACCTTGACAATCTTCAATCTCATCTTTATGGTTTGGCTCCTTTAATAAAAGACAGCATTGATTAATTTCGATGGGACCCCTCCGGCTCAGCATACACCATCAAAGCAGCTTATCAACATCTCTGCAACGAATATCATCCTGCGCTTATCTGATCTAATTGGAAGGTTGTATGGAAATCGGAAGCTCTTCCAAAGATCAAGTTCTTCATATGGACCCTCCTGAAAGATAAAATCTTAACCTCTGAAAACCTTAAGAAAAGAGGTGTGCTTGGGCCATCAAGATGCCCAAACTGTCAAGCAACAGAAGAGACTGCACACCATCTCTTCATCAGGTGTCCCTTTGCAACCTGTTGTTGGAACGAGCTCAACCCTTTTTTTCAACCCAGCTGGACGCAACATTGCACCATTGTTGAGGTCCTCCACTCTTGGAAAAGCAGCTATCCCTGGGGTAAAAGAAGAACAAAATTTCGAAGAGAGTTTGGGATACCCTTCCCTATGTGGCTCTATGGAACATTTGGCTCACCCGAAATAGAAAGATCTTTAGGAATAAAGAGCCCTCTTTTAGGAAAGTTTGCAGCAAATCTTGGAGTCTCATGCTTGAAAAAATTTCTACTAAATGCAACAGCAAAATCGACTACAGGGATCTATATGCGGAGGAAAGGATCTTCCTTGGTGACCTTCTGGACATAAACAACAATATTAATCCCCCTCCAAAACAGCCCTACAAAGTAGACACAAGATGGAAGATTCGGCTTAAAGAAGAGGACTTTGCCGACTGGATAAAGAGCAGTGCCAGACCCTCCTTATTTTTTGATGGAGCATCCAAATTAAATCTGGGCATTGCAGGGGCTGGTGGCATCATAAGGAGCGAAAATGGTACCACTCTGGCATCCTTTGAATGGGATCTAGGCATGCTTTCAAATAAAAAAGCAGAGGCCTTAGCCCTTTTCCAAGGTTTATATCAGTTAAAAAAGTTTCATATTACACGCTATGGTCTTTGGAGACTCCTCTATAATCATCAATTTGATGAATCATGATCATCCAACTGAAAATATAGCTCTTCGCCAAACTATTAGCAGATGTCGCTCACTCTTGGAAGAAATGAAGGACACATCCTTCCTTCACATTCTTCGCAATCTCAATAAGGACGCCGACCTCCTTGCCAACAAGGCTTGCGCACGAACCTCAAGGCATCTTCTATGCAATGATGTGCTAAATCTTGTGCCCTTGCCATGATCCTGCCTCTATCAATCTTGAGATTCATCTCGATCCTGCATTCAAAACTCGCGGCACCTCAAAGCATCTTTCGTACTCGTTCCCACACCCTACTCGTGACCTCCTTGTCTCATTTCTCCCCCCGAGTGGTCCCCTTTCGCCCTCCCCGTCCTATTTATCTTCTTTCTCCCAGCTTCTCATACCATTCCCCTTCTCCATCTTTATGTTTTGCTTGCCCCCCTCTGTTTTTTTCTCCCTGATCTCACATCCCCATTCCCTTTTCTGCGCCCCTGCTGTCTACAGAGCCTCCAACGCCTTCTCCTCTTGGCCCTCAACCTATCACCCCTGCTTTGACAGCGCTCTGCATTAACTATCAGAACAGGCTTCCACGCAGAGACAGGGCTCCTCTGCCCCCTCGGACTATCTCTCCTTTTTTTGCGCTCATTCTAAATAGCCCTTCTCAGCAGACTTTCACCTACTCTAATTGCAGAGCTCGTGTCAATAATTTGTTCCTCTTTTTATCAGCAAAATACTACAACATGGCACGCAGTGAAGATTGCCTCCACTGCGCGGATCTACAAGCTGAATTTGATCACATTAGAGTTCACCAAAAAATTATGGACACAAAGCTGCAAACTGAGGTAAAAATTTTGGATGAAAAACATGAAGCAAATGTTAATGTCTTTCTACACAGGGTCACCTCTCTCCATAATCAGTTCAACACTCTCTCCAATCGTTGTACACATGCTGAAGAATTGGCGCAAATTCTCAAATACATGTTGGAGAAGCACATTGCACCAAGCTCCAGCTCCAACAACTTGAGGAACGCTGGCAATGAAGACAATCCTGAGGACTCTACTGCTCGTCATATTAGCCACATCAATATTGATTAAGCATGTCTTTCAAATTTACACTTCTTTTGTCACAGTTTGTCTGAATATATGCATTATCTGTATTTCAGCTCCTTACGAAAATTAGAAAAAAAAAGAAATGTAGCATTTTGTTGTAGCTACTTCCTTCATTGCACTGTAAGCAATCTAGTATGTAACCGTGGAGTTTTTCCTCATCTTTTTTGAAATACAAAATAGCAACCGATTATGTTAAAAACAAAATAAAAAATTAATTTGTTTTAATTAAATCTAACTACAATTAGGAAGTTTTGGTATAATCAATCAATGTAAAGAAACGACATAAATTGGCCACTTTGCAACTACAGAAACGAAAAGAGGCACTCAGTAATGGGGCCCTCCATCTATATTTTTTCATATATATATTTATAAACAATAATTTAAAAAGAAAGCTTACCGCGCTTTCTGACACTAAGGTTTTTTTTAATAAATATGATATCATTTTATTTCTTTATACAAACAAATAAAAATAAAAATCAATTTTCAAATACCTTTTGTGGATTGATTTGCACGTATACGTCGGCTTAATTTCGACTTTCAAACACCATTCGAGGTTTGATGTGAACGTGAATTCATTTATTGTGATTCAGTGAATTTTATGTTAATTTTTATTATTAAAAAAAAAAAATGTAAATTGGTAAAGTTTAATTGTAAAGGGAATATATTAATAACTTATGACTTAGCAAGAGTTTAAAAGTCATGTAGATGGGGTGCCAGCCATGTCCTTGTCCCTTGGAATTGAAGTGATGAAGGAAAACAGAGTCATGGGTATAGGACAATAAATCTTGCTCTCAAGTGCGTAAGCTACCAACCTAAGACACAACTTTGTAAATTTTGGCAATTAATTCATTGAAGGAAAGAAATCCCTTATAAACAATAGAGTTTCATTCACCAATTTAGTGTATAACTTAATTATAATATTAAAATTAAAATGTTAATATTATTATATATCTTCTTTACCAACACAATTATAATCTTAAATTTGTCATAAATACATTAGGTAAAATAGGTGTGACTAATCTATTTATTATTTGATATATATAAATAGGTGTGACTTCATTTATTATTTTTAATATATATTAATTAGAAATTTGGGTAATTATAATCTTACCATTTTTAAAATGTCATTTTTTTTGGTATCTAGAGGAATCGACAATTCGTTTGCTCTCGTACGCTATCACTATAACATTTAGGTGCTCTCAACTACGTAAGTTGCCAACCCAAGACACATATTTGTAAATTTTGGAAATTAAATCATTGAAGGAAAGAAATCCCTTATAAACAACAGAGTTTCATACACCAATTTAATGTATAACTTAATTATAATATTAAAATTAAATTGTTAATATTATTATATATCTTCTTTACCATCACAGTTATAATCTTAAATTTGTCATAAATACATTAGGTAAAATAGGTGCGACTAATCTATTTATTATTTGATATATATAAAATAGGTGTGTCTACATTTATTATTTTTAACATATATTAATCAGAAATTTGGGTAATTATAATCTTACAATTTTTAAAATGCCCTTTTTTTTTGTATCTAGAGGAATCGACAATTGGGTTGGTCTCATAAGTTATCACTATAACATTTAGGTGCTCTCAACTGCGTGAGATGCCAACCCAAGACACATATTTGTAAATTTTGGCAATTAAATCATTGAAGGAAAGAAATCCCTTATAAACAATAGAGTTTCATACACCATATAACTTAATTATAACATTAAAATTAAGTTGTTAATATTATTATATATCTTCTTTGTATTCTTTATTATATATCTTGTCATAAATACATTAGGTAAAATAGGTGTGACTAATATTTTTGTTATTTGACGTTAATAAAATAGGTATGACTTCATTTATTTATTTTTAACATATAATAATTAGAAATTTTGGTAATTATAATCTTACAATTTTTAAATGTCATTTTTTTTTGTATCTAGAGGAATCGACAATTGGGTTGGTCTTGTACGCTACCACTATCACCTTTAGGTGCTTACTTATCCCCTTCCACAAACATAGGTGAATCAGGGGTATTTGAACCTAGAACTTCCTCACACATAACACTTCATTTTCATGACCATCGCCAATTGAGTTGCCCATTAGGGCATTTTAAAATGTCATTTTATTTTAAAATATGATGTATAATCTTTTCAAAAAAGTTGAATTGAATTATATTATTAACTAAACTAATTTTTTTTGTTTTTGTTGATTCATTGAATATAATTCATCATTTGTATTTAAAAGATCTCTCCCCTCAGATACAAAGTAAAGTCATATTTTCAAGCGGATTTATCAATTGTATCAGTATGTCCCCATGAAGAAATGTCTTCATGTTCTCATATCAAACAACTCCAAGGCTAATCACATGCCTAATTTTGGATCAAGACTAAATCAAAGTGAACTTTGGTGGCAGGGAAAAAGTGGGTATGCCCCCCTTCCTTAATAATTAATTAGGAGACTCAGAAATCAAAGTGGAGGGATAATTCTTCATGGTTTAACATAACATTTTGATGCTTTGTAGATTTTGGTTTTTGTAGGTATATATTGGTGAATGTATAAGTGGAATATTGTAGATATTGCAGCATTTTGTTCAAAAGCTTCAACGTCATAATTTTGTAGATGGTTGTTGATACATACTCCATTATGGCCATGTCCACTAGTTTCAACTTGCTTATAGATCTGGATTGGTTGTGTTAGATAACAAGAGTTTTTGTTGTTATCTATCTTACAGTATGTCTAAGATCAAGGGAATATCTAAGGGATTGATCAACTATCTGCATGAGAGGTTTCCTCTGTAACAACAAGGAATTTCAAAAGTTGACCTAAACTAGGGGGAGATTTTGTTTGGTTATATATTTATATTTTTATAATATTTAAATTTCATTATGAATTTCATATGGTTTATTTACACACACATATACGCACAAACAAGTTGTTGACTATTTCTAGATCCTAATTAACTACGCCCAAACTTTTGTAAGTCATCATTTAATTATAAAGAAACCAGTTCCATCTCCCTTTGTACCATGTTACTATTTTGGATTCAATAGTTACTTTTTGAAGTAAAGAAACTATTTGTTCTTTGCTTATTCAATTGGGTAATATCATTTCAACTAATATCAATATGGATGTCTCCCCGATGGGGGTGCCTAAATTGGTTTAAATGAGGGTGGTACGAGGGATTAAAACTGCCCGTATGTGATCCAGATGGTGGAGGGTGCTATTTTTAAGACAGAGTTGGATCACAATGTGGTCTATTTGGTGCTTTTCCCTCCAATGGTCGACCCCGCAGACGAGAGTTTCAAAGTGGGCAATGAATTGTGGATCTGGTGAGAACAAGGTGCTCTAGATACAAAGGAAGGTTTATGAGAGAGACCCTTCTGGAGCGGAAAACCATTGGCACTCATATGTGTTTCTTGTCGACAGAATTCTCCAAATAGTCATCTGGGTCCCCGGAGAGGTCAAGGGGGAGAGTGAGTTGTGTCGTGGTTCAAGAGGGAGTTTTGAAAGTGCTAATAGAAATAGGAAAGGAGTGTAGTGGGTTGCTCGCAGCAGCAATGGCAATGGTCCTTGTTGTTTGTGGTCTCACTAGGATTGTTTCGAGTAGGCTCGTAAGTCGCCACTCCTTTTTCCCTATCAACATAAGTGATTTTATTATTTAGTTTTTGGAGTTATAGAATGGAAGGAAGATGATAAGGTCTATGTGCCTAGTAAGGCATTCAGAGACACCTACCTAATCAATCTCTTCAGGACTAAGAGATATTTCAGTTCCTGGGAATTTTGGGAAGAGGTTTATTTAAGGGGGTGTGGGGATGGTGGTATAATTTTAGTTGGAGGGTATGTATGCACTTTTTTAGGTCGTATTTTTGCTAAGGGGTGGTTTTCAGGTACGAATTACCTGGGGAGCTCAAGGGAATTTGGGAGGACATCGTTATTCAAATGGGGAGTTGTACTTTTGTTGAACAGTGATTTTGGTGAGTTTTCTGAGTATTTAGAAAACTTGTACGCTGCTGCAAAGGTTAGATTTATAAGTAGCTCCATCTCTGGGTCTTTCCTTTTAAGACCGTTCTTTGGAATTGGGGAGAGTTTCATAGTGAAGTTCGCCTTTGGTCCAATAGGCGATGGGGTGGGTGGTATGTTGGGCTTCTCCAGACTAGAGCCATCAGGGTATGTTGTGGTGTTTGGGCAGAGGAATCATGGTGAGGGGTAGTGTCTAGTTCCTGCCGGGAGAGATTTCTACTTCATTGTGGAGGACATTCTGAGGATTTTCAGGGAGTGGTTATTTGCAGTGGAAGGTGGTTGGGCTTGTTGTGTGCGTTATGTGGTGGTTGGTTACGTGATGTGTCAAAGCAAAGGGATGATAAAACAAAGGGGTCGCTTGCATCGAGGTGCGGGGCTCAGTGGATGGATGAGGATGTGGGAATTGTGGATGAGGAGGCAGGGTTGTGCAAAGGTGGAGTAGCATTACCTGGCTAGCTAGAGTGGGTTCCTTATCTGTCATCCATTGCAGACCAACTAAGAGGATTTCAGACCTCACAAGACATTATAGACCATCATAGGTATGAAGACTACATGGGATATATGGCATACTTCGCTTCTCTCCAAAAATTCCAGGAGGAAATTTTGGAAGCCATGGAAGTGGAGAAGCGCCTTCAACATCGGATTATGGACAGGATTTATGATATTACGACCAGGGTGTCCTACTGCTCCTCGAGTGGAAGAGAATCCACATCTGTAAACCTATGGGTGTTGTTTTTTTCTTTTTTGTAATTTTTTTTCATGCCCTCCTACTGCTCCTCGAGTGGAAGAGAATCCACATCTATAAACCTATGGGTGTTGTTTTTTTTTTTTTTGTAATTTTTTTTCATGTATATAAAGCAAGGAAAAAGGAAACTCTATGTATGTAGGAAAAAATATGTATTTTTCTCATTCCAAGAAGAGTCTCTCCTCGCCAAAAAATATGTTCAGAGTGAGGTGAGGAGCATGGATAAAGCAAACGATGTAATCAACTTCTTTTTGAAAATATAATGAAACAATTTAAATGACAAAAAAAATAAAAATATGGATGTCAAGGTGATTTGTCTCTTTTTCCCTTGTCTCGTACATGATTTCCTATTGTTTTATTATTGTTTTGTTTTGTTTATAGGCATATTGTTTCAATATAAAATTCTTCCAAAAAATAAGGGTTGGATAAATTTGGACAAATTTTATGAATATTATACAATGCCAAAATCCTCTAACGTTAAATATATTTCATATAAATCTGATTTAAAAGATGAAACTAATGAAGACATTGTTGACTATTTATAAATGTTTGGTGATCATGAGGGTGAATCTTATAGTGAGAGATTATTTAATAACTCGTCAAAGTGTGAATTTTGATAACCATGGGAGATAAGACATTCTTAGGTGTCTAGTATCAACGTTGTAGAGGCAAGAACTCACGTGAAGTGAAAATTTTATAAGAAATATACAAATCAAGATCAAAATGGTATTGACAATGGATGTGATACAATTCAATGTGATGATATAATAACTCAATCAAAATATTTTATCCATCAAGCATCAATTCAAAAAAAAATGGTATTAAACTAAAAGATCAACAAAGTCCATTCTAAAACACATATGGGTATCGATGAGGCTAACAATAAAAAAGATGATAACCACCAAAAAAATAATGTATTTTATTGTAAGAAAAAGATATTGTGAATTGGGATGCTATAGACTTGAGGGTGCAGTGGATTGGAGGGACAAGCCCTAACCGTCCCGGCCCCCTGTGTCGTGCCTCTACATGTTGAGATGTTGGGGCCTTCATTGCTTTGCTATGTTGCCTTTGTCATAGTTATGGGTATTTCTATGGTGTATGTGGTTGTTCTAGTGTGGCCTCTTCAACTTGTTCATCGGGGTACCCCTATGTTACATTTTTTTTCGTCTCTATTGAGAATTGCTAGGGGTTCCACTCTACGGTGTCATCGCTCAAATTTCTTCTACCATTGTTTGTTTCCCTTGGTTGGTGCTCATGTATGCTTGCAAGGTTGATGCCACCAATTTTTTTTGGGTTTGGTCGCCCTATCTGCAGATTTTCGATGCCCTATTTCTTGGTTGTTTTGTTTGGGCTTCCTGTGCACCCTCTGCACAGCTTTACTTATTTTCTATGGTTTTTTCTACAAGTCGCAATGCCCTATTTATATATTGTGGGACTTTTTACAGTATGTTTCTTGGGGCTCCTTTCCCTACTTCTGTTTTTCATTGTTTTCTCTTTGTGCCCCAGGGTTTATCTTTCTTATGTCTACCCTAGGGTTTTTTTCTAAAAATGTTCGTCTATAATGTGTAGTTTTTTTCCTCCGGGATGGGCCTTCAAGTCGTCCCTTTTTTGGGTTTTTTTTATCATTATTAGATTTTTTCTTAGTCTGTATAATTGGAATGTGATTACACATATGAAAATTATAATTCTATTCTTCTTCGATGAATAAAATTACGCGTTTTTTTTAAACGAGAAAAACAATATTGTGATTTTTACTTATGAAGTTGTTGTTTATATTCTAGGACACCAACTAGAATTAAGTTTTTCTTCACTTGATAACTACTTCAATGATCACTTAAACATTAGTTTCATATATCATTAAATTTGATATCATTTAGGAAGTTATATAGAATAAAAACATCAACTAATAAACACAAAAGAACCATAAAATAACCATGAAATAAAGGGACAAGAAACACAGAAAATTAGGCACACAACCAGGGCAAAACCCAAAAGGGGAAAACGTATAAAATTTATTCCTTATGTGTGAGAGAGAAAGAGAGAGGGTTTCCATTCATCAATACATCATAAATAAAAAATAGCATAATAATAATTAAACCAATAACCAATATCATGATGAATTGCCATGTCAAAATCCAAGTCCATGAAATTTCGATTCTTCCTGAAATTTCGACCTCTTCCTGAAATTTCGACCTCATCCTAAAATTTCGGCCATCCTATAATTTCTCCAGATCAGAGATACATGAGACCAAATTTATGTTTCCAAATGAGGAGAAATGAACTCATTTATATCGCCTTCAATTGGGGGTCGAGTGGGTGCCTCTTAGGGGCCCATTCGACCTAATAAATTTGGAGGCAAATTTAAAAATTAAAATTTCCATTTCTTTTTCAAGATGAAAATATTGACCATGGCTACCATATTTTTCGACACTCCCTCTTAACCAGGGACATACTTTTCATTCTCTCTCTCAAGATCAATCCTCACGACCAAGCATAAGTCTCACATCCCACAGCCCAAGGAAAAGATCATCAGTCTCATCATAAGAAAATATACATAGCATCCATCTCAAATCATTCTCTCGACCAAGAGGTCTCATAGAACATAGCCTAAGGGAGGAACCAACAATACATCTCTCGAATCACAAGGTATCACAACACACAGCCTATAGGAGGAATCAAAAAAACATCTCCTGGGCCACAAGGTCTCACAGCACACAGCCTATAAGAGGAATCAACTATACATATCCTAGACCACAAGATCTCATGGCACACAACCTATAGGAGGAATCAACAATACATATCTTGGTCTACAAGGTCTCATGGCACACAACCTACAAGAGATGGTCCATAATATTATGTTATGTAATCAATTATCCCTCTTCAAACAGATTCTTAGTCATTCTAATTTATTCATATAAACATAAGCAACTAGTTCAACATCAGAAATGTAGTCATGGTGGATCTCATTTCTTTATTAAACACAACAGCATTCAGTTGTTCATTTAGCTTCTGTCAGGGTTTCTCTCGGAAGTAAACATTAGCAGTTATTAGCAGAAAATAGTGGACCTTAGTAGTGGATTCTAACAAAAGCAATCATTGGAAACCATAGTATAGTCCAGTAAACAATAAGTGGCTTCTCACAGAGGAAAATGTTTATATCCATAGTCGAATCCAGGAGATAATAAGTGGATTCTCATAGAAGTAGGCATTAATAACCATAGTAGAATCCAATAGACCATAATCAAATCCAGCAAATAACAATAGACTTCAGCAGATAGATCAATGAAACAATTACTGAATCAACCAAGACAACATTAGAGTCTTGTATCTTCTTCAAATCATTTATCAGGGAGATTTCAATGGACCTACAGTCCATTGTGCCAAATATATCATTAGGCCCATGCCTCAAAAGTAATTCCCTCTTACACAAAAGTCCTTTACATGGCAAAAAAATCATGACCTCATGTTTATCATATTTAGATCAACATTGGTCTTCAAAACTTATAGCCGCCTTCATTGATCATAAATGTGCTTTAATCAGGCTCTTGTCTACCCCTTTTGAGTAAATATTTCATCCAATCATGAGTCTTATTTTCACATTGTTCTTCCATAATTTTCCACACCTTATAAGTCTTCATTACGTACTTGCAATCCTCACGAGGAGGCTATGAAAGAATAAGAACAACCAAGCAAGCCAAAAGACTCATAATGAAAAAATCAATATAATACTTATCTCTTGAGAGTGTGTCATCTCCCTCCTTATCTTAACCTTCTTTGATCAAGTCAATATGATCACATCAAGGATTCCATACCATTATCAAAGAGTTAACATCATTAAGGAGTCCACATCGTCAAGGATTCCACGTCATCAAGGAATCCAAATCATAATTAAGGAGTTCTCATCATAAATGAATCATCATCATCATCATAAACGATTCTACATTATCATCGAGCCCATATCTTCATCATCAACAAGTAGCCTTGTCCATATCACCAAAGAGTCCACATAAGTAGTACATGTCATCTATATTATCAAGGAGTCCATATCATCATCAAGTCAGAATAATTATCATCAATATCATCAATGAGTCCACATTATCATCATCAACATAATCAACGAGTACAACATCATATCATCGTCATCATCAAAGAGTAAGCATCAAGAAGTTCAAATCACCATCAAGAAGTCCAATCACATCATCCATGTCATCAATGAGTCATACATCATTGTCAGCAAGGAGTACTTATCATAATCACAAGGAATGCACATCGTCAACATCATAGAGTACGCATTATTCATCATTAAGGAGTCCACATCAACATCCTCAAGCAGTCCATATCATCATCCACATCAGCATCAAAGAGTTCACATCATCAAGGAGTCCATCATCCACATTTTCAAGGAGTTCAACATCAATAAAGTGTTCACATCTACATCATCAAAAAGTCTATATCATCATGAGTCCACATCATAAAAAATTCCACAATATTATTATCGAGTCCATATCATCAATAAGGATTCCATTTCATCAAGGAGTCCACATCATCACAAACATCAAGGAGTCCCATAAATGAGTCTACATCAAGAAATCCACATTATAAGTACCAAATTAAAAAATAGTAATGAAACAAAGTACAAGATACTTATCATGACGGCTCCCTCTTAATTTTTAGCCTTTTTGCATCTCATCGTCAAGATGTTTGGTCTACTAGAAACTGGAGTTTCTTCTTTCAAGCGATCATACTTTGAACCATAAGCCTTGGATTTTCTTCTTGAAACCCTACCTAGTATTTACAAAACATAAAAAATATAATGCCGGTAATGATTAAAACAATAAAATAAATACGAGATCACTTATCTTTTGATATCATGGAAGCTCCCCTTTTATTCTTTCTGCACATCAACCTCATAATCAAGATGCCAAATATTCTAGAAGCTAGGGTTTCTTTATTCAGGAAAAAAAACAATTAATCAAGGGTTTCTTTACCAACACTAATGGTTTGAATTCTGGAAATATTTTCCCAACTTGATCATTCTCGACATCACAAACCCTAGGTATTTACTTACCAGGGTTAATTTAATAATATGGTCATATATACAAACTTTCACACTCTGGATTCATCATGTCTTAACCTTTCAACTTTCAAGCTTTGAATAGGAATTTTGACCACTTGAAATGTTTTAGTATCTTTGCATATAATGATCATGAAATAGTATTTTGTTGCGGTAACAACAAAATTTTCTTACGCAATATCATCTTGATTTTAAGCAAATATATAAGCTCTCAATCCCCTGGAATTTTCAGGCTTCCCATTCATTACTTAGATCAATAAGAGTTGAGTCATACATTCCCTTTTTTCAAATCTTATGAGTAGAAGACTCATACTTCACAAGCATCCAGGTCCTCATACCATTTTTAGCATTAGATAACATTTCATATATGAAGCAAAATAACAGAGAGGTTGGATTTAATGTAGAGAATGATATCCTCCTTTTAGAACAACCATTAAATACAATCTTCCAAGACCAAAAATATAGAATGTGGATCTTGTCCTATCTTGACTTCAGATAACACAAAAAGAAAGTTATTTGCAACCTTGTTTTGGATTCAACTTCTGGTCTTAAATATAAAACAATGGTGCACCTCAGATTAGATACTCTCGAACATGATTTCTCCAGCGTGTAGATTTCAATGCCTTCAAGAATTTAAATGTCAAATAGGTACGATTTGAATGGAATCAAAGGCATGGACTTGAATTCCAATTTTAATATTTTCATCCTCAAAAGCTTCATAAAATATCACATCTAGCTTAGCATCTCATAAACAAACTTGTATTATAATTTTTGGATCACCCACAAAAATAGCTTGTCCCTTTAATAGCTTTGATCAAGGTTCTTATCATCCTTTGGATGCCATTATTATACAAATGCATCTACAAGCTTAAACCATCTTATTTTCAACAATAACTTCATTCTAGTCTATACTAGATTATAACTTTCAATACATAACCAGACCCCAGCCTCAATCAGATTTCAGAGATAGCTCGTTTTTCACATAGACTTCAAAATATCATAGATCGGATTAGTTATAAAGCTCATATATTTTGGATTCCTTATCACAGAGAGATATTCAGATGCCTTGAATGGTTTTTACCAAGGCTTATAGTCTTTGGATTGTACTTCAACATTATGTCAGGCCTTCGATTTAGTTATATAAAGAAATCATCCATAGGAACATGTCCTTTCCTGGAGACTTGTATATTTTCAATGTAGATTTACAATAGAGATTATTTTCCAGATGACAACAGTGCAGCTTGAACTTGGGTCAGTTTCATTAGTGAGCTTTGTTGAAATTTGAATTAACCACAGTAATGGACCATTCCTAGGGTCACAAGGATTGTTAAGCTAGGTTCTTTATAGTTATCTTATTTTTTGAGTAGATTCATATTTCAAATATATTCTTTCATTTCTCCGGCATACTTCATTCCCATTTTTATTGACTTCAAACTTTGAATCCGATCTCCAAGAATAGCTTAGGTTTGCAATAATAACTAAGACTAAACAAGAATTCTGATTATGCCTAGATTCTCATTTCATCCATCCAACATATCATATCAAACTCAGATTTATGAAGAAGTCCTTACATCACAAAGGTAGTTCGGTCCCTTTTGAAAGCTCAGATCAACAGAACAAACCAAAAGATTATATTTTTCATTTCTTAGATGGAATTATTTTGTCATAAAATAAGTGACAAAATTTGGCCTTCCTGTAGTTCGAACTTGAGGCTATTTCAAGCCTGCGGCCACCTCCGAACCTCTTCTTCCACACAAAGTTAATCAATAAAACCAGAAATTAAGTCTAGAACAACTTGAACAAGTCTACTTGAATTCAGTCAAATCATAATATAAGAGAGAGAAAAAATTCATTTTCCAGAGATTATTCTTCAATTTCTCTGAACTTGGCTCTAATACCATATTGATATTCTAGGACACCAGCTAGAATTAAGATTTTCTTCGCCTAATAACCACTTCAATGATCAATTAAACATTAGTTTCATATAGCATTAAATTAATAATAATTTAGGAAACTATATAGAAGAAAAACATCAACTAATAATAAACATGAAAGAGTAGTAAAATAACCATGAAACAAAGAGACAAGAGACACAAAAAATTAGGCAACATAGCTAGGGAAAAAATCACAAGGGGAAAACCCAGAAAAGTTCTTCCTTATGAGAGAGAGAGAGAGAGAGTTTCTAGGTTCATTAATTAACTATAAAAAAACAAATAGCAAAATAATAACCAAACCAGTAACCAATATCATGATGAAGTGCCATGTCAAAATCCAAGTCCCTCAAATTTCATCCCTCCCTATAATTTCGGGCATCCTATAATTTCGTTGGATCAAATATACATGAGGCCAAATTGATGTGTCCAAATGAGGATAAATGGTCTCCTTTATTATATAGCCTTCAAGTGGGGATCGAATGGGTGCCTCTTAGGGGCCAAGATAACCTAGTAAATTTGGAGGCAAATTTAAAAATTCAAATTTCCATTTATTTTTTAAGATGAAAATATTGGTCGTGACTACCATATTTTCCAACAGGTTTGTCCATGCAATTACTATTAATGAAGATCTTTTTCATCTTCAAATGCATTTAAAAATGCCTAATATGCTTTTTTGAGACGAGTATTCTTACTACAAAAACAAAAGGTTGTCATTGAATTTAAATTAGATATCCTGAAGAGATGTGAGTTAAAAAAATGTTGGATCAAGTGATTTTTATTTGTTTTGTTATATGAAAGTATAGATCATGGTATTGAACGATATCTTGTTATGTATTCTATAAATCTATATTCAAAATGTTTATGCTCTTTATGTCACAAATTATGAAACTCATCAGAGTCTTTGATGGAAAATCAATGTAATGCACCTAGAGAGGATAATACGGGGTATCTATGTAGGTTTCCAAGGGGACAATGAAAGGAACGCAACCATAATAATGAAATAAACCCATTATGTAATTATAAGTAAGGAAACTAATAATAAGGGGTAGCTGGCATAAGATATAAGGAATATGTTGGGTCTCAATCTAGTCTCCTAAACTGAGCTCATTTAATTGTCAACCAGGATTTGTAAACTGCTGAAGTGAAGTGTACCATATGTACCTAGGTGCTTGTTTCCTAATGCGTTGTGTGTAGTGTTTTTGCGATGTTTTTGGTCTTTTATGTTGATTTATGATGTTTTTGGTCTTTTGGTGTTTTATGAAAATGCCTAGAAAAACTAATAGAAAGGAATGAAAATGCCTAGAAAAACTAATAGAAAGGAATTGATGGTCAAAACACAGTTGAGCCTAATGTATGGAATGGCAAATGCAATTGGAAACACTGAAGCAAAATCTGAACTATGACTAAATAGAAACAAAAGCTTGATAATGACTTCTTAGGCAAATGACACAAACTGAACTTGAAAAATGATCACTAAATATGCAAATCCTCTAACTAAACAGTTAAACACTAATCTTATCATGATGCAACATTTGGTTCTAAGCTCATCTATTCCATGACTAATTCCTAGTTCTATTCTGCAATTTAATTGAATGTCACAGAACCTATACTCAAAGAGTTATTGGTTTCTTTTCAAAGTAGTTCTTTTGAGGAAGAGCTCTGTTTATAAAGTGATGAGGAAATTGCAGAGATACTTCAGACCTTATAGTGATGTTATCTTCTGTTCTTATGGCTATTGATCATTTGTAAATTTTATAACAAGAAGATGTTTGTGAATAATGAAGGCTGTCTTGTTAATCTTATCAACTGAAGTAGTTTATTGTGCAATGGATGACAATTTGAATATGAGATGCAAGTGCAATGAGTTAATCTGAGAATGAACCTAAGATGTCACTAAACTAAAACAATGTTGAACTATAAGTCATCATCAAACTTGAAACAAAGTAACTGAACATGAATTAAATGCAAATGAAACTCCGGAGCGTTCTAACTATGCTAACATGCTTTATTCTATGAAGTTACACAATCTGTTTGTTCATCATTAGTGATATTTTGGAAGAGTTCCTTCTTTTGGAAGGGGTAGAACAATTCTGACTGTGTAATTGTATGCAATTGAAAGCAAATGAACAGAAAGCAAATGAAAAACTAAGTTATCACATCCATATCCTACTCGTCATTATGATGTCTTGGGCAAGCGTTTAAGAGCAAGAACAGAGATGATACTTAGTACAAACACACAACTAAAGCATTCATTATCACGGTCATGTCTTGAACTTCTTAAGGATGTCTTGGAAGAATTTCTTCTTGTGGAAGAGTGATTAGAACAAGTGTAACTGTGATAGTGAATAGCAAAAACTACAACTAATTCCTACAGTACTATAGCTATTCATCATTCATCATTATAATTTGTTGGAAGAATGTCTTCTTGTGGAAGAACTGGAATGAATATAACTACAGTAGCTAGTTAAAACAAATACAAATTCAACTCCTAATCCTACAATACCATAGTCATTCAACATTCATCATTTTAATCTGTTGGAATAGTGTCTTCTTGTGGAAGAGCTAGAACGAATATGACTACAGTAGCTAGTTAAAACAACTACAAATTCAACTCCTATCCGACAATACCATAGTCATTCAACATTCATCATTTTAGTCTGTTGGAAGAGTGTCTTCTTGTGGAAGAGCTAGAATGAATACGACTACAGTAGCTAAAACAAAACAACTACCAATTCAAATGCAAAACGTAAAGGCAGCTAGGAAAACTTATCTAATTTACGCAAAATAAATCCGTGCAAGAGGCAGGGGCCCTCTACCACTTGACGGCATTCAACTTCAAATTAAATCACGCCTTCAAATAACTTTGTCTGCTCCATTAAAGATGAAATAGTTTGAACATAACACTCTGCGTCTTCAGGAATGTAACACAGAGTTTAAACAAAATCTAGCAGCAAATCTAACATAAAATCTCTAACATAGCTCTCGGTCTCCCAAGAGTTTATAAAGCAAATGCACGTAACAATAATTACAACAATTTAGGAACAATGTCTTTCCTTATCCAAATCACGTTAGAACTCTTTGAAGTGGCTGCGTGAAGAAGAAAAGACATCTGGACTGAGACAGTCCTAGTAGGAGTCTTCCTTCATAAATGTGTTTCCCACGCTCAAAACCTTACCCAGAATTCATTTCCTCCTCCATGATGAGCAACGAACCATGTAGACGCGACGTGGATCATGACCATATGCGGTTTTCCTCAAGAGGCCACCTGGAACATACTCAAACATGAAGGTAGTTGCAGAATCGCCGGTTAGCTACGGAATGTCTGCATTCTGCAGCTAGTTCCGGTCAAAATGCTTAACAATGGAAAAAATCACAAAATTTAACAAGTCAGTCATGTAAATCATTCTAGAAGTAATTTTAACTATATTTATTGATCAATCGGGTTTAAGATAGAAATGGACAAGGGAAAATGAGGTAAAATGAGGTGAAGGAAAGCACAATTTTGAGGCTCAACATACCCCCACTGCTGTCTCTTTGCATGTCCTCATGCAATTTATCCTATGAATTCAGAGGCTTCTGCAAGGACATCTAATCCCCTTCTTCTCCTTTGTCTGGAAGCTAGAGGTCTTCTGGGTTTCCTGATAACAAGTTTGAACCCGAGGTTGGTGAGTGCCCTGATTAGCTTTTTGTTCCTTGTCTTCAACTTCTCATTGGTCCTCTCCACTTTGTCTATATGCAGGGATAAGGTTGAGTTCATATCATTTTTGAGCTTGATTTGATCTTTGAGAATTTCATTCTCATTTTTTATGTGTCTATTCAGTAATTCCAACTCATACCTATCCCTTCTTAATATATCTACTTCAGACAGTGGAGGACTGGGGGTTCTTTCTCTGCTTTCTGAAGCTGTCCTCTCTAAGGTTTCCACATAGTCATAAATTTCCTGTTGAGCAGGATCAATTTCAAGGGTTCCTTCATAAAAATCCTCTTCATCATCCTCTTCAATGGGTGTTTCTTCATCTTCTATATTGATTACCCCCGTTTGTTTGATTAGTGTTTTCTTCAGTTTTCCCTTTAATCTGTGGCTTCTCCTAGGCTGAGAGGATCCCTCTCATTTCTTTGTGGCAGATTCCTTGATTATCTTCTCTTCCTTAAGTTGCCTCTTGATTCGAGTCAACTTCTCTAAAATGATTTCCTCACTGCTCTCTTGGACTGGTTTGTCAATTTCAACTTTTGAAGTCCTCCATTTCCTACTTCTCTTTGTAGGCTGTGGTTCAGGTGATGGTTCTTTTGCTTCTTCAAAATGATTTCTTATTAAGAAATCATCCCATGTATCATTTGTTTTAGCTAGATGATGCTCAATCAAAATTTTGACCAAACCATGATGATACAGGGTTGTTTCTAAAAATTGAACTCTTCTCTGAACACAGGAAGCCATCTTCTTCAGACTTTGATGCAAGAAATATGGTAGGTTTAAGTCTTCTCCCAGAAAATGCATCATTAGTCTAATGTGGTAGACATAAAATGTCCCATATCTACCCTCACATGTAACAAATTTTTGCAAAAGAAGTAGTATGTTTTTCCATTTGTTTTTCAATTCAGAACTGGGAATTCTCGATGGCTTGCAATAATGGAAATTTTAATGCAAACATTTCTCAATTCATCCAAGAAAATCATAATTAGGCACCATTATTTGTTTTTCTACACCTTTATCAATTTGTAGTCTTTCCTAGCGGGAGGCATAGAAGTAGATGTGGATGGTTGCTCTAATAATGAGTTGGACTTATCAGATCTTTTGTTTCGCCTTTTCAATGTTTTGGCCTTTGAAAGGATGTACCCTTCCCAAGACTTTTATTAACCCGTAGGGAGTCTTCCTCTTTAATTATCTTGTCTTTGTATGATCACGTGTTGCCCCTTTTTTTTCAAGTATTCTTCCGCACCTAAGTTGAACATCACCAAGGTCTAGAGGAGTAATAAACAAATTGGAAATTGTTGTCCTTCTATCATGTATGTATCGCCCGAGGGTTCTTTTTATTATCGGGGTTTGGTGGTGACCTGAAATGGGCAATTGATTGGATTTTTGAGGGAATGGTAATGGAAGTGGTTGATTTTGATGAGGTTGGTTCGGATGATGTTGTTGAGGATTTTGTTGAAAATTTTGTTGAAGATTTTGAGGAAAATTTTGCTGAGGATTTTGAGGATAAAAATGTGGATATGGTGGATAGGATGGTGGATACTGATAATATGGAGAGTATCTTCCATAGGGACTTTGTGATCCTTGTGCCCAAGCTTGAGATTGATTTTGAAATTGGGGCCAAGGTTGTTGCCAAGAATTCCAAGGTGGAGGTTGATTATACATTTGATCATGGAATCCTTGTGTCTGAGGTCCCTGCCAAGGTCTTCTAGATACAAAGTTAAGAGATTCTGTGGAGTCTTTAGGAGTTTCTTCTTGAAAAACAGCCTTGAGACCAGGAAGAGAAGGACAATTTTTGGTCTCATGTTTCTCAGAACAAATAACCAGATTTCTACAACTTTGACATCTAGAGGACACTCTCTCAAGGCATGTTTCTTCCTACATTTGGGACAAAAGATTGCCAAGGCATCAGATTCAGCCTTTTGCTTGTTTTGTATCTTGAGGGTGTCTATTTGTTCACTAAGACTCCCTAAGATGTCGGATTTAAAATCATCAAGCATGTGTCCTATTTCTGATCTACTTACTGTCCCAGAAGCAGATTTACTTGCTCTTGCAAGAGCAGGATCTCTTGGACCTTTGACAGTTTTGGATTTCCCTCTGGAAAGGTTGATACATAACTCAGATATTTCATGTAATGTGAGTTGTGATATATCCCCTTTTCCCATCATGTTAAGGATATCCAACCATTCATCCCTAATTGTTTTCAACAAAAGAGCTTTTAAAGTGTCTTGATCTAGGTTTTCCATTTGTGCCCTTTTATGTTGTATTTAAATCTTTCCAACAAATCTTCTAAGTTTTCATCTTCTTTTTGTAACATCTTGAACACTTCTTCCTTATGATTAACCGGCATACAATAATCCAAGTATCTCTCTAGAAATTCTTGTTTCATGTCTTCCCATGTTCTAATGGAACTACTGTTTAAACTCATAAACCACTTCAATGCTGCTCCTTTCAGAGTCGAAGGAAATAATTTCAATTTTTGAGCATCTTGAAGATAGTCATAAGTCCTACACAGCACTTCAAATTCGAATAAGAAAGTTTCAGGATCCTCAGTTTTAAGTCCATAGAAGTTCGGAAGGACAGAAGGTGAAATGTTTTTCATGGCTGTATTGGTTTCTTCATCAAGTATAGGGAACCCAAAAGAGCTTCCTATTCTACCTCTTCCTCCATCTGCACCTCTACCTCCTCTTCCTCCTTCTCCTCTACCTCTACCTCTACCTCCTCCAAATAATGTGTGTTCTCCATTAACAACTCCTCCTCCTCCTTCTTCTGCCATGGTTGACTCTCCCGTGGAAGTAGAAAGGTTTGTATCCTCAACAAAGGTTTTTGGATCCTCCTCTATGGCAGGTTGAGTGGATGAAGTGGAAGGTTTCTCTAATGGAATAGGTGACCTTAGATCTTCTAGAAGTCCAGGATCAGTAAAGGATGGAAGATGGGTTTGAGTTGAAGGTGTACTAGTTCTGGATCTAGATGAAACAAGTGGTGTTCTAGATATCAAACTTCTGCCTCTGCTGCTTATAAATCTTCCCCTTGAATCTCTCTCCCTACGCATAAAATTGTTTTTGGATGCGAAGAAACAAAGGTTACCTAGTTTTCACTTCCCCGGCAACGACGCCAAAATGTTGGGTCTCAATCTAGTCTCCTAAACTGAGCTCATTTAATTGTCAACCAGGATTTGTAAACTGCTGAAGTGAAGTGTACCATATGTACCTAGGTGCTTGTTTCCTAATGCGTTGTGTGTAGTGTTTTTGCGATGTTTTTGGTCTTTTATGTTGATTGATGATGTTTTTGGTCTTTTGGTGTTTTATGAAAATGCCTAGAAAAACTAATAGAAAGGAATTGGTGGTCAAAACACAGTTGAGCCTAATGTATGGAATGGCAAATGCAATTTGGAAACACTGAAGCAAAATCTGAACTATGACTAAATAGAAACAAAAGCTTGATAATGACTTCTTAGGCAAATGACACAAACTGAACTTGAAAAATGATCACTAAATATGCAAATCCTCTAACTAAACAGTTAAACACTAATCTTATCATGATGCAACAATTGGTTCTAAGCTCATCTATTCCATGACTAATTCCTAGTTCTATTCTGCAATTTAATTGAATGTCACAGAACCTATACTCAAAGAGTTATTGGTTTCTTTTCAAAGTAGTTCTTTTGAGGAAGAGCTCTGTTTATAAAATGATGAGGAAATTGCAGAGATACTTGTTATCTTCTGTTCCTATGGTTATGGATCACTTGTAGTTTTCAGAACAAAAAGATGTTTGTGAATAATGAAGGCTGTCTTGTGAATCCTAACAACTAAAGTAATCTATTGTGCAAAGGATGACAATGTGAATATAAGATGCAAGTGCAATGAGTTAATCTAAGAATAAACCTAAGATGCTACTA